>JARYHS010013631.1:13853590-14031188 GCA_031002005.1 Vandiemenella viatica | reverse complement strand
TTCGTGGTGGTTGCTTGTATTTAGTGGTTTTGTCTGTGTCGAGAGCTGTTAACGCAGATAAGAGATACAAGTTTACTTGCTGTAGTTACCCGCTTTAAAGGCTTTAAAGTGTTCGACATCGGGAGTTGCAGAGCGGTTTTCTACGGCAGATTATAGAGTAGAACTAACTCTAACAATTACCCTATATTTTATCGACGAGCTAATTTATTGAATTTTATCTTCTAGTGTCGAGTAGCGGCTTATGTGATTATTCATTTTATTATATACAACTGTTGCAAAACTTTGTTGCTGACTTTAAGTGTTCAGACATAGTGAAATATATCAGTGACATTGGTCAAATAAAGCAGTATTTGGTTATTTGCGTTTAGAGATAGTATCCTTCAGTTAATGGACGAATAGGTGCACTTACTATTGGAGTTTTTGTGGAATATATCCGAACAGATGTGCTACAGCACTTGAAAGAGACTTAAGATGTTTCGGTATTAAAATTCCCCTTAACACAATTTCACAAATATCTAGCACTTCGTCTTTGGAAGGCTTAATCCAGCTGTTCCATGTATCCCGAGTACTTTTTCTCACCCTTTCTTACGCACTTTCCGAGGCCTAAGTTTATGATTGTCAAACACATAAAATTAAAATGGTATTGTGTTGGTTCCATTGTCAAATGTGATTCTCTTCGTGTTTGTTTCGTATTTTTAACGCCTCGGGGCATACACAACCGCTTGTTGTTCCGTTTAGCCACTTTGTGATGGTTGTTCAGTCGCCACTGGTTGCCGCACGTAAATAGGACGCATACAGCAGATCATCACCCTACCGTGCTGCCGCCCGGCGGACAGACCTCTCATTACAGCCGGACACGTTAGCGCCCATCAATCAGACCGTCCCCGTCTCGTAATTAAGTCGTACAAGGCCCGTATCGCCTTCAATCTGTTAAGTGCCCTTCTAATTAGTGCTCCACTTCCGTGTCACCCCTAATCACCGCCATTGTTAGCTGCACGTTACAACATCCAACCAGGAAGCTCTCTCTGCCGAACAGCCTAATCTGCGCCTTAGAGGTACCAAACATTGCTTAGGTCGTGCTGACTGACTGCTCATTATTTTTACAGCATCCAATTCATTCCCAAACATTGTCCTAAATTCTGTAGTCTGAAGTTATATTAATATGAAATATTAATATGAATTTCTCGATATTATAAAATTCATATTGTATCTAAAATTATTGCTCGCCTTTTAAAATTTACCTTAAGTGGCTAATGATGTCATTAGGTTTTTTTATCAGGAATGTTCGTCAACCTCTTTAGAATCATGAAAATTGTATTCGCCTTTGTGATTGCGGGAAATTGCCTATAAACCGCAATCATGACAGCAGTACGCGGGACCCCGGGCCTGATATACCTCGAGAACCCAGTAAAAGAGTGTATTAACGCCTTCATCCGCACTGGTGGGTACTGTAAAAGTTAAAAAAAAAAAAGTTGGACTTTTGTGCAAAATTTTCAGTAAAGGAAAAATATAAAGATATTCAACAGCGTTGTGGCAGTAGTTCTTACGCGACGATGTTGCAGCCGGAAACCATGTCACCTGACGGACGGACTAGTTACATTTGGATCGCAAATTAGAGTGGCGTTACAATAAACACGACTCTGATTCATCTACAGAAGTGCGCTGTCCGCTTTATGTTTAGTGTGGTGTAACCAGCTCAACCGTAACATTCGACTTCAATGGTGTGATACAACAGCTAACTCAGAGTCACTCTACGTATTGTGTCAGTGTTATAATAAATGTTATTATTCAAATGGTAGTTGCTGTGCGAATACCTCATCAAGATAGTGAAGTAAGGTATGACGAAGGAATCACTTTGATCGTAAAATCACTACGATATCCACACCCAATAATGTGAAGCCAAATGTTTACCTAGAACTAATTACGAACGTATTCATATATCATTGGTCAAATGAATCTAACAAAAGTTGTTGAAAAAATACATTTTTTGCGAGAAAATCAGTAACACGTAACGATTGGTTCATGATTGAACTTCAGAGACAAACAGCAATACTGTTTTAAATCTGAGGATGAGGGGGGAAAGCACCATCCGATATTGCTGTAAAAATATAGAATATCGTGTATCAGAGAGTTTTTACCTTTTAACTGTTATGAAAGCAGTAAGTCAAATGTTCTGTATAACATCATACTTAGTTTTTTTTTTTTTTTTTTTGATACAATGAATTTTGAGCCTGATATGTTGTTAAGTTAAAAGAAGATTGCGGGAACAGAGGATAGTGGGAGTATTGCAGAATTTCCAGCGACTAGCGAGGAAAGTTGACTGACTTTGCTGGACAATGTGAAAGTTACGACACGTTCCTGAAAATAACTACTAAATTAGCCGATAACACAAGAGTCAGTCAAGGGCCAATTCTAGATACCTGACACAACGAATAACTGTTAACATTTGCAGAGCTGAAATTTAAAATTTACTCCAAGAGAAGGACGAGCTGCAATGATAAAAATATTTTTGCGCTATGATGAAGGGAATGAGGCGTTACAATAAAGGCTATGCACTCAACAACAGATCTTTTTCTTTAACGTTCTCACATTGTTTTGAAACCGGGAAAGATAAATCACAAAATAGGGCAGTATCATAAAAAATAGTGCTGTACTGTATATTTTTTCTGTAACATTTGATAACCAGTAGTTGTGTGTACCATTTTCTTCTCTGTAGTTTAATTATTTTTCTCTTCTACACTATCGTATATCCGTTTAATAATTTGTTATCATACAAATTTGAAATCTTTACCTCAGGTTCACATCAAAGCTTAAGGGTGCATAAAAAATAACTATCTTCACTGAATTTATGCCACTATGAAGTAAACAAGTGTTTTTAACTATACACGAGTTACTCTTTTGTATTATGAATCGGTTGTGTTCGGCAAATAAGAACTATTCTGATATTGAACATCATTGTTTTGTCAATGTTTTATCACGTATTCCATGGAGTGCGCCAGTGAAAACGATACATGTGCAGTTCATATTGTCCAATAAATTCGCCGTCATTACCTTGTCATTGAGATAGGGAAGATGGGAATGAAGCTAGGTTGGCTCTTTGAGATACGTTTTTAATAAAACATGTTTCATCTCTAGGACGTTTTAACCTGCAATGGTTGTTGAATAAATGGTTTCCATATCCTGAACGTTTTCCTTCGTTCTGGAAAGAGGACGGTAAAATACCGGTCTGAGAGCATTTGTGCCTGCCTTACGCCTGCTCGTGCGGTGGATACTGTACCGCAGAGCAGAGAGGGGCCGGATGGAAAGGCAATTAGGACAGCCCGCGCGGCGTCGTAACGGACCACAGCTTCCTGCCTGCCCCCGGACGTGTTGCACTAGTTAACACTGTGCGGTGACCCGCACACGACCAAACACCTTGTCGTTCTACTGCAGCGCACTATACCCATATTTTGCTATTGGAAGTTTACTTCTCTCGTCAATCTCTCGAATGGTGGGTAATAGAAACTAGAAAATATGGACGGTGATGGTTTATGGAATGACTCCATGACACTTTCTTCCGCAACTTACCAATTCGTACAATCTTTCAGCACTCTCAAACTGTTGAGTTGCCAATTAGCAAAAAATTAACTCAACCATTTCTTTCGTTTAACTTTTCTTCCTTCTGTAAATACCACGATACGAAATACTCTCTTGCACTTCTTGTCGTGGCAGCGAATATATATATATATATATATATATATGTATATATATATATATATATCTTTATAATTGAATGGAAACGCAGAAAAACTTGAATCAAGCACAAGTTTCATTAAATGAACGTCAACTTAAAATAACATACATTATGGCTCCTGAACATATTGGTGTCATGTAAACAAACTTGGATGAGTCAGTTACTAAAAACTGAAGTTTATTTTACATCATTTAAAGCAGACTCTATACTCCTCCGTATCTTGTCAAAATTATAACAGCGAGAATCTGAAATCGTAATAAGGCAATTCATCAAAACCAACAAAAATTCCGATTTTTATCGTATAATTGGATTCACCAAAACTGTAGACAAAGAATTGGAATGGTGCACAATTTTGTGATATCAACGAAATATTGGCGTTTTTACTTCTGCAAAACAATTTAATGTGATTCCTATGTGGCGTTCCCCTGTTTGTATTAAACAGATTTTCATACAAAAGAAATATCGATCAGTAATGAATTGATTATCAAAAATTGTATCCCGGAACTGTTTCTAACTACGTTTCTAAAATGAAAATCGTAGCAAAATATAAAAGATAAACACATTTACTGAAGATTATTTTAGAGAAGGCTATTTCTTATGTAGTTGTATGTTGAATTTTCATTACCATATAAAAACAATATTGTTAAGGTTGATTAAATCACAATAAATGTAAGTTCGTCTTTCCACTTGCCTATTAAAGGCAATTAATGATTATTTTTTAATTTTAATGATCATGTGATTGGAAATTTAAAAAAATATATTTATGACAGCAAGTTTCAGTAATTTGTGGCAGTATCATTTAGTACTGTTGTCAGATTATTCGCACGAGTTCAATTACTGTTGATATGCCTGTTCGAAACCAGCTTAGTGATTATAATTCCTTGTTATAGTGTCCCCAGTAAGTGCAGTTACCACTCAGTTTTATATAACATTAGTTTGATCTGTCAGAACACAAAGCGCTCACCTGGTCGTAATGAACTGGTGACGGGGTTTATACTGGCTACACAATCCGTCCCCTAATGTAGCGCTTTCACCTAAACCCAGTAACCCCACCAGGTATAGGAAACCTATAGTTTAACGTGGAATGCGAAACATGGAAGCGTTCTGGCGCTTACTTCACATTACAGAGCAAGCTGAACCAGACATGAAAGGCTTCTGTAGATCACAGCGAAGTGGGGGTTTCTGTCTCCAGTGATACCCGTTTAACACTGAGCCACAAAACCGTTACCCAAAATGTTGATTTACAGGGACTTAAATATATTTTGGTTGATAGAAAAAGGTACATTTGAGCTACATGTGAAGGTACGAATTGAAATCTCTTCCTGAAGATTTAAGCACTGCAGTGATTTCCATGCATTTAGCTATGCTGATTGCATTTTCTTGTATACGTACAGCATTCGCTGTACTCCACATCCACTAATCTCACACTAAGGGCAGTAGTTGCCTGTACTTGAGGATTACTCGCACCCAAATCATGTTCAACGCTTTTACGAAGATTAGTGTCCGTGATACAATACGACCTGATGGAATGATAACATCTGTGGACAAACTAATGTTGGCTTCAGAAGTTGGTTATCCGCCATATGACGTCTAGCACACTATTCGGTCTGCCTGTTTAAATTTGTTTCATACAAACAATAACTAAACATGTTTAATTGAACCCACGTTTGTCTACACTATTGTATCAAAAAAATCCAAAAATAACTGTAAATATGGCTAGTGCTGCCAGTTCTTCACAAATCTACCCACAGTTCCTCAGTATTCTAAGAGCATTGCTTCATTGAAACGTGTATTGCAAACATTGACAAGCCACAATACAGCTTTTGTTCCACTCTACTGATGAAACCAGAAGTTATTTTTGTTTATTTAATTATTCAGATAGTTCAGTCACTACCGTCTAAAAGTAATCGTTATTTCATAGTACAATACTGTAGTAACATTATATAGTTAACAAAATTTGAAACACAAAGACAAATCCTATATACTACGAAAATGGTACAAATAATTTACTATTTTTACTACAGTTATCACAATCTGTTAATAAAAACTATTACCCAATATCACTAAAGAACTGAACATCTTGAGTTTTCCAAAGTTAAGTTCACTTAACGCTGGCATCTGTTGAAGAATAAGCTTCAGTAAATTCCTGAAGCCACACTTCCGGCATCAGCATTCCACTTAGTTTTATTCAGTAATGTAAAAATATCATTGCCAAACATATAATCGATACACTGTGCTAGCAGTAGAAGCTTTGCAGACTGAATTTTCGGCAGCCAAACGACACTTCGTGTCCAGGCGTGGATATTAACCTCTCTAACAATAATTACCGTAAACACATATTTCATTATCAAACAATAACAAAGCTGTAAATAGTTTCTAATATATCAAGCGTGATAGGTAACGTTCTGGCCTCGCATTCGGGAGGAAGCGGGTTCGAATCCCCGTCCGGCCATCCAGATTTGGATTTTCCATGGTTTCACCAAATCACTCCAGGCGAATGCCGGGATATTTCCCTTCTAAATAACATGGCTGTTCTTCCCGTTCCTTACCCGCAGACCTTTCCCGCCTCAAAGACGTAGACCTCGACTAGGAGCAAAAGCAGAAGCAAAAAACGAAAATATTCTAATGCAAAAAGGTATATAAGAAGTGTTTGTTGCTAGACTTCAGTGACTAGTGCCTCAATGTGAGGAATCAATGACGGTAATAAGGCGTAGTTAGTTGTGCACCCATGCCGCTGTGGTGTGGAGGTAATTGAGGTCGGGTGGGTCGCTATCTCCAGTGGCAGGCGAGCAGGCCTCAAGCCGACACTCCGTCACTCTGCCTGACTGATGGCATCTGATCCCGTAGGCACACCCACAATTAGTATTCATGCAAATTGCGCTATTAACCCAAGCCTTCATTATGCTGCGGTACCTCCTGTATCTACATCAACACTACGTTATCCGCACATAAGTGAATGGGCTCCTACTCAACGTTTCCCTCGTACAGTTGATTTTAATATCGACAATCAGCGGCGTATGAAGGTGACAGAATTATTTCTAACAAATTCTGTTGTTTCTCTTTAAGACTTTCACAGCCGATTCCATCACTCATATAATATATAAAATAAATGGTGGCCTATAGTAACTGTTTGAAGAACAAATAGGCTTGTACTCAAAATAAATCCCACTAAATTTCAGAATCAGAAGAGAAGGCAAGGATTTCGACATACTGAGAGAGTGTTCTCAGACCAATTTAATTTACTGTTGACGCTGACTACTGTTATTGCTAGTTCAAAACTGGTAGGAAGCCACTTCATATCAAATCTCATAAAAATAAAGCTTCAAGGAACAGAATTATACAGATACGGACAAAACTTGGAGTCATAGTAGACAGTATTTTAATCGGATCTGAGAACACTATCTCAGTATGTCGCATCGCCTTCTCTTCATGAAAGGTACAAATATAAGAAAATTTTCCTTAACAGTTTTTAAAAAAAATTAGTACCGGCCCATGTGTTTCCCAATCTTGATTTTTGCAACGTTATTCAGAAAAATTTAAATTCAGCAGACATAAAGAAACTTGTTATGAATTGATGTTTAAGATTCATCCGCACCCTGTAACAGTACGACCATGTCTCACCTTCATATATTTGCTAACAGTGCTTGCAAATGTTTGACCGTCGATGATTTCACACATGTCCTCTTCTCCACATCCTACAAATGAAGACTCCCCCCTCCCTTTATTACAAAAACACATACTTCGTACTGAGTCATAACATCACATTCCGGTACTCAAATATTTTAACCTCATCCACCAACAGCTCGCAAAAGCTTGCCAATATCTTCTTAATTTCAGTGGCTACATTGTGGAACAATCGTACCCTGAAAATAAGAATTATTGAAATAATTGGCCCATTTAAAAAGGTTTTAAGGAAGTATTATTTGTCCCAGCACTAGCTATATAGACTCTCCTCCCACGTTTCATATATTCTTAGCTTTCACTTCCATTAATAAATGCAGTTTTCAAATACTTATTTAGTTTTCACTATTATTAGCTTATACGGTATTCACATAGTTCTTTAGCCATCGATAGTATTTAGTTTATATTATTTACACATACTTTTTCAATCTTCACTTGCCACTTACCTGCTGATTTACCAATTAAACATTTAGTATTATTAAGATATTCGTTATTGTTTTCATTACAAACTTAATTAATGTAAGCTGTATTTTGTAAACTGTTAATTTATGTGAAGTGTAAATTATATGTTATAAACACCTGGAATGACATAGTATATGACTTCACAGCCCTAATCTTACCAGGATAAATAAATCTTCGAATACTTGTAAATATATAAATTATGTACTTATTACCATGGGTGACGTTATGTAAATTATACGACGTTAAGCAAGAAATAAATAAACAGTACAACTGTCATTACTGCACAGTAACACTGAAACTGATTTTTTTTTTAACTAATTTTTCCATTCATAGTTTGAAAAAAAATAAATATATTATGGTTAGTCTGATATATTATGTTTTTTATTAAAAATAGCGCTTCGTTATAAGGGTTTAAAGATAATGCTTTTACTATTTTCCCTTTCTATTGCCAATTTATATTTTAATGTATCAGGCATTTCATTATTAAACTTACTATGAATATAGCAACAGCATACAAAGACTTTAAACATATTCGCATATATCAAGACCGGAGGCTACGCGACAAAATACCATCAGTGTAAAAATGACCCAGTAATTATATATATATATATATATTATCATTATTTATACCTTTTCGCTATCACTTCTAACGTATCTCTATCTGAATTACAAGTGGGCACCTTTAAGTGAGGTCAGAACTTAAATCTTCGCTCTCAAATAAATCCAAACTAATTGTATATTTATGTGTTAGTGTGCCACTTTATCCATTACCTGCCATTAAATATTCATTATTTATCCGTCTGAGATAGTGAAAGTGGAAGAAGGGAAGGGTAAGATGGACTACGAGCGGTGAGATGAAGTCGCTAATCTAAAGAGATGAGGGAGGCAACGTAAAAAGTTAAAGTTCCTACCAGGTAGCTGTACGCACATTAAGAAAATTTACGAGCTCTTAGTAAGTGCTGCAGGGCCAAGCAGAGAACTCCAAGATCTGTGTTACTGCTCCCAAAACGAGCGACAAATGAAACTTCTCTAGTGCTAAAAATAAAAGAAACAAAAGATTATTGCTCCTCCAAAAGATATCTTCTGTATGTGTTATGAAACGTTTGCTTCGGAATTTAGTATGCTGTCGGTCACGTTGGATAATAATCGAAAAATGGAAGGTTATTCATATTTGCGGCGTTCTTTGAAACGTATATATAACAATTCTGGGTAACTCCTCTTTGCGACATACATACCACATGCTGCCAGCTCCCTATCCCTACCGATTCCTATTACACTTTAATCAGTATTATATTAATTTGTTTATATTTAAATTAAATACTTTGCCTTTTCAAGATTGTGGCCTTCAGTATTAATAATGAGGGATTGTTGTTTTCTTGGGGAATCCGTTGTAGTAACAGCATGTGGGAGTGTGGGGATTTTCCGCTACAGGCGAGAATGCACTCGTTAGCTATCGAAATACGTAGTCGGCAGAGTATGTGGGAAGTGACGAGACGGCAAAGGAATATGTAGGCTGGATGCCTTGGCTGCTGTGAATGGACAGTACGAGAGCTGTAACACTATAATTTTTCATTTCAAGTACTTCAAGTAACATTAAAAATATGTTTGTAAAGATTTTCGTGTTTTGATCACTGCAAGAAGTTACAGAATGAATAGAGGTTCGTGGATCCACGTGTTATCACTTGGTAGTAATAGAACCTCTCACAGGAACTGAAGCATATGAAAACTATTTAAGTTATAAAGTTGGTTGGAAGAGTGGAGGAGAAGGAATGTAAAATTACGCTTATATCCTCGAGACAGATAAGGGCCGTCTGTTAGTAGCGTCGATAATTGTTGCATCTTTTATGACTATCGACACGCCCTCCACTGAAACGCTAAGAACTTGAAAGACAACACGGATCTCTAACTGTCGGGCTCACCCAAATGTCTTTATAGGTTTATATGCTGACTTTATCGAAAAAAAATTGTACTCCTGTGAAAAAAATATGAATCTTTAAGTATTCTCGATAGAACATCAGAACAACGTCATATGTCAGTTGCTTTACTTGTAAACAGTTAGTAACTTCTTTTTTAAAAAAAGAAAAATCCTCTATATGAAGAACATATATAAGTTTTTGTATGACGCATGAATTCTAGCGCTTATTAATCTTATAGTGACAGAATGATCTGAATTAAGGGAACCTGAACCGAGCCGACAGTATTATAGGAATGGATCCTATGCGAGATGTGCAGAGATTTAACATCCTTTGCTTCTCGGTATCATACGTGAATCGAGTATATCTCATGACAGGAGTCAACAACTGCTGTGGACACTATCATACCCAGCCACGGTCTGGTAGCTCAGTGGATAAAGTACTCGCCCTCAGATTAAGGCCCCTGGGACCGATTTCAATTACGACCGGGAATCTCGATGGGCTAAGCCTTTCTGTGTTTCGTATTCAACTTTTTGAATGGTGGACCTAGTCACGGCGATGAAGGAATGTCTGCCCTGAGATCATACGAATTTATTTATTACTTTACTTTCGATGACATTCACCCCACTGTGGTCACAATGAATAAACAAGTAACCAGATGAGTTCTTGGTTCGTCAGGTAAGCTGTATTTAGCTTCCATGGTGTACACTCACACAACCGGAGGGCTTATTTAAACACAATTTTGGGCTCTGCTTCCATTTTTTCTCAAAATTTGCACACTATGGAGGGCTGCTAATCGTGAGTTAGTTCGATGACTTACTTTGTCAACTGTTCTCAACGTTTTCTGATGTTCCGTATGAAGCAGAACCTTGGTGAAGATTCATTTCAGACTAATAGGTAACATACTAATGTGCTATGCTTGGATTCAATACATTGATTTCCCATAACCATCAGCACTGTGCTATTCACCTTGTTGATTAATCAGATCTTCAAGTTTTCTGTAGTATCTTTCCATATTGCTACAGACAGCAGAAAGATTATTGTAGTTTCAAAGAGTCGAGAACTGTTCCATTGTTCTAGAGAAAACCGACGAATCTTCCAGCATCTCGAGTCTCACTTTGTAGTCCAAGCGTCGATTCATCGACGGGTTAACAGGTATTTTAGCACACTCCAACCTCCATCTACAAGTTCCGCTGAAATATAGGAAGCTACTCAAAATATTTGCACAGGTCTTCTATTAACTTGTGAAATCGATAGCACACAGTGTTGCTAAATATCTCCGTGATTAATAATATCGTAGAAAATACGAGATAACTATTCAATCACTTACCGTATGTGAGTTTTTTACGTGTTCTAAGAAGACTGATTGATTTTTACTTTTTAGTTTTACATAGCAATTCTACTGCTAGTTTAACAACAAAGGAGCAGTAGTACTTTAATCAACTGAGGCTCCCTAAATGAATTAGTGTATAATCCCAGAAATTTTTTTATTATTGAAGACAAATTTCTTTCAGATGGATAGTTAAATTTCCTTTTTTACATTATTTAAACCGCACAGCGTTAATTTCCGTATGGATAATGATTTTCTCTCAAGACAGTCACCTTGTATCTGAAACTCTTTAACCGTAACTCTGGACTTTGAGAAGAGAAGAAAAATAGTTCAACAGTATGTCAACATCAACAAAAAGTGTCTGAAGATTTCTGTTAGTTCAGGTTACACAGTATCCGTATAATACAATACGATATTACTGACTGAATTGTGAATATACCTAACCGTTCCATCGTTTAATACGAATTGCTCACATTGGTCAAACTTTTCTTCTTAAAATTAAACAAAACTTAAGTTTTATTTTATACTGTTATTTTTTGTCGTTTTCCCGATGAGTCTAAATCTTTAGGCTATAACCAAATTTTAAGCACTCCTTGTAATCCTATCAGTTTATTTCTCACAATTAAAAAATTATGTTCCACTACTATTTTTCTTAAGGTCAATGATGATCATAATTTAAAATAACTATTTTTTTTTAAATATAGTAGCAGAGATAGCAATTGTTTTACAGTTTTTGGTTTACATAGTGCGATCCAATTCTTACATTTTATATTTTCCGACCATTGACTTTCTTTATAAATAAAAAAGAATCTCTGCCTTATAATGGATTGTTTTCTACTTTTATGGGATTACAATGCATGAGTGATCGTACCTTATTCAAACAACGATTCAGATTTTTTCTGGGAAGCAGGCATAAAGCATTATTTGTAACAAAATGAATTTCAAAAACCTTGCATATCGCATTCATATTTCTGCTCCAACAGTTGAAAGTGATTTTAACAAAACCGATGGTAATGGAAATTTTGCCTTTTTCCTTCCTGCTGTAACAAGTAAATATATTCCATTCCAGATGTTTTTATGCCGCCAATTATCACCTTAAGCAGAGTGAATCTTAAAAAAAAATTGAATGTTTTCGGTTGAACAATATTCCTTAGGCTGTGGAAATGGCAGGTTGATCATCTGCTCTACTGTTTTACATTAACACAGATCTTATAAATATCTGTGTTGACATGACTGGAGATGACAATTTCAAGACATATCTCGGTTGAAGGCACATGTATCAAATTAATTACAGTATCATGTTAAACAACTTTCAGAATCATTATGGCGTTATTTTTATTAATATTAGATAGATTTCCAAGATGAGTGTACGCAGTTATAGCAGAATCAAAAACCAACAAAAGTAGCAGTCTGAAACTGAGAACAGAACAGGCTTATATCTAAAAATGAAGATAAAATTCATTGTAAACATGCTTAATGATAAATAAGTTCCTCTGTTCACAAAATATTACAACCAGTTCAGATTTTTAATAGTTGAATTATTGCTAATTATTAATTATATTATCCTACAAAAAGATATGCATATTGGAGTAACGTTACGAGGGCAGGATCAAACTTTTTCTAAGTGGCAGTTAATGATTTAGATTTAGATGGAATCACAGGGGACCAAATCTGGTGAACTGGTACGCTGTTCCAACAGTTGGCACCCCAGGTCCCCCAGTAATTCTCTTGCCAACGTACCTTTCTCAGCAACTGCACTGCCCTGATGAGAGACAATTTTTTTTAGTCCTGGTCTCATCTAGTCATCTACTTAGTAAACAAAACTGACTTTTTTACCTTTTCCAGATAACAAATAAAAACAATTCAATTTGCTTCACGGATAATATTTTCAATGACTCATCTTGCAGTTGAAATTAACTTCGTATTAATTGGTGCAACGTTTTCCGCCTTCAGCCCCTGTGTTGACTGCTGTTTTACTTCTGGCATGAAGTGGTCGATTCACGTCTCGTTCACAGTAACACGTGGGCGCAGAAAACTGGAGGATTCCGTTTAAAACGTTATAAACATTGCTGATAACTGGTTTTGTATTTTGTTTTGATAAGAATTTATATAAAGTGGATCCAATCTTGTACATACCTTTCTTATATAAAACTTTTGTTGTAAAATGTACCGTACCATTTCTACTACAGCGATGTCTTATACTCTGAATCACAGATCTCCCAACTCCATTTGGGACACGTTTTCAGTGTATTTATCCGTGGTTGCAGGTTTTTGTCATCATGACAAAGAGCTGTAAGATCATGCTTCAATTCAGCAGCCATGTCTTCACTGTTAAACATGAAGGACTCCTCATAAACGCTTAACATACCTTGATACATTTCCTATGTTGATGAACGGTCCAAAACTATGAGTTTTAAGACGCCGAAATTATGCATAGAAAATCAACGACACACATACAATACATCTGCTTTAAAATGTCAATAAAGAAAAAAATTTACGTATCAAAATGAAACTTGACATTAGTTATTTTGTCATTTACAACAATACGACAAAAAAGTCACTGACAAAACTTTTCAACATACCCAAGTAATCGGAGTTACTGAAGAAAATATTCTGGAACGAAATGATCGAAGATATCAACCTTTAATGTGAACTGCAATAAGGTTGACGTCATATCTTACGAGATACAATGAATCATGTAAATTCACACAGGCAGAAAAAGTTACATTATGCAGCAAGTTTAAAATAGTCGAAATTGGTATTGCTGTAGACAGAGAAATGGATGTAAAGCTCTTAATATTTGTATATGTGTGTGCAGGAGCCGGAAAGCTTGTTTTATTCCGGAGTATATCTTCTTCAGATGTCTGCAACATAACAGCAACGTGCGGAGAAACTACTCTGGCCCGACGTACGTGACAGTTGCAGCCGGCTGCACCGCCACCTTGCTGCGCTGTGCTGTGCTGCAGGCCGTCTATTATTAAGGCGCCTCGCCACCGACGCTGCCCCACATTGGCCAAGCCGGCTGATGCAACATTCAGAGGGCGACGTGGCTTCTAGGAATGAGAACGAAAGAATAGGGCACAGAGAAAGGCCAAGCGCCTGGCATGCCGGCAGCCCCGCGGTGCACCACAGGGCGGCGCCAATTAACTGGCGCTCGCGGTAGTAATCAGTTTACGGCTAGCCGCAGTCGCGTCACCCAGGTGTAATGGAATGTAACGAATTAAGGCCGAATCTGCGGTTTGCAGCAACGGAATGCGTTAACCGCTTTGGTGCTATATCCGGTTATTTAACCAGGTGGGTTACCAGTTACCATTAAAGTAAATTCAGAACTAGTAAAACATCCAAAACAGTAAACTGTGTTCCAGAGACAAATTTGTTTACGAAAAAATCTTGCTTCCATACAATACCCACTACAAAGATGAACAATTACAATGAATACGGCCTTTAAGAGATTCATAGCGCTAACTTTGACTGATAATTTCATTGTTAAATAAATTTAAAGACTATATAAACGAATAATCTGCATGATTTTTATCAGAGTTTACTCCCTTTCTCAGTAAGATTTCTAAATACATTTTCTGTAAGCATAGTTTTATTATCAATTAAACTAATCATGAAGCTGAAGAGATCTAAATTCTTTGATATCATAAAAATAATGGTTATTACCGAAAATAATCGCCAGCTTATTGTTTTATGAATTTTTTCCCTCTATAACTATTCTACATGAACAAAACGTACAACAATTTAGCTTCATAAATTCGACAGATCGCCAACCATCAAAGATTCTAAATTTTTGTCAACTGTCAGATTTGTGTGCACTGGGTATTTCGATGAATAATGAATGATATTTAAAGTCTGTATTTGAGAATAAGTTTGTCCTACAGTTACAAGGATTTAGTCAACTACTACTCTTTAAAGTAAATGACCTCATGCTGAATACATTTTTGCGTTAGTAGATGTGTATCATCTCTATCAGTTTTCTTAAGAACAAATGTCGTTTAAGTTATCTAATTAGTTCCTTGTTACTAAAACAAAAATAAACCATTAAGCAATCAGTAGGAAAAAACTTTTTGAGTAATACATACGATCCGAATTTATTTTTTGTACGGTTTATATTTCTGCAGCCATCTAAAATTCTTATGTTACTTCATCAGAATTTCTTGGGAGGAGTTAATGTAGAAAAATATCTCACGTTACCAACAGGGTTCAAGTAATTCTACACCCATCAAATAATTAGTACACTGTAGTTGACTAACGTAATTACTTCCAGTCAAGGGCGTAGCCAGGATTTTGTTTAGGGGGGGGGGGGGGGGCAGGCAAGAGAAAACTGATAATATGTATGCTAAAAAAACGTTTTGTTAATGTAATACAAATATATTCAATTAATTGAATAATTAATTAATATTATTATATTTTAATTAATTATAATTTAATTATTTAGTATATATAATTATACTAATAATAATTTTCGAGCTACTTCATCTGCAATTTTATTGTAAAAGTTTTCTGTGTACACCAAGCATGCACAAACAGGTCAGTTGGATCTCTAGAATATTTCCATCTTATTTAACTCGTTCATAAGGTCTAGTTCTCTAAGATTTTCTGTTATCATACCCTTGTCCTTCCATAGTTTATACCATAGTGCGACTTCATAATCAAACAATTTTGACTTGTAGCATTGGCAGAAACATCGTGATTTTTTTTTTTTTTAAATCATCAATGACTTACTTAAACTTTAGCTAAGATGTAGCTAGGGACTGCAATCCAGCAATGCGGGATCCGGCATCATTTGGCAGTCTGGCGGATCCAGCACCTAATTAAGCGGATTCGCAATCCGTAAAATGGGTGGAAAACATGTTTCAGTCTTCGTCACTGTGTCTCCCTGTCGTCATTTTCCGGTCCGACTCGTTCTTTACAGGTTCTATCGCACCGTTTAAATGTATCCTTCAAGTTGACATTTGACTCACGGCAACAAATGTGTGTTTGTGTTGTGTGCAGTACTGTAATTTGAGTTATGTCGTCCTATTGCAAAACTAGCTCCCAGATCGTACACACAAAAAAGATACAACTAGAGTAGTTTCTGAGGAGTAAGTAAAAACAATACAAAAATAAGGTTACAGCTATTGACAGATATTTCAAAATCTAGTGCATAAATGATGTGTTAAAATGTTTTTTTCATAAACTGTACTTCATTGTATTTCAGTTATTTCTTTTCAAAAAGTGGATTTATATTTCCTAATTCTATAAGATCTATGATAACAAAGTTTTCAAATGAAACAATTTCGAATATTTTCGTCGAATGTTTGATGAGTAGACGTCCAAAAAAAAAAAAAACCTACATTTAAGGCGGGACCACACGCTTGCTAAAGCTCGTCAAGCCGTCACAAATTGAAACGTGTTGATAGAGCGTTTAACTTGACTTGTGTAGGCTGGCACTTGTGGCAGATCCAATCGAGTGTCTGTTTTTTGGCACAAATCAAATAAAGTTTGCGGCAAGTGCTTGTAAAGCGCCTACTCGTTCCTGCGGACTTGATACACTTTGTGCACTGACGGCGGACAGACATGCGTTCCTGTATGTTGTGATAGAAATGCCGCAGGAAAAATGAGTAATTGGTTCAACGACGATATTTCACATTCCTTGAATGCTAATATTCAAAATCAGCATATCTCTACCGGCAGAAATTATCAAGATGGCTCATAAAGAAGCGTGGTCACCGAGCGTAGTGGGTGAGCAATTAACGCTCTCGCCTCGCATTCGGCAGGACGCCGGATCGAATCCTCATCCGGGCATTGAGATGTGCGGTTTCCATTGTTTCTCCAAATCACTCTAAACGAATGCCGGGATGCTTCCTTCAGAAAAAGGCCAAATCCGAATTCTTTCCCATTCCTTGCCCCATGTCCTTTCTCGCCTCTAATGACCTCGTTGCTGACAAGGCATAAAACCATAAGCAAAATAAAAAGTCATAAAGTAGCTCATTAAAGTTATTTTCCATAAATTCTCTGCAGTCAAAAAATAATAGATATAGACATTATAATACTGTAAAAACAATAATTATTATACAATTTCAATTATAAAACAATAATTTCATATAGGCCCCTAATTATATTAAATGAAATACATACATGAAACTACATACTAAACATAGTTACATGAATGAATTATACCTGGAACGGTTTCTATGGATTTTTAACATCCACCATCTTCTTCGCCGTCTTTCTCGTTATATTTTCATTTTCGTTTAAATTTTTATGATAAATATAGGTTAAGCAAAAATTTATATCAAACACAACATCGACGTCCCTCACGCTTTCTTCTCCAAAACATACCAGCTCATTTGCAAGCGCCTGGCTGTCAATGTTCGGCTCCCCACAACTAACCAAGCGTTTGTAAAGGTTTGGAGTTTTCGGCAAGTGCCAAGCGTGTGGACCCGGGGTTATGTTCACCGCAAAGAAACACATTTTAATATCAGCTTGCTTAGAATACAGGGTTCGTGCACCACGGAGCATTGCATTAGTTTGGTCAAGGAAGGACTGACAGGCTTTGGTGTTGCTGTTGAAACTGCTGTTATCAGCAAAAGATCTAATGGAACAAGCGTCATGGAAAACGTTCTTCCTTCGTACCTGCAACAATTGTACTTTTCACACAGCACACAATTGGCAGTTGACGATTTTTTTGTACCCCTCCCCCCACCAAAAAAAAAAACATTGAAAGAAATTGAGAGCACAGAAAAAACTTTCACTCGGACGTAGACCACAAAGACCTGGACGCCACAATTGAAGCACAAAGCGTGATCGTTGTACTGGATATTCCACATACTGAGGTGATTCCCAGATATCATGATCTCAAAAAAGTTCAGAAAGTTGTTAAGTTTTTCAAAAAGTTTTTTATTTATGACCATTTCAATCAAACCAACGAATGAGGAGGCAGAAAGCGCTTTCTCGGCTGCTGGCTATATATGAAATTCTTTGCAAATAAAGTGATAATTTCAGCGCTTATTAGATAAACAGATTATTTTTCAAACTGACGGGATTTTCTGTGATACATGTAAATTGATCTAAACCTAAATACTTACTATAATTTACTATTTACTAAATAACTAGAGTTAAATTTAAAACAAAGCGTGTAAAAGTGCAATGCATAATCCTAAAACACTACTCCAGAGAAGCTATCAAGGAATTTAAATAAGGTATGAAAATAGATTCCTTTCAAAAATCGTATAGAGATTGAGCAGGGTGATTGGTACGACGTTGTTGGACAGATACAATGCCCGGACTTTCAAATCAGTTTCAATGGCAGCTGCAGTTCTAGTAGATGTATTTAAAATATTTTAGCTCTCCGTGTCCGCGTCGCTGCGATTATCTTTTATGACAGATATCACTCCCATGTAGATCGTCTTTGATTTTTACGCAGTGGCAACAGGTTCCAGTAATCCTGAGTATTCAATCCAACGCATATAATGAATTCTGACTTAGTAGCAGCGCACTATAACTGGTAAGCACCTTTCCTCGCCGCATCATTTTCTTCGCTAGAAACATTCGAAAGTCCTTTGATAATGTCATCAAAATTCTTGTTAAAAATAGCAAAACACGTATATTTTTTAGACCAATGGGTCTCGTATAAAGCTGGAATATTTGGCACGTACTTTCTGTGTAAAAAGATTATGATGTACTCTGTTGTTCAAATTGTGTTCCATATTTCTGTAATTTGATTTAAATTATTTACAATCATGTTATCTGTGGCTTTCACAATGAAAATACAAGGCTTTTTTTATATTTCTCTTTAAAAAAATTTGAACCCCACCAATGTATAACACACTTCACATCCTTGGCTAACACAACTATTAGGCCCATGTCCTTCGTTTTCTAAAAACCAGTAGATTTCTAATGCTATAATTTGTCATTTAAATCCATTGGTTCTACGATTCTGAGAGATTTTTGGCGGATTGTATTTTATTTTCGTCAATAAAACTATTTTAATGGAAAGCTGTTCTTTCACAGCTATATCACACGACTCATCTGCCAACACAATATAAGTATACGCCTTCTTTGCCGCCTGCACAATTTCATTTTTAACGACCAAGCCGCACAGGGCAATGATTTTGTTTTGAATCGGTGAGGATATCTACATGACATTTTTCTTAAATTTTTCAATATGCTGTTTCAAATCCAGAACACTTGAATCAATTCTTAGTTTCAGCAGGTATTCAAGAACACCCTGATTTTGCTCTTTATATCTTCAAGGCAAGTTATTTGTACGGTGTAACACAGAAAATAATCGAAGATATTATAGATGACACTATTTATTTATTGTCTTCAACTTCCTTCTGGTGAGCAGTATTCATCATTACAGCGACCGGTATTTTCTCCAAGAAGTTTTTAACATCGTTAGCTGCTGATTGATGATAATGTGATAAAGCATGTTTTTGCAATATTCATGGAAATTTTTAAAGTGACAGAAAGTTCGAGTAATAAATTAATTAGACTATACTAGCATAGGCAAGTAAGTCTGCAAGCAACAATGATTAAATTTTAATTTCAAATTAGTGGCTTTAGCATCTACAGAAAATTTACTTTCAGGAAGGTACCCAGCAGCTGGGCTGTAACACAGTATGTAGCAGTATAGGTACGATCACAGAATGAGAAACAACTTGACCGTTGGACCGACCCAACTCATATCCGAGCACCTAGGACAAATATACTGTAAAGTCAAGAGTAATAAATATTTTGTCACAAATTAGCTCTTACACTATCGACTTTTTCACAATCGCAGACGCGAGCTGAGGTGGCTGATCTGCGCGCTCAGCTTGCAGCAGTGTTAGCGAAAGTTACGCAGCTGGAAGCTGCCGTAAAAGGCTGCAGCAGATGTGATGTTGGGGAAACTGATATAGCCAAGCCTATCACAGAATCTCCCATATCGACTGTCGTACCTGCAACCCAGGCTGAAGTGTTGGATGCTGTGCCGCAGTCGCCTGTTGGTGACTGGCGTATGGCTTCTAGACTTCGAAGCCGCACACGGGGGCAGTCGAACAGGCTTAAAGGCCAGGACGCTAAACTAGTTCGTCTGTCCAACCGCTTTTGATGTATTGTCGGAGGCTGACTCAGTCCCACAATTGTCATTCTGCGAGTTGACGGCCCCCCAGCCCGTCAGGTCTGAGCAAACGCAGAAGGGCATTCTGGTAGTCGGGAGCTCTAATGTTAGGCGGTTATTAGAGCCCCTTAGGGAAATGGCGGATTCCTCGGGGAAGAAATCCAACGTCCATTCAGTGTGTATTCCGGGTGGCCTGATCCGAGATGTGGAACAGGCCATCCCGGATGCCATAGAGGGGACGGGGTGTAGCCAACTACAGATTGTGGCTCATGTCGGCACCAATGATGCCTGTCGCCTTGGGTCGGAGGTTATCCTCTCTTCCTTCCGGCGGCTGGCTGAAAGGGTGAACTCTGTGGCCAGTGACCGCAAGATATCGGCAGAGCTAACCATCTGTAGCATCGTAGACAGAGTTGATTGTGGACCTCTGGTTCAGAGCCGTAATGAGGGGCTGAACCAGAGACTACGACGTTTCTGTGATGACATTGGCTGCAGATTTCTCGATCTTCGCCATAGGGTCGAGTCTTGTAGGGTTCCCCTTAATAGGTCAGGTGTGCACTACACACGTGAATCGGCTACACGGGTGGCAGGGGCCGTGTGGAATGCACTGGGTGGTTTTTTAGGCTGAGGGAGGAAGACCCGAAACACGAAATTCAGTTACGGGCAACCCAATCAGATACAACACCGGAATGTAGGAGCAACGTAAAAGAATCTCGTCAGTTAAAAGTTCTCGTAATTAACTGTAGAAGCGTTTGTAACAAACAACCGGAACTTGAAAGCGTTATTTGTAGTACAGAAGCGGATATCGTTATCGGTACAGAAAGTTGGTTGAAACCGGAAATAAGTTCCGCCGAAACTTTTAAAGATAGCATGAACGTTTTTCGTAAAGACAGATTACATTCTCATGGAGGTGGGGTATTTATAGCTGTGAGTAAATTTCTCCCATGTAATGAAATAGACGTCGATACGAACTGTGAAATCATATGGATTAAACTCAACGTTGCTGGGTCAAAACTCATCATAGGTGCCTTCTACCGTCCACCTGATTCGGATATAGCTATCGTCGAGGAGTTAAGAAATAATGTAAATAGTATAGCTAGCCGTTTTAAAGATCATGCTATGATTCTAGGAGGCGACTTCAATCTGCCTTATATTGACTGGCGTAATTACGTTCACATCACAGGTAGCAGGGATAAGGCAGCTTCTGAAGTAATTCTCGATTTGTTGTCAGATAATCATCTCGAGCAGCTAGTTAATGAACCTACGCGGTGTCATAACGGTAGCGAAAACATTTTAGACTTGCTGGTTACCAACAGGCCAGAATTATTCACCGACATTTCAACGACCACAGGAATAAGCGATCACAAAGCGGTAATTGCGACTATCAAATTAATGACCGAGCGAAAAAGGAAAAAAGGGCGGATTGTATACAGATTCAGTAAGGCCTCAAAGGAGTGTTTTAGAACCTACCTGAGGAATAAATACCATAACTTCAAGTCAACAAAGGACACCGTTGAAGAGATGTGGCATCGTTTTATACATATAGTCAGGGAAGGAATGGAAATACATATACCAAAGCGGACAATAAAGGGAGAGGATGATCCACCGTGGTACACATGCGAAGTCAAAAGATTACTCAAAAAACAAAGGAAAATACACGCACGCTCAAGAAGGAAGGGGTGTCGCAGCGATTTAGAAACCTTAGCTGATTTAAGAGGACGTATTAAGAATGTAATGCGCGAGGCCTTTAACGATTTTCACTCCAACTCTCTCTCTAAGAGTCTCACAGAAAACCCAAAGAAATTTTGGTCGTATGTACGAAAAGTTAATTGTACCAACAGCAATATTCCAGCACTAATTCGTGAAGGTTCCGAGGTTAATGAAAGCCGCGATAAAGCTAACGTACTAAATACTGTATTCAAAAATTCATTTACAAATGAACATAAGGATAGTATTCCCGTTTTCCCACGCCGTGGCGAGTCGGTGATGGAATCATTACGAATAGATACTGCAGGTATCGTTAAGCAATTAGAGCTCCTGAAGTGGGGGAAAGCACCGGGCCCGGATGGAATTCCAGTAAGAGTATTTTCAGAGTATGCTGCAGAAATCGGGCCATTTCTGTCTGATATATTCAGTAAATCATTAGAAGAGCGAAAAGTACCTTCAGACTGGAAAATCGCGCAAGTAACTCCGATTTTCAAAAAAGGTGATCGAAGTGATCCTGGGAACTATCGTCCCATATCTATAACATCTGTTTGTAGTAGAGTTATGGAGCATATTATATGCTCGAACATTATGAATTTTCTAGATTATAATAATTTGCTTACAACAAATCAACATGGATTTCGGAAGAAAAGATCATGTGAAACACAGCTGGCCCTATTTACACACGACGTAATGAAAGTTATCGATACAGGTTCACAAGTAGATGCAATTTTTTTAGATTTCCAGAAAGCCTTTGACTCTGTGCCACACACATCCTTTTAGCGAAGCTTCGAGCGTACGGTATATCGGATCAGCTTTGTGAATGGATAAAGGATTTTCTAACTGGTCGGTCGCAGTATGTTGTTGTTGAAGGAGAAAGTTCTTCTAATCTAGATGTTACATCGGGTGTACCTCAAGGAAGTGTAATAGGACCACTTCTTTTCTTAATTTTTATAATCGATCTCGGAGACAAAGTGAAAAGCCTTTTTAGATTGTTTGCTGATGATGCGGTTATTTATAGGGAAGTAAGAACTTTGGCCGATTGCTTAGAAATTCAGCGCGATCTGGATGTTATTTTGGCTTGGTGCGCTGAGTGGCAACTTACTCTAAACTGTAAAAAGTGCAAGACAATGAGCATAACTAACAAAAAGAATCCGATTGTTCAGAAATACGAGTTAAACAATACAGTTATTGATATGGTCGATTCTATTAAATATTTGGGAGTAACAGTACAAAGGAACATGAAATGGGACATACACATTAATTCTTTAGTGGGTAGAGCAAATTCTAGGCTGCGATTCATAGGTAGAATCTTGAAAAATTGTAATGAACAAACAAAGGAGATAGCGTACAAATCTCTTGTGCGTCCACATTTGGATTATTGTTGTGCCATTTGGGACCCGTTTCGTAAGGGATTGATCGAAAGTATAGAGAAAGTACAGAGAAGAGCCGCTTGATTCGTGACCGCTTGCTACAGTCCTTATGAAAGCGTCACAGAACTGATTAGTAGATTAGGTTGGGAGTCTCTGGTAGATAGACGACACACGTTTCGTTTAAACATATTGGAAAACATGCGTACTCCAACTTTCACTCATGAGTGTAGTGAAATACTTCTTCCACCAACCTATTTGAGTCGGAAGGACAGGAAAGATAAAATTAGAGAAATAAGGTGCCGAACTGATTCTTATATGAATTCTTTTTTCCCTCGTACCATTAGGGATTGGAATGCACAGCAAAGAGATTAGCTTTGGTGCTGAGCACCCTCTGCCACCCACAATTTTGTGAATTGCAGAGTATATATGTAGATGTAGATGTAGAAAAATAAATAAAATACAAACGAATACAGATAATTATAGTTATTAAATAAAAGTCGTACTTTTTGTAAATACTGTATGTAATACTAAATTAAAAGCCATCGTTATCCTTATGGAAAATACAAATTACTTACGTTTAAAAACAGATTATTAGCGCGCTCTCTGGTTATATCACAGTATAAACGATCGGATACGTTGTAGCGGGTCGAGTCAGCCTGCAATCTATCGGTATTTAATCGCAGTTATGACGGGATGTCTTTGTTCGAGTTGGCTCGCGCAGCACAGCGACAGTTTGTTGCCATGGATAACAAAAACGGCCGCCTTTTAATACAATTGTACGGTATCAAATTTTTTTGTGTAATAGCAAATGTGCAGCCTAATCAGACTCAGATGGTATCACCTCCATCACTACCACAACAATCACGTGAAACTCCAATCAACGAATCTATAGAATCGCCAAATGACAGAATCAACATAATACCTTTTACCTAAGTAAGGAGTAAGTTTTCGTTAAGAATGGCAACAGGAAATTGAATAGCAATAAAAAAAAATAGTATTAAACGGGTGCTATTACCTTATCTTTGACCATTCTTTCAGATCTTCGCATAGTGCGTCAGAAACATCTGAAACTGTTCAAATAAATGATTGTTTTGAAACTCGAAAAAGGTAATGCAGGCTAGTACACGAGTCTCCAATTACTAGAAATCTTGAAGTCACAGCATTTATCAGTAACTGAAATGCCTCCAGAAATTGAGTGCACTGGCAAATTAATTATTTTAGAATCTCTACGATTGTCAATCTCGTAAAATTTGTTTATTGTATCCTCGATGGCTTCATATCTAATGTCTTCCATGAGTTTCTCGCCATACTGTATTCAATTAAAATACAATTTCCATATCCACCAAATCATTTTTCGTTTAGGTTTCCAGTATACAGTGTGTCGAATCACAGTGAAAGTTGCGGCTATTCGCGCACGTGAAATGTCCACGGTGGCATCACAAAAAGACAGTGCCTGGATAGTTTGCCCCGCAGGCCGCACTCGTCAACAGAAATGGTTCGCACGCTCGAACATGGCTCGCGCAGCAGCCGCTCATACTCGATAAGCAGCTTAGGGACCGCCAATAAACCACGAAGCTCCATTTTGGCCTCCTGTGAACCCCCCTCCCCCCACGTAGCCCAACGTGGCTTTTGTCTCCCCCCCACCCACGTAGCTTTTTGTCACAATGATTCCTGAAGTCATTTTTGTACTGTTTTCTCTTGTCAGGCTATCATAAATTACAAGCGGGGATAATAAAATGACAGAATTAATTATTCACATGCTTCTGTATGTTCTGTATCTTAATATGAAAGAAAAGCTTCGTGGCCTGGCTCGGAAATCCCCCCTTTTAAGTAGCCCAGCGTAGCTTTCCAGCCAACCCCTCCCCCTCTAGACCGAGCCACGTAGTTTATGCACAATCCCTTTAGGCCGGTTCACACTGTGCGGTTTTCACCGCAGTGGAAACTTAACCGTCGCCGCCTGCAGAATGTGGGGTGTTTACATATTCGGCGGTAGAACTGTTGCTGCTATTACAGCGGTAAAATTTTCGCTGCTATGAAGAGCTGGTAAAAGATGACGTGGTCGGACGTCAGTACCTTTTTTTGATGACCTGAGTTTCATTTTGTGAAATTAGAAGTTAATTTAATTAATTTGGTATTTATTACTTCGTAGTTAAGTTTTAAAATTGTTATTTTGAAGGTTCCATAGCCATAGAATAGGAAAAGAAAAAGCCAAAGAAAAACAGAATATTTGAGGAACGACGACACCAAGTTTTTCAATTATTTTGGGATGTTTATTTCGACAGTTGCTTGCGAAACTTAAGTACGGCATTCAAAAGAGGAATACCCATTTGATGAATTGTATTTAACGTGTGGAAATGATGGCAATCTCCTTGAAGTAAGCAGATTTCTCATGGGCCTACTATAAATAAACATTTAATTTCATATAATTCCAATCCGCTATATTTATTTTACGTTAATTAGGGTGAAAACTTCTTGAGGTGAATATGAATAGATGTACAAGAAAAGTTTGAAAAATACACTATGCCATATAATGGCTAAGACTTACATTTATTTGTAACTAATACATATACTTCACTGTGTAATCAGCTATCAGTGTTGAGTTTATACTTACAAGCACAATCGACTAGTTAAATTTTGTGATTAGATTGTAATCTGTTATGTGTTTTAATAACTATTACTTTACAAAGAAAAATCGAAAGTAAATGGCGAAGATGATGCCGAAGTTACTGAACACCTTGTCTCACTGTATTCGTCACTGCTGTGTTAGAAGAAAAGAAGAAGGAAAAAAGAGGAAAAAATGTCAATCCACAGAATTTCGAATGTTGAAAGTTTTCCTTGGCAAATGTCTAAGATATAAGGACACAATTATATAGTATTAAACATCAAAATCTTTCTATAAAATGTGATTCAACATTTACAACTTCTAGTTGAAGCTCAAAAAATTTATGTAAATACATGATCAATAGTTTACTATCCAAAGGCATTTTTCGTCATTTTTCATTTTGTCAAAATCATTCCTAATTTCAAGGCACACTTCTTTCCAAGCGTTCCTGGTAGCGTTCCGATCTTTAAAAGAATCTATAGTTTTGGCTCTTAAAACTGCTAACGAAATGAGAAGATCAGTATCCATCATCACTTCACTTACATTACGATTTTTAAATTCAAAAAATGTTAACTTTAACAGACTGAAAGCGCACTTGCGGTTAAAAAATCGCCGAGTGTGCAAGCGCCTATTTGACCACATAGGCCACTGTCTGGATTGGGGAGGTCAAATTACCGTCGAATGTAGTGGCAGCGCTTGGCTGCATACCTGCCGTCGACGGCAGCTCTGCCGTGGGTGTAAGCCCAGTGTGTAAGCTCCCATTTGATCCCTCGCACCACTACTGGAAAGACGGCGACGGCGACGGAAAACTTTCCGCCTCGGCGAAACCGCCCTGTGTGTAAGCGATCTATGAGTCGTCAGCAGCGCCGTACGTGGCCCGTTGTGCTACCCCGCCCTCGCTAACGTCTGATTTCCCGCAAATAGCAGTAGAAAGCAGGTTTAAATCGAACGAACCGAATTAATTTTTGAAAGTTACTTAACATTGTTTACTCTTCGGTTCGGCAGAACGCTGATCGAGCGCAAACACGCGTCCAGCTAGGGGGGGGGGGGGGGGCAGCTGCTTCCAGTTCACATGTTGATACTTTATCCTGCTGTGTTGTCAGTTGCAACATGTAAGCGAATTTATTAGTAATCTGTGGTCATTACTTGGATTCTAACAACATTGCAGGCAATAGGAACGTTATACACAAACTCGCAGCTTACCTACCTCGATTCACTACTATGCACATAGACACCCGGTAATATCTTTGAAGTTTTTCGACACCGTTAAGTAATTTTTTTTCATGTATACTTAAAAGAGAGATTCCAAAGCTCATTTAGTTGTAGTTTAATACTGAGGCGCTGTAAATAACTTATAGGTTAGTGACACTATTCAATGTAATAGTCTCAACTTTATTACGACCACATTATACATAGAGTTTTTTCAATGGGACTTCCAGTCTAAACCAGTGGCCAAGTAAAGGGAATCCACATGTTAACGAGAAAAGAATATAAAATAGGCTTTCATTTCAAATAACGTATCATGAAGTATGTAATCGTTGGCTTCCGCGGCCAGAGTCAGTTGAGTCTTGGCTGTCCGGGTGGCGCCACGTCATATTTCTTGTAGCCGACGTTTCGACCCTCATTCTGTGGTCTTCTTCCAGGGCAGAACTGCAGTTCTGCCCTGGAAAGAAGATCATGCGGCGCCACCAGGACAGCCAAGAATCAACGTATCATGAAGTTTGTTATAAAAATTTTCATGGTCTATGGAACAAGATGTGACATTAATTCTGTTTCAAGGAGTGATTATCGTAATAACATTACCACCTTAACATATCAAAGCTATGATCAAAAATGTCTTTTTCAAAAAATATTTATATCTATTTCAACAATGGCTTAGGATTTGGTTTACTCTACAGAATCTAGTGAAAAGTCAGAGAAAGATGGTGTCTCGTTACACGTAAATAGAAATTTAAAAAAAAATCTGCTGCTGGTTCTAACTGATCAACGTAATTCAGAATTAAAAAGCAAGTAATTTTGTTATTACTTGTATTTTATTCAAATTAAACAGTATGCAACGTTATTAATTATACCGTTAATGACGGGACGAATTTAATGGCATATCGTTGACTTCGTCAGAGTGATTTACAAGTGTGGGCTCCGTGATAGAAAGTGACACTTTGACCGAATGACTTTGTGTCATTTTTGGCAGACAACATCTTGCTCCACTCAGTAATTCAGTAGTGGTTCAAAATGCAGGACTCCAGCTATCTAGAAAAGACAATATATACCATGTTTTCTTTATGTTGCACAGGTTTCAACTTTCATCTCCGTCAAAATCACTCTTCAAGACTACAAATGGCGTACCATCAAAATTTTATAGAATAACTATCTGTATTCAAAACAATCACACAATAATTCAAATTTATTTTGTTTTCATCATAATATGAAAGTTACTCTAAAACTCTTATCTAATATATGATCATAGCAACTTCCTAAATTTTTCCCTTTGTCACGGAAATCGACAAAAAGTATTATATTTTAGCAACACTGTCTCCTCCTATTCAAACAACCTTTAGATAATTTCTACTGTTAGGAACTCACACTATTATTTGCAATACTTACTACGTTAATTTACTGCCCACTTTCTGAACAGACTACAGTTGAGCTGCAGTGATTTGAAATGTATGTGCAATGAGTGTGAACTTTTCGAATAATTATCTTAAAGCGTTCTGCATTGTTGATAAGCAATTCAGAAATAGGATTATGTCGTAGTGGTGCAGTTACTTTACAACTTTTATTCTTTAAGATGCTTGATTTCACAGATTCTTTTTAAAGAACTTTCCTTATTGTCCAGCACCTTCGGATTGCTCAGTCCCTCGTTCGACAGCGATCATACTATAACAGTCTACGAGAAGCGATCGAGTCAAGCAGCCGATATGTTATATTAATTGCTGATTGCATCCTCTCGATCTTTGTGCTATGGTGACTTAGGAAAAATTTTAATATACAAGAACCTAAAAAAGTTTCTGTGTCATTAAGGATTCCTCTTTCACTTATGCAAGAAATTACTGGATATATTTTCTCAGGCCTCAATATTTATTACTGGCGCACAAACTTCAAATGTGCTTGTGAGTCTACGGAGGTTATCAATGGGAAACGTTGTTTCACGACTGTAGTGATTCATAACTTTTCTTCTAGCTGCTCATTAGGAATGTACATGCCTGACGCAACCCCTAATCACAACAATGTCATCATTCTGGGATAGTGGGTGATAAAAGTTTCTTCGTTATTGCTGAAAATCCTATATAACATTGCTAAATTCTTCTTTTTACAGCCTTCCGTGTTGCTGCCCATAATTCTTTCTAACGACTTAGTGTTTGCCTCATATTGGCTATACATAATCCATGCTCACCATCACCCATCTGAAGGATAGTATTTTTTTCCTTATATATTAGCGATCGTATTTCGCTATATTGTAAAACAGTTTCTAAATTGAGAATTTGTTTTGTATATAGTAATATGGTTATTCTACTGGGTAAACCGTAAAGCTCTGTGCTCTCATTCGGGAGGACGTGTGTTCGAATCCCCTTCCAGTCACCCAGATGTCGGTTTTCCATGGTTACACGAAATCACTGCAAGAGAATACCGAGATTGTTCCTTCAATAGGCCATCTCCAGATTCCTCTCCATTCCTGAGCACCAGTACCTTCCCGCCTCTAATGACTTCGACATCGACGATGCGTAAAACAAACAAAACAAAAAATTCTAGTCTTTACTGCAATATTGCTCGCAGTTAGCTGCGCAGGCTGTCTGATAGGTACGTAAATGGCGCGTAATCATTGAATTGGTGAAATATATCTCAAATTAACATCTAAAATAATAGTCTGTACCTTTCAGAAGCCTGAGAAGAAGTTTTTGTTGACTGAGATGTAGGTAGCGATATGCGACGAACTTCTCTGTTTTATACATTTCGTCTTATATTATGGTATATTTGTTTTAAATGCATTACTGAACAATTCAATCATGATATAATTCTGCCGTATGTATCCACTGGTGATAATCCCCTCAGTGTCGCCTAGGCCTGGCTGTAGGGACACCGCAGTTAATCTCCCGCCACGGCCAGCAGTCAGTCGGTGACGGCCGTATTTCAAGAGCGGTGTCTCCTGGAGCCGTTCTCCCACACCGCCGCGCCGGGCGGTGTTTATCACGGCCGCCACCAGGGGCTCTGCGGGCGTCCATCCAACACGCAGCTTGGCCTCTGCGTTCGCCACACAAGGGCTTAGCGTCGAGTTGCTTCCAACCCTCGCAGGATTGTGTCAGTGGGGACAGCAAAGCAGTCACCCATCTCCGCTGTCTCTCCTCGTACCCTCCACCCTTTGAGTCGAGTTAATTTCCGGTAAGTGAGAAGTTGGTTTCGATGCGCATTCTCAAGATCGAGCTGAGCCAGATTTTCAGAGTAAATGGATCAGGTAAACATCTTAACATCATTAAATTACGATTACTTGAACAGAACTATGGCTTCCGAAGCAGAAGTAAAATTAAAAGATAATCCCTTATGAAAAAAAGCTAAATTACATTAATTATAACTTAACCTAAACCCACCATTCTTTGGCGTGCGTACTACTCAGAACATTTTCGTGATGTTACTGATTGATGTTTGTAATCAATGAGATAATGTTTCCTGTATACAAAAAGTAATTGCTAATAGGTTAATCATTGGAGGAAATAAAGATTAGTTAAACATTTACTGAAGAGCTTCTTGTACACAGTGTTATGACAGCTTCTTAAAATTCTGAGTAAGATGATACGAATCATAAATACAAAATACAAAAATCTCTTCAATAAAGGAATGAAGACAAAAAATAAAATTAAAAAAAGTCGGACACCACTAAACGTGTTTCTATAAAGGAAAAGTAGTCATTTTTATTTAAGTACAGACAAATGTCTAATTACTTAGATATATATGTTTCTCTACCGATAAAAGTTTGAAGCTTTGGAAAAGCTGCTTTACATTGGCACCAACAAAGACTTTTAAAGAGCTGTAACTTTTTTTGCATGTTTTTAGAAAATAAAGTGAAATTTTAATAGATATCAGTAAAAATTATTTTGCATAAGTTACATGGTAAGATGTACTGTATATGTTAGTTTTATGGATTAACCAACATGTTTGAAGAAAACTGCTCAATGGACGAAACGGTATTTGATAAAATTATCTATTATTTACTATTTGTACGGTCCTGGGGAACGCCATATAAGCGACTAACTGTTACCGCGACTTCGCACCGGTGAAATTGTAATTTTATTGCTATAACTGTGTATATAAAGCTGTAAGTTATGTAAGAGCTGTAATTTTATGGCTATAACTGTGTATATAAAGTTGTAAGTTATGTAAGAGCTGTCCCAAAAAGCACGGAGTTTGAATAATTTGACGAGAAAGCCTTTCTATAACTGAACCTGTCCACGAAGGGATTCAGTTTGCTACATGTTTAAATATAGTATCAAACTAAGTGAAGGGAGGGGTGGGGGGTAAACTGTAGGAGACTACCTACCACAGTTCCTCGGCAGAATTTTGTTTGTGATTTAAAGTTATGTGACTTTTGGAAATATCTTATGTCAATACCATGTTGTACACAATATTTTTTTTCAGTCCTTTGCTAAAATATAGAGCCTTTAGAGGTTGGAAACCTGTGAGCTAGCCATGGGAAAACAAGCCTTCTCTAAGTGTACCCCTGCTGGGCTTTATTGATAGTCATCACATAGATTAATTTCGGTGGGAAATATTGGGGTACTAGGAATCAACATAGATCATACACAAACTGATTGCGAAAGAAACAAAGCCTGAGTGACCAATATAACATTACAGGGACTTGCACACGTTATTCGTCTGTCTGTAACCGTTCGGTTGGTTTTCAAAATTTAGTGACCAAAATTGTAATTTACGCTGAAAAAGGTACCCTATGTCCTTCCTAATGCAACATAGTATTTCCTTTTCTGATTTCATCAAGATTGGTTCAGCCGTTTAGTCGTGAAAACGTTTCAAATATACAGAGCTACTTTCGCATTTATAATGTTAGTAGAGATAAGTGTATACCCGATGGAGAGTGGGACTGTCGTCACTTTAACCAGCATAGGTGGCGCTCTGTCAGTCACAGGTAACTTATTTGTCTCGGGAGACAAGTTACAACCTCGTATTTCAAAGACTGAATACATTTTCGGTTACTCTTAGGAATTGTTTCATTGTAGTGGTAATCGAAATAATAGGAATAATGCTAGTGTACGCGCGCGTAGAACTGGAGTTGATGTATACAGAAGTGTAGAATAGTAACGCTGCTAGCCAGTTGAACGTCTTATGTAGATACGCCGACATCAGATTAATGCTTTTTCACACGAAATGAAACAATTCTATTCATTATACAGTCACTGTTGAAAAATAGTATTCTTTAGATGAAATCCTCATGGGTTGTATCGCCGGATAGCGTTTTGAAAACACGATATTTCGACGACTAGCTCCGGTCAGCCGACCTGTGCAGATGTCTCGACACCTGATGAAGACGACGGAGCTAGTCGTCGAAATATCGTGTTTTCAAATCACTATCCGGCGGTACACCAGTGAAGACTTTCAATTCAAGTATACGCAGGGAGAGTCTCCGTTCTTACAGTATTCTTTAGATGTCGAGAGATTGTTTCTTTTGAGCTAGTTTCGTGTTGGAAGTGGCAAAAGGAATATATTAAAATTATTTTGTTCAATTTGTCTACCTTCATTTAATTGTTACCAAATGAAACAGAGGTTTCACTTCAACAAGAAAATTTAATATGGTCCCATTGTCACTTGGAACACCAAACTAGCTCAAAGGAAGAAATTTCTCGGTATCCAAAGAATACAAGTTCTTTTTCCGCAGTGACTGTGAAATTAATTGTTTCACGTCGTGTGTTTAAAACATTAACTCCTATGTCGTCGTATTCACATACACCGCTCAGCTAAATTTGTAGTAGGCGATAAGAACGATTTACTACAACTCACAATGAGACCCGGCAATTTCCGAGATCTTTTAAATTGCAAAAACGACGCTTTGCTGGTGGAGAGGGAGACAATCCAATATGAAAAGTACAAGGTTACGAATAAGAAAAATTAATTTCGGAGTTCATCTAGTATAGTCTGTAACATTAATCACATTGAATCATGTAATGAAGATTTTTTAATAAAATTTCGCAGTTGTTTAAGAGCAACGATGCTACATCATAATCCAAGAACGAGTTTTCGCTTTCATTCCTTGCGGTGTGGTGTTTTAATTGAAAACAAAGAATTTGTACGTCTCGAACCAAATATTTATATTATAAAATGAGTAGTTATCTCTATAAAAGAAAAAACTTTAAGGGTCAATACTATACATTCTAAATGAAATATTAGTAAATAACTTCAAATGCAACAAAAAATTTTAAATCATTAAGTGCAGTAGGCGTATCTGCCTCTTTTTTAAATATTGAATCAAAAATCTTCCTTTTGGTATGGAATATTTATTATTATAAACGATGGTTGGCTGATTTAAAATGAGAGTTCTATGTAACTACAACTGTAATCACCTATGAATTTATTGTGAAGCAAATTGGATAGATATTTACATTTTTGTAATCAAGTAAGTACTCTTGTTGAAGATGATTCAGTTCTTATTTAGGACTCACTATTCTTTTTAACTTCACTGTCTATTTTTCTCTCATCTGAGTATAAGTTACTAATGTCCTTTTAATGACCAAAAACAATCGTTGATGCCATATTACTGACAAAATCTTGGTTACACCAGACGAGATAAAAATATTTCTAGTTGAAAATATAACGCCAATGCAACTGTTTCATTTATTTATTTTGCGTCGTACTGCGTTTCACCTCTCTATCGAGGCATCATCAGCGACGAATCTGTGTTACAGAGGTGAAACGCGTACGACGCAAAATAAATAAATGAAACAGTTGCATTGGCGTTATATTTTCAACTAGAAATTAACTAAGCAACTGTGGAAACATGGCCTGCAACAACATTGCAATGAGATAAAAAAAATTCCATTCATGGAGTGGAAAAAAAAATTACGAGAACAATCAGGCAATAATTCACTGAGAAAAATTGGAAAATAGTGGTAAATATTTCAAAATATTAACTTGTGTATATTGGCCGACTGTATTATGGAGAACAATAAGACGAAATGCAGATAGTACACAGTACTTGCGGTAGGCAGTAATAGAATTTAAATGTTCAGATTAATTCCCTTTTTTTTTTTTTAACTGAAGAAATTATAATTAAATTGGAGTTTTTTATGAAACTCTTAATTCCAGGATGTTGTCGTCGTATGTCGTAAGGTCACGTACCGTTGTTCCGCTCCCTTTCTCGCCGTTTCCTCTATAGTCTATTCCAACCTCTTCGAGCTGAACGCTGTGTCCACGTAGGCGAAGGTTAAATTCCCCTTCGCATGTAGGGGTAAGTGCAGCGGTATGGGGGTAGAGCAGATTGACCCACAGCCGCCTCTATTAATTGAATTTGTCGTAGCTAGTTACAATAGTTATTTCACAAACAGAATAACTACATGTCAGAGACAACTGACACGAATTCTGAGTACTGTCGTTTTGACAGGGTTTTTTAATTAGGAGTTATTTCTTTTCTAGTCATTTGAAGATTTTACCTCAATATTTGTCTTCGAACTTCATGCCAAAACATTTTCAAAGGAAAATGGGCAGACAGACATGATTCATTTTTAAACAATTACCTCTTATGCTATTTTCTGTAATGAAAGAAGGACATTGTGTTCGTAGATTGACATATCGTATGCGGATTATATACTGTTTTGAAACATTTAAATTTCACCCTTCATTTTAAGTTTCCTTATCTAACTCTGTCAATCATAGTATGTCTTTTCATATTAAACTAAAATTTGTATTTGAATTGAAGATATACTGTTAAATGTTGCAACCCTCCCTCCCCCCCCTCAAAAGAAAGGCGTTTGGCTACTGAGATCACACAGTCTCCTTCAAACTGCTATTGAAGGTTTGGCTTCTAAACAATATAAATATCACACGATGGACATAACAAAATCACCAATTTCCTAGTCTGGGCTAGAACCAAAAATCTGTGCAACGTGAGGACAATTCATTGGATTCTATGCTGCCGGGAAGAGCATCTACTAAAATACTTGTTCTGTAATTCATCACACACGGGACACTCACTCAATTGGAGCGACTAACTAGTGTTTGCTATAACTACCATTGATAATTGTTTGATGATGCTTCAAAGTATCTTTTCAGTTACTGTCAAAGTAACCACTGTAAAATTTTATAACGATGTTTTCTGTTCTCTTAAATCACCAGCGAGCAATGTTAATCCCGTTTATTCAACATCCCAAAAGATATTTTTAATAAATTCTTTACGACACAGTGATGGCTAAGTGATCAGTACCGGACAAAGATTGTGGGGAAGAGACAGAAAGGAATATAGTCATAGCCTACCGAATGAACCATCCTGACATTCATCTGGAACGAATTCGGGTAACCATCAGAACCGAAATCTAGATTGTTGGAACATTTATCCGAACATACCAAAACGTAAGAAATGCTAATCCGCTATTAGGATAACAAGAGTCATAAATAATATCCATGTTTTATTCGCATTAACGATTTGCTCTTGTTCATTATATATTCTTATTGGGTTGATGGCTTAAATCAGCAACATTATTCGTATTGCAACTGTCTATCATGTTACCTTTATCTGAGTATACTAAAGAACAGTCACCACTAACAATTATTTCATTTTTTATATGTATGGTCATACGCTGGAATAGCAGTTGGATATTACTTTGAAATGTTCACATATTAAGACTGTTAAGAGTTGGCTGCCAAAGGAATTATTTGCTTATTACTATCAAAATAATTATTTAATAATAATTATCGATATTAACATTTATAAGCTATATTGACGGATATGACTGGAATAAATGATTCTCCAATATGAAATTATTTACTTCTCACAGGATTTATTGATATTTCAAATGCATATCAAATTGGATTATTTATTCGGACATCTAAACAAAAGTGGCTTTAGAAGATCAACAAAATTGACTATGATAACGTTATTTATTAACGTCAGTCAAAGGACGTATTCCGATTTACACATCACTTATTGTGGACCAGTGACTCTCGGCGTTTTATCAGTATAATGGTTGAAAGCTGTCTTGTTATGGTCAAGCTGCCCCTAACTTACGGATGTGGCGCTTGTTAGGCCACGAACCCCCGGCTCGGACAGCAAGTAGCTTCCTCAACCGTCGCTGGAGTGCGAGATGAAGTCACAGCGGCTGGTGGCAGCTAACAGGTGGAATAATCTCTGCGGAAATATCGTCTGCCCTTCTTGCTGACGGCTGGGTCACTACTGCCTAGATCAATTCTGCGTCTCTCTCTAAGTTGTAGTAAGTTAATACAGGGCGTTCGCCGGAAAACGCTACCCTCCCAGTCTGTTGCCGTCGGCAACTTGCTCGGTCAGTCCCCCCAGCCGTTTCCGCCACACGGCACCGTGAATCACCGCACTGTTTAACACCTCCGCTGCCCCAACAGTGCAGTGCAGTGACCCTTACATTGTTAAGAACGGTTTCTTTGCATTGTAGATAGTTTGTGACTTCAGTCTCTTATTAATCAGTGTTGTGAATAAACGTTTCTTTGCGGTTTGGCTGGTTTGGGGCTTCATACTCTTATTAATCTGTACCGTGTTTGAGTGTGAGTAAAATTATGGTACGTTACAGTTTGCAACAAAGAATATTTCTCTACGATACATATGTGAAGAAGAAGTCGTTTAAAAAGTGTCGCAGTAAATTTCGTCGCGAATTTCCTCGCACTTTACTGCCAGCTAAATCAACAATTCTGCGTCTGGTTAAAAAAGTAAGAGAAACGGGTTCATTTTTTAACAAAAAGAGACTGTCGGTCAACCGTATTCTCACAGAGGAGAAAATTGACGATATCGCTTTTCGACTAGAACAGTCACCCAAAAAATCATTAAGTCAGTTAGGGCAGCGTGTGTCTCGAAATATGTTCAGAAGATGTGAAATGTGCATTACACAAGAGGGTCAACACTTCCAGCATCTTTTATAAGGTAAGCTAATGAATTACGTCACATTTAAATGCTTAGCACACAAGTTTATGAAGTTTATGAAGCGTAATTATTATGAAATAGTCCGCGGCCGACGGTCGAACAATGCCGGAAACTGAGCGCTCGCTCGCCGGGAGCAATTTCTTCCTTGTAGCGCTAACAGTGGGTTGCGTTTCCCGGCGAACGCCCTGTATTATTATTATTATTATTCCGAATAACCCTTTTGGAGGGTATGATAAATCAACTTTGGCTATGTTTCTTTGTATTTAATTTTCTTTGCTTCCAAACTTCCTTCATTCTTTGAGAGTGTTGTTCCTTTTGTTCCTGGGTCCATTTCCTTCCCTTGATGTATTTCTGTCTCTCCTGAAAACCTGCCTTGTGAATTACTTCTCTAAAAAGTGTTCTGTTGTCTATTATATCTGCTTTCACTCCAGCATTTTTCATGACCTTTTCAGTTTCAGTGAACCATGTGGGTTTGGATTTGTATTTGTTCAGTAAGGTGAAGATCTGTTTTGTTAGTCTATTACTATCCATTCTGTATATGTGCCCGTAAAATTTCAGTTTTCTTTTCCTCATCATAACTGTTAATTTTTCTATTTTCGAATATAGATCTCGGTTTGGTCTTAATTTGTATTCAGCATTACTATTAGGTTTGGGTCCCAGTATTTTTCTCAAGATTCTTCTCTCTACTTTTTCCAGTTTTTCAAGATCCCCATATCTTGTTAGTTTAAGCGTTTCTGCCGAATACAATGTTTCTGGTCTAACCACTGCTTGATAGTGCCTTAGTTTTGTGTTCCATGATAAGGATTTTTTGTTATAAATGTTCTTTGTCATATGAAATGCTCTTTCCATTTTATGTATTCTAGTTTCTATTGCAGTCTTTTCTTTTGTGTCACTCGTTATCCATTCTCCTAAATATTTAAAACAATTTGTTTTAGCTATTGTTCCATTGCGAAGTTTAAGATTTTGAGGAGCATCATTGATTTTTGTCATGAACTGTGTTTTTTTATAAGATATATGTAATCCTACTTTGGCTGCCTGTTTCTCCAGTTCTTCGATTTGTTCTTTTGCACTATCCAGTGAATCAGTAATTACCGCCATGTCATCTGCAAAAGCTAGACAATCTATGGTGATTTTATTTGGTATAGTTAATATAATGACCAATTACATATTTTCGTGGTACACTCTCCATTGGCTACATGAAAACAGAAAGAACCATATAGTTTTGTTTAATTTTGCGTACATAACACGCACATTGGCGCGTAGTTTTCACTTAATAAAAACGAGAACCGTTTTTTTTCTCCCAAAGCCACGTGCGCACTTTATTTTTTCCACCATAACGTTCATCGTGAGTCGTGACCATGAAAGTCCGATCTCATCCAAATCAAATCACCGTAAGGTATTGTTGGCCGGAATGTTCCTAAGAATTGTTCGTCCTCAAAGTGAAGTTTTTGATTCACCGCGCATTGCTCCCCTTGTTGTGACTGCCTAATCTAACCCGGCAATTCTATCGCGCCTAAGGAAACAACAAAATCACATGGAATCCGAGCCACGGAAGCGTTCTGGCGTATTTCACATTACATAGCGAGTTCCAGAGGTGAAGGTCGGATTAAAGGCCTCTGAAAATTACAGCCGAGACTGGGATTTGACGCGGGGACTTATTGATCGCCAGTCAGATGCCATAACCACTAAATCACCGAACATCTCCTGATCACAACCATATTTTTGCTAACCATGTTCCGTCTGGGAATAACTCTCAAAGTCAAATCCGCTTATTAAGGGGCAGGAACTTCTCATGAAAAAAAAAATGATTGAACAGTCATTCTCGTAAACAACTGTACAGAAGCCAACAGATATACATCCTTCCATGAATGAAGAACTCTCTACTGTCCAGTGCAAAAGCTAAAACCTTCTAACACAAAATTTCTACCGAAGAGAGAGAAGAAAAAAAACTTTATCGGCTTTAAAAATGGAAAGAATTTTCTTTCTCGCGCACCTAACTTACGTGGGCACATTTTATATCTTTCCGCCATAAGAACAGAGCCAACCTAATTTCTGGACAGTGTAACAGGATGGCAGGAAGTCCCTGAAGGGCCGGTCAACTTATAAGCCAGAGTGCAAACACGACCATGATGAGATCAGGGACCACAGTGCTGGGAGGGGGGGGGGCAGGGGGGGAGGGGGGGGGACTTAAACTGCGGAAATAGCACTCGCCCGCAGGCTCTGGGTAAACAGAGGGGATACCCCACGCGTTTCTTAACAGTTAGTCTCAATCGCACTGTTACTCATTACTCTCACTTTTTTTTTTTTTTAACTGCTTTACGTCTCTCAACAGCGAGGTCTTTAGTGAAGGGAAAGGATGGGGGGCAAGGAATGGTAAGGAATTCGGCCATGGCCTTTTTAAGGAAGCATCCCGGCATTTGCCTGGAGTGATTTGGGAAACCATGGAAAACCCAAATCTGGATGCCCGGACGGGGATTCGAACCACCGTCCTCCCGAATGCGAGGACAGAACACTTTCCGTTACACCACCACGCTGGATCCATTACTCTCTCTCTCTAAGATCAAGTCCTGGGGATGGTAATCTCGCAAACAATTCATTAATCCGCTGGAATACCTCACTGGCCTGTACAGTTGTAAGGCAGTTGTGGCAGTTTAAAATTCCTGTAACAAACGGCTAATCTCAAAGAGAACCTATAATTGAAATTAATGTGTCTATAATAAATTAACCATGAAGAAATTGTTTCTTTTATTCCCACGGTTAGATTTACCGTCAAGTGACTTCAGTACGTAGATTATGTAAGAGTATCATTCTTTTAACAAGGTATGTTCCTTTGCCACTCTTATTACGAATATACTGATTTTTCTGTGACAACAAAATTTACATAATCTGGTTGGTGACCGTTAACGTTCGTTGCCAGGTGAATGCCGGGACAGTTCCTTCAAAAGGCCATGGCTGAATTCCTTCCCGTCCCTTGTCCCAGTGCTTTCCCGACAAGGCATAAAGCAGTAAAAAAAAGGTTAAAAGAAGAACCAAATAAAAAATTAGATTTGTTTCATTTAATTCGACAGTATATTTTTCACATTTAAGACACAGGTTGTAAATATTATCTTCCTTCGTCACGCAAACCACTCCAAAAAAAGAATAGAAAAAAAAGAAACAAAAACGTTTTTACTTTCAGATGTACTTTTCTTTTTTTAAAAAAAAAAAAAAAAAAAAAAAAAAAGTAAGTCATTGGGCGTAAGTCAGTATTATTTAACTCTTTAACCTAGTGAATTATTACAGTTTCCACATTAGCGTCGGAAATAATTAACTGTACGACAGGTTTTCAAGAGTCTCTTCTTGCCAAATAATTAATGTGTTTCTGATTATTTGTTCTTTCCTTACCGTTAATTCACTTCATTATCCTTTGATGGAATTTCCATTACACAGTATTGGATTTCCAGCTTAAAGTGCAACGTTACTTTCTCTGGGAAATTCTCTGCTCTGTAACCGACTATCCGTAGTGAAATATCCCTTATATTAAGGGAGCGAATTCTCGACCTCACTGTGGCCGTTCACTACCAGTTATTAATTTCCAAATAATATTAAGTATAAAAAAAAATCAGGTGGGCGCCAGAGATTGGAGTGTACCCTGTTTTGAGGGAAGCGACATCCAGATCTCAAAATATTATTATTTAAACATGAATTATTGAACAACTAGAATTATTAATAAAGTCAAATGACTCATTACATGACTGGATGGGATAAATTGAAACAAGGTTCACAATGTGACTTTACGATTTTCTTAATCACTTGAAATTTTTTTACTTTACAAAATTTTACAAAGATTAATTTTTCTTTTTGGAACAAAAGGGTACATCACTTTTTCTGTGGAGCAAGAGAGTCTGTCTCGGGGCGATAACTGGGGTAAAACGACCTTGATGCAAAAGTTCCTTTTTCCGAATGGTTATTACCGTGCAGGCGAATCTAAGTTGTGCAGTCGGTGGAGTGACCAGCTGTCTGTGACGGCCGGCTGCCTCCCGGATGTCTCTCTCGTGGTCAGCTGGGCTCATCTACCCCTCTCGATAGCCAAACAACCAGTTCCCCCTGTCTCCCGTGCTGCCGGACGAAGCGTCGCTTTCCACCCCCCCTTGATGACGTCTGCCAATGTCTGTATTTGGAGGGAAGCTCTTCTCGCTGGTTGGCTCGGGACATGCAACAAAACCGCCCTTTATAATAATACAAATTTTTCCTATTGGCTGTACTCCCTGGCTTCCCCTCACCCTTCAATCTTGGATACAGATTTCATTTTTATTTTTTATTTTTTTTGCTGAAAGAGTCCCTGCTCCTCTTGAGCTGTGGTCCTGTCACGGGACTGTTTTCTGCCATCCGTCATATCTAATGGCAACACTCAGGGGCTGGCGTCCCCCAAACACGAGCGGAACCTCCCCTGGGACCGACACACACAAGGCGAGAAAAGAAACACGCACACATGTGTTTCATTCTCTGGCTCGCGTAACATTACAGTAGGAACGGTACTATTCTGTTCTGAATGGCAAAATTCTCTTCAGCTACAGTCTTATATTTCTCCACATTAAGAAACAAATATTACAGTTCATCTTCGTTGAAAGTGCCAGGCATAGACATTTCGTAGGCTGATCCTCGTTATCCATCCGTTGCTCCTCACTTCACAAACGAGAGTTAAAAATACCCGACGGCACGTGGCATCAAGTCTCCAGAACAATGTATTCAAACAATAAACGATCGTATCTGACCCAGCAGATAACCGGGGAAGTTGACGGCACAGCTAACAGATCTGGCATAGGCAAAGTCGGCACTGATTGAAATCTCGTCACCGACGTTCCGGCACTCCTCATAATGATTTGCCGTGGTAATATAACCTAATTGTCGGACGATCTCAATGCCTAAATAAACTTCATAGTTGACAATTTAGTTTTTGTTTCTAAATTGTTGATGGTTAATAGTTTATTAACGGGTTGTGACAGTATTGTAGCAGCAGTTGTAAAATAATTGAGCCTTGTTACATACTATATTAAAAATTTGTTAGTTGGAAAAAATTATTATATAAAAAAAACATTAACAGTTCATTATAAATATAGAGAACAACCAATGCGAATGTTCAAATAATAAAAGATAATTGATACATTCATTTTGAAAACGCAGGAACAGAACAAACAGTACTGTTTAAATTAATCTCCCAGCTATTAGATGGCTGCGTAGCATTCTCTCTATATATTCCATAAAACCATAAATTTCTGCGTTTTCCTTTGCGCTGGGGAATGTAATCCTAGACAAGTATTACATTATGACCACGCCAGCGTAGGGACCGAACGCTTGACCAGCCAATGACACGGGTGTTTTTAATTTGGTATCGTGTTCGCCTTGTGATGTCCCTGCAGTGTACAATCTACAATCAGATCCGACTCGTGTAAATGCGTGCTGATGGTGTGGTCTAGTAACCTCAGATTTTTTCTGTTTAATTTACTGAGCGCCGATAGTTAAGTCAGATTTTTCACTTTAAAGAACAAATTCCAAGAGCAAACTCCAAGAAATTATAATATACTAAAGCGTAACAGAACACTTGTAAGTCATTGTCGATTTACGCAGCTATCATAAGAAAAAGAAAAATACGAAATAATAAAAAATATTTCCGTTAGCCAACAAGTCCCTCGTAATAGATAAAGGTGAGACTGAAAGTGGAATTTACCAATTGCGAAGATCTATAACGAGAAATTTAGTTGACCTGTCTACCTTGCACTAGATCGACCATCGCGAATCGCCCTTATTTTTCCCAATAACTTCTTGTCGCATAGTGACAAGTTAACACGCTAACGACCACATCATCGACACACACCGAAGCCTCAAAAACTGAACTGGACATTGCAACAAACTTGTACTGTCTCCTGATTATATCATAGTTTGCAACGTAAAAATCGATATCTCAATCCGTCTTCGTATTAGGGCGAAGGAACTAAATACTACTGTTACAAGTAACGTCTCTTTTTGACCTTGTGGATTGGGGAAAGGAGGCACTTTGCAGAAGCATGGGCTAATACGGAGCTTTCTGTTTTGGTAGGTTTGGAAAGTAATCAACAAATGAATTATACATCAGGAAAAAATGCTATTGCGTCTACACCTCTCTCGGTTATGAAAAGAATTAGTTGGAAATGCATATGAAGACAAAACGTTAAAATGGATACTGCACTAACCAAATTTTTTTCTGTACAACTGACATTAGATTCAAAACGATTGCTCAAGGCAACTATAACACTTTACCTTCCGGGAAGTAAAAACATTGTCCTGTAATAGTAAAAGAATTATAGAAACTCACATGTTCAGGAAAATGTGCAGTTCGCTTAATTTCAAAATACATTGAAGCGCAAACACTAGTTCCCGAATTCAGTACATTTACTTACGCTACACATTCCGGCATTGCTTGCAGAACTGGCTTTAAAGCAAACACTTCAGCCACTGACGATAAACAGCGGCAAAGTTCTAGCACGTTAAACAGCGCCGCCAACAACATCACTCTTGAGGTTGGGGTTACAAAACAGGCCTGCCATCATAACGGAGTGAACCGTGCGGCACTGCACGAAAAACTTGAAAGCTGGCACCGGCAGCTGGTCTGACCAAACGCTTGTGCAGCAAAGCGAATACTGTTCTCTGTTTCCACCATGTTGAAAGGATCTGTTAGCCATGAGAAGTAAAGAGTAATGAAATATGAGTCACATTTCGGTAAATATGTGAATTATGTAAAAAGAATCAACGGCTCTGTTATAATGAAGAAAATGAAAGTTCACTCCTATATTGCAAAAATAATCTTTAAAACAAATAACCCTTTCCCTTGTATAACGAACCAGAATCATTTCCAGCCTCACAATTCATAGCTTGAAATGAATTTGACAACTAAATGCTAATTCGGATTTCTGCGGCAATTTTATTAAGTGACAGTACATTCATTCCCTTCTACGAATTTTTTCGATTAATGTTTTTAGGTAAAGTGATTGCGATCAGTAGTTATATGTGTATCTTTTAGCTGTGTGAGTGTTCCATAAAGCACATATTCCACCATCCAGAATATTGTAAAACTTAAGGCCCCCTGGCTGAATCCCAGACTCGACCAAGATTTTCAAAACCCGTTAATCCACCATTCAATTTTTGTAATGCTTGCTATGTGCTTGGCTTGGATTCCATGCTAAACTGTACGTCCCCTATACACGGTGGGATTATCGGGTTTGGATATGCGGACAGGTGAGTTCAGACCGGCGCAGCGTAAGCCAGGTCGGTTTCTATCCTCAATATAGATATTTTTGTTAGTACGAAAGGACCATAAAAATAAGTTCATCTTAATTTTTTGAATATTATTACTACTTTGGCAGATAAGTGCTTTAAGTTTAGATCTTAATTATTTAAATTGGTTTTACATGTAATATTGATATTATAAGATTTATTTATATTTCTAATTAATTTAATTTTATTATTTATTTAAGTTTTATTAAGAGTGGCTTTTTTAACGTTGCTTGACGTAGGGTGCTGGGCTATGTTCATATTCGTAAAGGTCCTAATAGGGGTGGATTCTTACAACTTATCGTACTTTATGTTTTTGTGGCTGCATGCTTAATTCTTACTCTCAACATACTTTGTAATAACGTGGTAAGCTTATACAAATATTTTATTCCAATGAATGTAAAAAGGACAGAAAAAAATTTATGATAACTATGATTTAGAAACCCGTTGTATGTCTAACAAAGTTAATTACCTAAAATTTAAATGATGAATATGTAATTTATTTATTTTATTTTAATTGCAACGGAGCAATTTAACTACAGTTCAATCACAAAAATATCTTGAATAAAAAACAAACGTCACTATCATTAGTAGAAAGAGAAGTTAATTAATCTGGGAAGCATTTGTGTTTGGTTTGTAGTTAATAGAGATGTACTAAAAGAAAAACGGGGATATTTTCTTACTAGCAACTACTCTCACTCCATCAAAGATTTTGTGTAAAAGAATTAATTTAATCTAAAATGCCTTTTACAAAGTTCAGTTTTAAATTATTAAGATTATTTTTTGTTCTATTTTTTATTGTTTGTTACATATAATACTTTTTCAATATCATGAATATGCATCTCAACTATGACATGTTTCGCATCCCTCTGGTCACAAATAAACAGGGATTTATCGAACAAAAGTAATAAATAAATAAGTGAACTGAGTTATAAAAAATATTTACACTGAACATGTTTTAATAATGAGCAAATTTTTACAAAATGATGAAATGAAGTAAATTAATCATATCATCTTCACCGAATAATCACGTTAATACATAAGTTTTATTTTACTATAAACTGTTTTCTGGTTTGAACGTATGAAACAGGATAGGTTCTTCCCTAAAACTCAATAACATTGGTTAAAATAATTGTTAAAAAAGCAATGATGAATCTATAGAACACCCCATTATTATACATTGAAATCTCTGGTTCTAGATCTAAAAAATGAGAACAAAAATATATGTGTTCCTATTTCGTTTATAGAACTCTCTTAAAATTTTAGCAGCGGATGTTTACCTGAAGAACCACACCACCATGTCACATGGGCTTAGCGACCATATCCAGTGTCTGTAGTAACAGAAAATTAAACTTACAAAAACCAGTCACATTTAATGATCACTACTAACGTTAAGCGTGGTCCCCGTAGTGACATTACTAGCTTAAGTCTAATTTTCAGTTAAGATTACAACATAAAACCACAGATGCAAAGGTCCTCAAAGTATCAAGGTAGCTTGCAAAGTAATGCGGGATCGATACTCACATCAAATGCATGTTTTTGGTCTTATTGAAACTTGTAACGTCTACCTTGCGGACGTTTATATTTGGGTCACACTGTTTTATCATTAACAAAATTATCAATTTGGAATATCAAAAGTCATACTTAATCTTCAGCTTATCACATGAAATATTACTGTAATGAATAGGAAAACTGAAAATTGGGTGTACAATTTATTATTGTGAAATTAGTCAAACATGAAGTTTGTTTTTATTCTGAGGTTAACAATTACATATCATTGAATATCAAACAGCTAGAGCAAAATCTCAGGGTCATTGCAAAATCTCAGGGTCATTACTGGGTGGAACGATTGCATGAGTTTCCGTCCGGGTCGTAGCTTTTACCATTGTTCACAGCCCAGGTCAGCGACCAGGCAAGACCAGCGCCACATGAGGTCGTCCAGACTTCCTCGACCGCACCGCGTGAATGCCAGCTCCGGCGTCGTTGAAGGTCACTTCGGCTGTACTCGATGAAGATCAGAACCAGAGTGTCTCGTCGTCCGTTCTTCTCCTCCGAGCAAGACTCTGTACTTGTCGTAATGCGATGTCGAGTCCGGCTCTTGGCGAATCACCGCAATCCGCGCCAAAGGACCAGCGCCACATTGGCCCCAGAACAGACAAGAAAAAACACCAACACGGCAATAAATTGAGGCGGCTTCTCTATTGGCTGGATCGTCTTCCCCTACTCTCATAAAGCACTCATTTACTAGGAAACGTCACTAAGGATTATTTTTGCTAGTCTGCGCCAGTTTTCGGCGGGAACTTTCCGAAACGTGCGAAAATAGAAAGCGGGTCTTAGTTATTTATGGGGGTTATAAATCAGCTTTATGTCCACGTTGAGTGGGACGTTGTCAGCACCCCCCAAGGTGCGTGTAAATCTGGACGCTTTAGTTCCGTCACGTTTCTGTTCGTTGACACGACGCATCGGCAATATTCACACATCCCGTGGGATCACTTAGTGCCTAATGGCACTGTACCTTTTAATTCATTACAACTACCCCATCACCCGTACAATTGAAAATTATTCTATGGGATAATTTTCAATTCAGTTTTTCACTATAACTTCACTTATTTCTGGTCATTGGGTTAATGTTCCTTGTGAGTGAGATTAGTTCGTTCTAATATTCTCTAACTGTTTGTGATCTTTCTTAATAGTTACATTACCAAACTTCTTAAGATATACCCATCTTCAGTTCCCTATTTTAATACAACATGTGATAGCTTTGTACTTCACGAATTACTCTTGTGCCCTACTTGATTCCTCAGTGAACTCGCGAGACAATCCAGCATGTTTTATAACTACATATTACATATCTTATGAGTAGCATGTGACATATATCATTCTCTATACAACTAATTTAAATCTTTCTTAGAAAGCCCTTTTTTTAAAAAAATATTCAGTTAAAATAAAATTACATCATTTTATTATTATAATATGCAAAATTATTTATTATCTATAATTTTTTACAATTATTCTTATAATTACTTATTAATTCACTTTTTCATCACAAAAGTATCCTAACAGTTATATCTGTCAAATCAATACATGACATGAACTAGCATTTTAAATGCTAATGCTTGTAATTAATTACAAAATTTTATTACAGCCTCCCTTTTTTTTTTTTTAACAACCTCTGTTGAAATAATTTCCCAGACTGGTATCTTTTTCCATTTATTTATTTGAAAACAGATACTATTTTATTGAATGTTTTCCAAGACAACAGAGACATTCATAACATTTCCACTGGTTAACTTTGACAAGCCAGCTGACTGGAGTAAACAAACCCCCCCCCCTGCGATTCTGCGAACGCTTTCACTGTCTAAGGCTAGCAGGTAGCAGAGACACTGGTTCTCGACAGCGCGACGGGTCGTTTCCCTATTGTGGTTTTTGGACAACAGATTACAGTTGCCTGCCTTTCAGTTCCCGCTATATTCGCTAAGTTTGACTTATTAACTTTAGCGCTAAATCCTAGCGATCTCTTAAAATCTTTTATTTCAATAAGATTAAGAATTATAATTAATCCTCAACATCTTCCGCACTGATAGGTTTATTCACATCGGTAATTAGAGAATATTTCCTACGATATGATACATATTGTTAATTTTTTTATTACTACTTTTTTTTATAAGCACTTGTAACCATAGACTTCTAGATAATGACATATTTCTAGCGGCAACCAAAATTTTCATACTTCTTAATAAAATCTTCTTCCCTGTATTCGAAAATTTATTGTTTTACACCATATCCTCTGATTCTATACGCAGTGATTTATTTTGCATCGCGGTTTCATCAGTATTTCTTGTTTCTTATCGTATCATAGTTCACCCAACACTTTATTTTTAATCAACAAACGATTACATCCTTAGCCATTTCTCTTTAAATAACTTCGTGTCATTAGTGTTTCATCTATTCATGGTTTCGACTTTCCTCTTCTCAAAATTATTAGCGTGTTGGAACAAGCCCTACTCACATTTTATTAAGTACATGTCCATTCTAGCTTCGGCTATTAAGTTCGATGACTATCTGTCATCCTCTAAACTCCAACTGACGATTTCTTTCGTCATTACAATAATATTGGCCGATACCTTCTTCGGTTTCACGGTCCGCAATATTTTTGTTTCTTCTTTATAAACTCTTCATAGACGATCATTTTTGATCTACATTTAACGAAATTTACCTACTCTGCGCTATCGCGAACACGTCATTTCTTTCTGCTCTTAATATTTTAACACATCAACACACTGCTAATATTTATTCTTTTCAAAGGTCAAACTCCAACCAATTTTAATCCACTACTCAATGACACGGAATATTAATGATTTTACAATGTTCGTCGCGACTATTTTGGCAAACCCGTCTCGAATTGAAACCGTAATCAAACACGATCTTTCACTTCTAAAAATTTCTCCGAGGATTATTATTATTATTTTTATAATAGCTTTTGCTGCGCATGGAAGTTTTATATTAATAAAAACAATCAACGTTTCATTTTTCACTCTAGGGTTGTATTATTATTGTTGCCGCTCGTCATAGGTTTGGAATGTTTTCTACAAACAAACTAAAATATCATTCTTAGACTAAAATATCTTTCCTTTATCAATTTAAAATTACCCCTACGGATTCTGATGCACTTCCTGTAGTCACATCGCCCCTGGTGGCGACGTTTGATTTTCGTTTTGTCTTTTCTTATCTTCAGCGTTTGGTTGTTTTGTATCTTCTGTGGTCTGCATCAAGGCGTTGCAATTTGCTTCTCTTTTTTGGTGCGGTTGCTCAGCCCTGTAGCCATTCCCGTGCGACCGTTGATACTGCTGTCCCTGCTCTCGCGGCCGGTTTTCATTTCTACCCGGTTTCCCATTCCATCCTCCGTTTTTTTTTACCATGTTTATTGTGAAATTTTCCTTTGTACCCGTGAGATGGTCTGTTTGCGTTGCTGTCTCCACTCTCCACGGCCCGAAGCGTAGCGTCAAACTCCGCTAAGTTTTTAATAACTGCTGGGTTCAACATATTTTGGACAAACTGGGGAAAATGCAGCCGTAACACTCCACATAATTCGATTTCCTCGGGCACATGATCCAACGATCTTGCCATTGCCACCATTCTCATTGCATAGGATGACATAGATTCCTGCCCGTTTGTCGAATATCGGCCATGGTACAATTGTAACCGTAACCGAGTCTGTGCCATGGTATCCCAGAACGTACCTAAGAACAGTTCTCGGAATGTGGTGTATGGCGTTTCATCCGTACATGTCACAGATAACCAGGGCAATTCTTCTTCGCCAAAAGTACTCTGGATTACTAATAATTTCATGCTCTCCGGGACTCCCTTTATTTTGAAGTAGTTCTCCAGTTTCCGGAGATATTCTTTCGGATTTGTTCCAAATCGCACACTAAAGTGAGGGAGAGGAATTTCCACCGCACTGTAGCTTGTCTGAATCCTCGGCGCCTCGATAGTGCGATTACTTAAAGCGGTAACCTCTTCCTGGATGCTCCGCACATCTTCTCTGAGGGAAGAATGATTTTTCTTGCATTCCCCAATTTACTTTTCCATATCCCGATTTCGTTTTTCACACGTATCCGTACTCCTGTCGACCTCGGCGTGAATTTTACTCATTTGCGTTTCGATCGCTATCTTCTGTGCTATTGGTCAAGTCCCCTAATTTTCTGTTTGTTTCACACAAGTTCTCTTCAATGCTTTTGCTGATCTTTTCCAGCCTTTCTTGCCCTTTGATTCTTGCTTGTGATTCCATCTTGAGAATCTTTACTTCACTCCTTACAGAGGACTGTAATGTCTCGACCCGGCCATTAACCATTTCCGATACTTCTTTCCGCAAATCTGCTTTAAATTGTCCCATTATTTCAACCTGTTTATTCCCGAAGTCATCCAGCTTTGTGTCAATTTTTTCATTTATTTCTTTCATTTGCTCTTTGGATTTGTCTTGCTGCTCACTAAGAGCAGTAAGTTTTTCATTTATTTCCGCTCTTTGGGCAATAAATTTTTCGTTCATGCTGCTCATTTGCTCTTTGGATCCTTCCTGCTGTTCGTTAATAGCAGTAAGTTTTTCGTTCATTCCCGTTATTTGGGCAGTAAGTTTTTCGTTCATTCCCGTTATTTGGGCAGTGAGGTTTTCATTATTGTGTTGTAACATCCCCATAATCTGGCCCCAAATACCTAAGTCGTTTAACGGAGGCGCTAGAATTTCGTCCGGCTTGCTTTGCAATGGGTTCACTGTTTCGTCCCGGGAATCATTGATGGGAGCGAAAACTATATTACCCGCTTCACTAGGAGTTTGTTCAAAATTCACGATCGCGGAGTTATCTATCAAATTCGCGTTATTTCCTTCCATCGCTACGTCAAGATTTCCTAACTCCGTTTGATTCAAACTTTGTGCCATTTTAATAAACTTTCCACTCCGGAGCAGCATTCAATTTAACTTTTAGCGATCGCATTTGAAATCAGTGTTAATTTAGAGAATCGTTCACGCCATAAAAGTTAGTCAAACCTCCTTTAAGTTATCTTTACGACCCCCGTAATTCAAATTCCACGAACACACCGCGAATACCACAAGGAAAATAAAATAAACAACTTGAACAAGCTTCTGGATCATCAGAATCAATAGAAATTTCGATCACACAACGGTATCAAAGAAAATGAACCGAGACCAGCCTTCGCATTTCCCGCAAGACATTAAAAACTCAATCACAGAATTTATCTTTGCGCACATAGATCTCGTATTATTAGTACTTGGAATTTGTATCAATAAAACCAATTAGAAAAAAAATTCAGCATAACGCGAAATCTTAGTGATCACATGGAAAGAAATCAAACCAAAAAATAGATGTCAGCCCGCTTTAATTTAAAATCAACAATCAACTTAAAAACACATACGTGCAGTAACACTTCTCGTGACATATGATTTCCAGCAAACGTAATTTTACTCCCGATACCACAGGTAAATCACAATGAATATTCTGTCGACACGTTAGCACGCATAAAACACGAATAAGCAAGATACGAAAAAGATAAAAAGTAATAGCCGTCCCAGAAGACATTCAAAAATCAAACATGCCGTTTTTCAACGCTGAATCGACGAAACAATCTTACCATTACACACCAGTCTCGAGAAATCGTCTCAACAGATCCATTACCATTCACTACCAAAATTCGACAAAACCACATCACAATCGAAAGAAAACCAAAATCATATTTCAACAACACAACAACATATCGAATGAAAGACAATCATCACATCATATTTCCACCATTGACAAACAAAACAATTTTTCAACGTCGATTTGAACATGTATCAACACAATACATCATATAGTATGATTTTCAAACTGCATCCATCTCCGTTGCAGGACTAAAATGAAATAATTCACATGGCATAGCATTAACATATCACATACAACATAAAATAAAATTTTCTGCTGGATCATCTGGTTTCCACTGAAATAAAATTTCACCATTTATTTAATATCAATGCTTCTTAGAAACTCTTGCAATCATTCATATTTCGATAGCCCCACGTTTAGGGTGCCATGTTGTAACGTCTACATTGCGGACGTTTATATTTGGGTCACACTGTTTTATCATTAACAAAATTATCAATTTGGAATATCAAAAGTCATACTTAATCTTCAGCTTATCACATGAAATATTACTGTAATGAATAGGAAAACTGAAAATTGGGTGTACAATTTATTATTGTGAAATTAGTCAAACATGAAGTTTGTTTTTATTCTGAGGTTAACAATTACATATCATTGAATATCAAACAGCTAGAGCAAAATCTCAGGGTCATTGCAAAATCTCAGGGTCATTACTGGGTGGAACGATTGCATGAGTTTCCGTCCGGGTCGTAGCTTTTACCATTGTTCACAGCCCAGGTCAGCGACCAGGCAAGACCAGCGCCACATGAGGTCGTCCAGCTTCCTCGACCGCACCGCGTGAATGCCAGCTCCGGCGTCGTTGAAGGTCACTTCGGCTGTACTCGATGAAGATCAGAACCAGAGTGTCTCGTCGTCCGTTCTTCTCCTCCGAGCAAGACTCTGTACTTGTCGTAATGCGATGTCGAGTCCGGCTCTTGGCGAATCACCGCAATCCGCGCCAAAGGACCAGCGCCACATTGGCCCCAGAACAGACAAGAAAAAACACCAACACGGCAATAAATTGAGGCGGCTTCTCTATTGGCTGGATCGTCTTCCCCTACTCTCATAAAGCACTCATTTACTAGGAAACGTCACTAAGGATTATTTTTGCTAGTCTGCGCCAGTTTTCGGCGGGAACTTTCCGAAACGTGCGAAAATAGAAAGCGGGTCTTAGTTATTTATGGGGGTTATAAATCAGCTTTATGTCCACGTTGAGTGGGGCGTTGTCAGCACCCCCCAAGGTGCGTGTAAATCTGGACGCTTTAGTTCCGTCACGTTTCTGTTCGTTGACACGACGCATCGGCAATATTCACACATCCCGTGGGATCACTTAGTGCCTAATGGCACTGTACCTTTTAATTCATTACAAACTTATTGTTAATGTAATCACTCTGCAGCTTTTAGATATTTACCTAATGTCCATAATTTTTTCTATAATTGGAAGTCACTTAGTTTATAATTTTAGTATAAAAATCATGTAAGTCTGTTAAGTTTCACAGCGGCCAGACGTTGAGTTAGCACGTTCTGTTTGTTCAACTTAAAATCTGCCGATCGACAGTACAAGGTGCAAACAACTCGTGCACTGCTGAGCATGCAAGTCAATGCTTTACCAGCAGGCCAGGATACATGAATCGCTCTCACTTTTCACTGTCGGGCACCAAGTAATCATCTGGGCCTAGGAATAGTTATCCGCGACACCATCCTTGCCATTCTCTGTTGGCTGCATTCAGTAGGGCCAAGTCTCATCCCTCTGTTTTAACAGCACGGGTTAAGGAATGCTACACATTTACTGCACATCATCAACTGCAGATCTTAGTACAGGTTAAACGAGGTATCCTTAACAGATTGTTTGATTGCAGTAATCCTCAGATGTCCGCTCCCCCTCCTATAGTTTACAAGATATACGCTCAACCATCGATGCTGGTATTTATTCAATACTTAGGAAGCAGATACAAGAGAAGAAGAGAACCGGTCAGAAGAGCTCAAGAGCAGAAAATACATGTAGACAGCCTACGCAAGTCCTAGGTCGTCTTAGGGAAAACCCTACAGAACCCAAGTGTCAATCACTCATACACAATTTCTTTATTTTACGTTATCAAAAATTATGTTACTATCAAGAATTTCCGAATATGATTTCCACATCTCAGTGATCATCAAGAAGGCGCTGTCTAACACTGTGCGTAGATCGTGCATCCATTATCCCAACTGTGACACCATTTGCTATTTTCTTTTTGAAAAAGAAAAATGAGGTAAAGTTATCTTTTACCACAGTTATATCATCATAATTAGTGTTCTGCCATAGAACAGGTTCTCACTTGGCTGCTCTCCATTCTTTCGGTCTTCTCCCCTTCTCTTCATGTCCATGTAGAATCCATTTCCTTTGATGTTATCGGTGATCTTGTACTTCCTTATTCCTCTCACTCTCCTCCCACAAACTAATCCTGTCAAGGCGTGTTTTAACAAGCACTCCTCTCCCAGTAAGGGTCCCATCCAGATCCTCTTTCCTTATTTTATGATTTAGAGCAGTTTCCCCCATTCACCAATCCAGCACTTCAAAATTACTCACTTTTTCCGCCCAGCTTATCATCTCCATTCCCCTCCACATCACATGTCAAACGCATCTATCCATTTTTCATCTTCTCGCCTCAGTGTCCACGTTTCTGTTCCATAAAGACCCACAGTCGATATAAAACATTTGCTGATTCTTTTCCTCGGTGCGTTGTCTACTTTCCCAACTAATAATCGCCTCTTCCTATTAAACACTTCCTTCACTACAGCAATAAGAGTTTCTTACCTCTTGGTGGCATCTGAAGTCCACCACAGTTATATGAAGTCTGACAATTTAATTGGCAAACTCGCCACATGCCAATCTGGAGGTAGCAGCTGTGTAAATTTTCGTAACCTTAACGTTTCAGTGTTTCTCAGTTGTGTTTACTCGTGAGGGACTGGTGCTGAGTAGCATGCATTCTAGATTGTGGTTGTGTAAATGAGTTGTTGTGAAGAACACTGACTCTGAATTTAAACAAATATCAAATTTCTCATTAAACTGGACAGACATTAATGAAATAATGGGAATGTTAATTTAAAAGTATATGTAAAATGCCATGAAAAAAAAAAGCGAAGTAAAAATGGAGTAAACAGTTTGTTAATGGAAAGGATGTTAAGTGGTTGAATAGGCCAATTTACGAGACGAATGGAAGAAAATATTTACTATACTCGTCAAATAACCAAGTTTACAATAACTTTTCACCAACGACGTATGGCTTCTCCATCATACACTGCCCCTGCGCATTTCGCGATTTTTATACTATAGCTCCGGCTTGGAAACAAGTAATTGCGGTGGATCAACCTCCGCACTTACCTGACCTTGTTCAACTAACTACTTCCTTTACCCGAAGATCAATGAAGTTTTGAACGGACGATATTTTGGTGATGTTATCGACGTCGGCTCTGAAGATCATTCCTCAGCAACATCTCTCAAATGGCTTCGAAGGATGGAGAAGGCGTCGGCATCTCATGGTGGACATAACGGCATTCACCTAAAAGTTGTTATTTTTGTCAGCCTTTTTCAACCATTTTGAGCCCTTTTAGATCATCAAGAATCTCAAAGAAAGTGAAACTCAGTCACCACGCATACTTCAGTGACGGAATGGGTGACTTTCCCGTTTGCCATAAAGAACCAAGTTAAGTTTTATCGTCTGCTTGAAAAACGTGTAACCTGTGTTCAGTTTGATACGAGTATTTTTGTTTGCCAAATGTGTGGTTTAAAAGGCAAAACTTTGTGTCCGTCTCTGAATTCACCTTGGTGATTGGAAGGTCCACGTTAGTAAAAGCAATCAGGACGTTCGCTACGTGGGATCCGGATAATTGAACATGGTTCCGCGTACCCCCACTGCCCAATAAACAGTCCGCTGTCAGCGGCCGTCAGGTACGGACGTGTTTGCAACAACATCCGTGTAGTCGGTCAACGCCGCAGCGATCAACAGTAGTGTGCAGTGTAGAAGTTTTGTGTGAGTGTAATAGAAAACCATCTTCTCAGCCGAGTAGAGGCGAGTACTACAGTTAAAGGTAAGAAATGGCAGCCACCGCTATAACAAGAAAAAACACCGTAAAATTCACATTCGATCGTGCTTTCGTAAGGCCAACGGCGTACGAGATACATGAGTGGCTGTTCGACAAAGTAAAATTAATAGATGAAGAAATATTGGGAATTCAATTAGATTCATTCCAAAACTGTGTGTTTGTCAAATTGACAAGTGAGGAATATTGTGTCAGCGTAATAGAAGAAAATACAGGCAATTTGAAATTCCACCATGCCGATGGAAATGTAAGTAATGTTCAAGTAACAAACGCAGGAATGGGCAAAAGACATATAAGAGTGTTAAATCTGCCATTTGAAATATCCAACGAACTGATTCTACAGGCGATCAAACCTTTCGGAAATGTGATAGAAATTACAGAAGATAAATGGGGAGGCAATATCCGATTTAAGAAGATAAACGGAGTGCGCATAGTTAAAATGGAAATAACAAAACACATACCATCATACATAAACGTAAGTGGATTCAGAGCACTTGTTGTATACGACGGGCAGCCACGAACTTGTGCTATTTGCAACTCAATAGAACATATCAGAGCAAACTGCCCTCGAATGCAACCGACAATACTACCGTTAACATACGCCAAGCGCTCAGAAACAACAAAACAAAATGAAGAGGCCGCATTAGGAGACCAACAGCAGTTTCCACCACTAATGAAAACGGACATGTGCCCCCCTGAGACGGTGATACAAAAGAAATAAAGTCACAAAAAATGTACAATACAAAGAATACTGAAGAAAATATGAGCGACGAGGGACGCCAAACCCAGAACAAAATGAGTGAAAACCTCCAAACTAAACAACAAGGAGACTGGAATGACAAAACAAAAACAAACACGGATGAGAAAAAGCAGAAAATAAATAAAAAAACCTCTCGAAAACACGATGGTAACTGACGACAACATCGAGTCAGATCACGGAAAGGAAGAACCGATGCTGACAACTGACCCACCATCCACAGCAGAAGAAACGGAGTGGACGAGGCCAACGGTCGCCAATCTCGGTAAGAAACGCCGCGCAAGGAAACAAACGGAGACCAAAACCAAGCAAAGTAGGGAAACGTCAACAGAGAGAGAAAGTACAGAAGAAGTCAAAGGAAGTGGGAAAAAACTAAAGAAACAACCAATAGAGAAGAATCAGCCAACTAGCAACACAGAGCCAACTCCAAACCCAAACAGGCGCAGAGGCGCAGGGACCGAAGTAGGAAGTACGCCGTGTAGTTGGGCGGACGACGAGAAGCAGGAAGATCAAATCGAAGACACGCACATTGTCTGAATGCAACACACTGACAGTATGATGCAAACGTACACCGTGGCAACGTTAAATATAAACTCAATTATAAGCCCTCTTAAAGCGGAAATGCTGCAAGACTATGTGAGAGCCGCAAACATTGACATACTACTATTGCAAGAAGTCACAAACGCAATAAACCTGGACAGAATCTCCGGCTACAACTCTATAACGAACACAGGTGGCGATATAAGCCTCGGAACAGCAATTTTAACCAAGCTAGGTATTGAAACCTTAGATGTAACAAGATCAGAAGAAGGAAGAACTATAGCTTGCACAATAGCCAATACCAGAATAATAAATGTATATGCTCCCTCAGGCAGCAACCAACGAGCCAAGAGGGCGTCATACTTTAAAAATAGTTTAACCTTACACATGGGTAAGAATACCCGACAAACTATTTTAGGAGGAGATTTCAACTGCGTCCTACATCAGAAAGACCAGTCACCCAATTGCAACAAAAGCATAGAATTGGAATACATCATAAGCAATCTCAAACTACTAGACACATGGGAAGTATTAAACGGAAACACCATAGGATTTACATATACGACAGGAAAATCAGCTTCACGACTAGACCGTATTTACATCAGCCAAGAGCTGAAGAGCGAACTTCAAACAACAGAGCGTTGGCCGGTTGAATTTTCGGACCATGTAGCATACCAATGTAAAATAAACCTAGCGAAACAAAATATATACATTGCGCGGGGATACTGGAAACTAAATACCTCTATTCTAGAGCAGCGCCAGCTACAACAGAACTTCTCAGATACATGGATACAGTGCTGCAGCCAAACTCGGAAATTTCCGTCAACCATAGAATGGTGGATAAAACTGGCGATACCCAGGATCCAACGAATGCTAAAGACCTATAGCATCGAAATAAAGAGGTGGCAACGGCAAAAAGAAGAATTTCACTATCTATGTTTGAGAGAGCTATATAAAAAGGTGGAAACAGAAAGGAAATACATTCTTGAGATCAAGAAAATCAAAGCAAAAATAATTGCAATGAAGAGGAGACAACTTGAAGGAGTTAAAATTAGAAGCAGAGTACACAATGCTATATCCTCGGAAGATGCTTCAATATATCATCTGGTCCAAGAAAACGCAGAGCAAGAAGACATCTGATTACGGAGTTGATAACAGAAGAAGGAGCAATCATCAAAACACAAAATACAATAAAACAACAAGTTCACAATCATTATAAGCAGCTATTCGAAAAAGCAGATAGTTCCACAGCCCCAGACGGAATATTAGATTCGATAGAAAAACAATTGAACGATGAAGATCGAACAGAACTCAACAAGGAAATTGACGTGGAAGTAGCTTACCTGGCAATCCAAAGAAGCCCCAAAAACAAATCGCCGGGACCAGATGGCATCGGGATAGAGTTTTACGCAACATTTTGGAGTCAGTTAAAAGACAAACTTATACAAATATGTAATGAGATTATGGAACAAAAAACGTTACCTGAGGAATTTGTGAACGGCGTAACAGTATTAGTCCCCAAAAATACGAAAGCCAAAAATATGAAGAGCTTCAGACCTATAACCTTACTGAACAGTGATTATAAAATATTCGCTAGGGTGTTAGCACACAGAATAAAAGACAAAATACACAAGGTGATAAAAACCCACCAGGCTGCAGTTGGATACAACAGATCAATTATCCAACTACTGTCGGAATATCGCGATGTCATAGGCAGTATGAACACAAGAAACTCAGAGGGTGCCATCTTGTCACTAGATTTTGACCGAGCCTTCGATAGAGTTAACCATAACTTTTTAAAACAAACGATGGTTAAGATGGGATTCGGAGAAGAGATATCCAACATAGTACATAACTTACTAAACAAGGCCACAACGAAAATAATCGTCAACGGGACGATGAGTGGACCTATACGAATTAGGCGATCAGTAAGACAAGGTTGCCCCCTATCTATGATTCTATTTGCAATAGCACTAGAGCCACTATTGTTAAAATTAACAGAAACAGTAACCGGAATAAACATAGGAATCGGGAAAGTGATCTGTCGGGCCTATGCGGATGATGTAGTTGTCTTTGCGAAAGATACGACAGACGTTGAGCTTGCAAAACAAACCATCGAAAGTTACTGTCAATGCTCTGGAGCAGTACTGAACATAAAAAAATCAAAAATCATGGATATTGGAGCGGGTTTGAGGCATAGTAAACCCTCCTGGCTAGAAGAAAACTCGGAAATCAACCTCTTGGGAATCAAATTCCAAAAATGCCTGCAAAAAAGTGCGACAACAAATTGGCGGAACCTATTAGCCAAAATTAGAGCTTGCCTCCAACAACACTCCGTGAGGAATCTTAATATGATACAGAGAGTACAACTAATTAACACATTTGTCCTTGGGAAGCTATGGTACACGTCGCAAATACTCCCAGTTTCTACGCCTCTAGCACGAAGTATTATGTCTGCGGTTGGCTTTTTTATACATAGAGGAGAAATCTTCAAAGTTAAAGTCGAAACACTGACACTAGAAAAGAAAAGAGGGGGGACTTGGCCTTGTCGATGTATATAAGAAGAGCAAAGCTCTCTTCGTTAAACATATGCTGCATGCAAAAAGCAGAATCCGCAAGGAATTACAGCACACGTGATAGACCTATATAAACCACACAGCATGACACCACCCATCAGTATGGCCGGAATACCAAATCAAATGAAATACTTACAACTCTTCTACTTGGAACTCAGCTACCTGAAGCTCCAACACAAAATAACCGGCCTTTGACAACCAAAATAATATACAATATTATGAAGGATAACACCCCTGGGAACAGACAGGAAATAAAGTATCCCAATATTTCATGGAAAAACCTTTGGACAAATATCCACAACCCAGTGTTACAAACATCAGTACATTCAATTTGGTACAAAGTAGTCAATGAGACAATAGCCACTAACACCAAGCTAAATCAAATCCATCTCCTAGAAACAGATAGATGCAACCACTGCCAAATGGCAGACACCCTACTCCATAGGATTACCTGCCACCGTGTCAAAGACATTTGGAACTGGACAAGGCGCACCGCAGCATACATACTAGACACCACAACGAGAAGAATAAGTCCTGAACTCTTACTGAAACCAGATATGACATCCACTTCACAACAGAAAAAAAGACGCCCTAATATGGCTAATGGGGAACACCATATACTATATATTCTCTCAAAAGAATGTAAATATAGAGGACTACTGGGTCCATCTTGTGGTAGACTACCACAGATTCAAAAAGAGGAGAAAAAATGAGCAAACTCCTCTCGCAAAATATTTAGAGAAAATTATACCGTTTAAATAAATAACAAATAAAAGAAGAATGACTACATAAATCTAAACTAGAGGACAGAACTTAAAGAATGTTCCTCGTGACTAAGTTGAAGTAACTGTTTCAATATTGAAATAAATGTAAGAAGTCTAGGAAAGGAATAAAAAGGTAAAGAGCCAGGCAAAGAGCCAACTATCTGGAGAGCGAAAGGAAGGGCTGAAGGGGAGGAAGGAGGCCCAAGAAAAAAAAAAAATGTGGCGGCGCCTATTCAACCAAAGTGGCGTGGTAGCAATAATGTATGCAGCATTTTATGGATGAATTCGGGAATGTTATTGTCAGCCTGCGTACGGTGCCTGGAGATCCACAGTTTAAATTTGAGACGGCTACAAGTTATAAGGTAACACCTTACATTTAGCGGTTATTTAAACTGAACGTGAGTAATTCTTGTGCAACTATTTCTTCTTTGAGTTTCAGGCATTTAAGCGGTATCTATAGAACCAAAGATTAAGCCTATCCTTGGAGGTACTACAAAGAAAACATTACGCTATTGAACTAAGTGAGTTAACGATTACAAGACGAGCCAGAAAAACGATGGTTATTTGGATTACGATGTTAAAAACGGATAGTATCTAATAATTTACATGTTGATACGGGCAAAGGAATTATGTCATCTGAATGTGACATGTTAAATAGAAAAGTATAGCTAAATAAAAACAGTTGTTAATATTCTATACAAGTTCGATTTTCTGTATTGTAGTTATGGTCAGGAAAATTGGCGGGTGAGTGCAAGCGCGCTGTTGCCGCACTTCGGAACATTCTCGTGTAGCGCTCTCTCCCTAAAACTAGAAAATGGAATCGCTAAGCGTCCATTGTTGCCTAGTACCAGCGTCAATGAACGATATTACTACTGCAAACTAATAGGTGGTCGGCCCACTTGTTGCGTGTACCGTAGGGACTAGTGAGCTGACCTTAAGTTGCAAAGGTCACCAGTTCGAGTCTGGCCGAGGGCATGGGTGGTTTGAATTATGTGTTGTGTGTGTCCTGTGTTGCCCACAGTGAAATGTAAACGACAATAACGATGTTACAGTACATATACAGTAGGAGAAACAAAATAACACAGTTTTAGCTGGCTGTAAGACCGAAAGCCATTTTTTTTAATAAAGCTAACTGTTAAATTTAACTAAGTGCGGTAACTCCCACCAATACGTCTGGACACAGCAATAGTGCAACAAACATTACATTTACAAAGCCCAAGCTCGTTGCCACTGTCATGTAACTTAAACCTCTATCACTCAATCTTAAAACTACACTACTCTGCTTTCCGAGATTATAAGTAACTTGGAGGATTTCCAAAAGTTGTTAGCGGCGGAGTGATCCTGAATGTGGTACCAGTTTCTGACGGATTCGTAGTGGTTCCAGAGAGAGTTGTACAATTTATAGACTGCTTTCAAGATTAAGTACCGCTGGGCTGACAACCTTCAGCCAATTAATGACGTAACTGACATCTGCAAGTGTTTCCCCGTCCTCACTCTCCCTCGTGAAGTAATGGAACAGTCATGCACCGGCGGCTACCTCGCCCACCGCGCCGTGTCGATCTATACTATCGCGCCTTTGACTTTTGTCGTGTGGCTGGCAGGCGAGGTGGGCGCGGTCGACCGTGAGACGGAGCGGGCTGTGAGATACTCGTCAGTCGATAAACTGACACACCGCCGCGCCGCGCCAGCTATATGCGGCGCGCGGGGGCGCCGGAAATCTGCCTGTCAGCGCCCGGCTCGCCTCCTCACCCTGCGCTTGCCTCTCCAGGAGGTGAAAAATATCAGAACCCTCGATTTCGTATCTAAATTCTACAACTTTTGATGCTCTTCTTTCTTCAAGTACCCATCGGCATTCGACGATGGTATTAAAACAGTAAAAGTATTTAGGATACGGGAGTTAAGTGCTGGAGCGGCGAAATTAAACATAGAGAGGTACATGTTAGTTCCTACAGCGGTCATGTACGTCGTTGGGCATAGGAATACGAGAGAAACCAATTCATTCAACTTATTACTGTCTTCGCAAAGGAAATTACGATGGAATTTTGAAAAGTACTCAACATAAACTCCGTAAGGTGACGCTATCGACGTAGTAGAAGACTAACGAGAAATGTACTTTTCGTATGCCTATGTTAATATGCCACATCTATATGTAGGAAGGATAGTTCAAAAAGCATTATCTTAGGTATTTACTCAAGGCTCAGATTCAAAAGTGGGATTATAAATTTTCACAGTGGCTATTAGGGTCGAATACAAACTGATTACTCTTTTATTTAAAAATTATAACAGCAAGAGTAACCTATGTTAGGAGCATAATACGTTAGGTGAATCTTATTCTAGGAGTTGTGATGAAATAATCTTTTGCATTTCTACTTACAGCTCACTGATATCCTGGATCAGTTTTATTACAGAAGGAACAGTGCTTCGTCTTGATCGTTGACTGAACTGTTAGGTCTGAAAATCGATGATAATGTGCAGATATATTTTATGGAATGATTCTGTCTCTAGAATGTAAAATATGTCATTCAGATGATGGCAGTTATATCATCACCGTGGCGCCCCAATCTGATGATGGGTTCTTATGTAACTCGACAAGTAGAAAATGCAAAATAAAAATTCTTGATATCTCACTTAGTTCTGGAGGTATCGACCACCAAAAATTAGTTATATGTATAGTTCCTTGTGCCCTTTGCGAAGTTTTTCTTCAGGCCCAGGTCGCATTTCAAACTAATCACAACCGCAAGGGAGAAAACAAAACATCCTTTGTCTATTTGTAGCATGGAGTTCCTTGTCACAAAAATAATACAGTTCTGCAATGAACATACGGTGTTTGTGGAGATGGATACGCAATGGGAAAATATGGTCCTCATTAACATGTACTGTCAATACAGACATAATATTGACCCCTATCTTTGTAAGATTATGGGAATATGTGTAGCCATAGGTGACAGCCCTACGGTGATAGTTGCCGATGCAAATTGCCAAATCTACACTCTGCCACAGTAGTGTTACACACGCAAGAGGAGAAAAGTTACACGAACTGATTGGCGAGTAACAGCCGGATGTCAAAAACGCGCCAAACAATCCATACATGTTCAGTAACCAAGCAGGTGCCAAATCGAACATAGATATAACTTTAACAAATCGAAGAGCAGGAAACCTGGTAAACGGTTGGAAGGTGTTGAGAACCAAACCACCAGCGTCACAATCTAATAATGTTTGAACTGGGAAGACCGCAAGACGGTGCGCTTGAAGGGGACCTTTCCAACATCCAACGGCGTTGTGACATCAGCAAAGCTAACTGGCCGAGGTTGACGAGTTGCTTCAGTCGTCCCTAAGCCAGATATAAAGATTTTGACGTGGACAAGGCTGCAAAAGAAATAATTCGAGCAATACAAAACGCAATGAGAACTGCAATTCCATTTATGAAAAATAAAGGGATTAAAAGACAAACCACTGACAAAAATATTGCAGAAACTACGCACCCCCATGAGGAAGTCAAGAAAAGCATATCATCTTTTCCTGATTGCTGAAGAGATACAGACTCTTCTAGATAGATATAGAAATAAAAAGCAAGAGTTCAAGCATCTGTTGCTAAAAACGAAACAAAATAGCTGGGAAGCATTTATGAGACAAAATATGAGATCAGTCCCATGGGGCATCCCTTACCAGATTGCCGCTGGCAAAATTAGGCCACATAACATTGCAACTCGTGTGGACCACTCACGATTTCTGTGCTCTACCAATCCTGCTTCAGCTTTCTCTGCAGTTGATTGAAGATGCGACCAGTGGCACGGTTCCTCGTTAGTTTCCACTCCTTGGAGATCCGATTTTTGTTTCTAATCTGCGCAAGGAGTTGCGGTGAAAGCTGGCAGGAACGCTCTATGCGTGGATGAACCAGTGGTGTGGCGACTTTTGTAGCTTCATTTACGATGTTGGTGAAGAATCTTAGGGCCTCCTCAATTCCCTTCCACTACACCCTTTTCCAGTTTGGTTGCTACAACTTCCCTAAACCGGCTCCAGTTGGTCCGCTTGTAATCAGGAATTGGTTGATTCTTTGGCTGCCACTCCCCAACGTCGACCTCAAGTAGCACGAGAGAGTGGTCCGAAGATAGTCTGTTGAGGGCTGTTGCTGAGACAAAACCTGTGATTCCCTTTGTTACAACAATGTAAAGAACATCAGGCCAGCTTCCATGTGCAGGATGATGCGTTGGTTCATCACGTGCCCATACGCATAGGTTGTGGCAATGGGCTAGGCGTCTTAAGAGGTTTCCAGCCGGATTAGCAGTTCTGCTATGTCAATCCTGGTGCTTTGCATTCATATCTCCGCCAATGAGGATTTTACCAGGAAGTGTGATAAGGGCGGCTATGTCGGCTTCGTCAAGCACTCTGCGTGTGGGTCGATAGGCTGCAACGACGGTGATACCACCTGAGGATGTTTTCACCTGAACCGTGACAGCCTCTACCTGCTGAAGAGGAGGAAGAGGGACTTCGCATTGGGGAATACTGCATTTTATGTACTGCGCAACACCCCCACCGGCCGTCAGTAGGTCTTTCCGATAGCAGCAGTAGTTTGGTGTTGCCGCCCGCAGGCAAGGCTTCAAGTAGGACTCGCTGACGAGGCAAATGTCCACATTTTCATCCCGCAGAAATTGTCAAAACTCAAGCAATTGTCCATGAATGCCGTTGGCATTCCTCACACAGAAAGTGAGGCTATGAATGTGCGGCTTCCTGTTCGCGGTTGCGTTGTTGGGTTACGGTGGTGTTGGCAAATGCCGTCGTCATGGCAGCTGTTATATCCGAAGACATTCTATCGAGCCGCGTTAGGAAACTGATCTTCATGCTGAGTATATTCTCAAGCATATTGACTAGTCTCCCGGAGTTGGTCCCATTCGTCTCTGCTGCTTCTTCTGGCTACGGGCGTAGTAGCTCTTTTCTTTTCTGACGCTTTGGTGGGAGAGTCTGCAACACCATCGGTTGTTCGTACTTTGCAGCTGGGCCTCGCCTCACCGGCTGCATCGAAGTGTCTTGGTGCTGTGGCTGTTTAGGGGGCGTGGTATCAATCACTTCTTTTGTTACCTCAGCCAAGGATAAGTCTGGTTGCACTATGGAAGATGCCAGTTTCTTGTCCTTCTGCTTGTTCGTTTCCTTCAGTTTCTGGGAATTAGATTTCGCTGAGTCAGATTTTGATAGTTCACTGAACTCCAATATTTGTTGTAAGTTTGACTGCTGGTTTTTTAGATTCCTGTGCGGAGCCTCTGTCCCCACTCCTCTTTGACGGTCGAGGGCTCGCTTATAGGCTGGACAACCTTTCCAACTGGAAACATGGCCACAGTGGCAGTTCACGCAGATTGGTGGATCACGGCCCTTCTGCGTGTGGCAGTCCTTGCGTCGTGTTGCCCCGCACACTTGACGCACACCGGACGCATTTTGCAATGGCGTGCCACATGACCAAACAACTGACAGTTAAAACACTGCTTCGTTCCAGCCGACGATCGTAATTTCTCTGTCGATACTCTGAGGTAACAGAGCTAGTCAACATCAAATATTGTGCGATTTCCGGGCAGATCTGGTAATACTACTAGGAAAGGCGGCATTATTTCGTTACTGCCGGGACGACGAAGTTGAGCTATGGACCTCACGTTGTAGCCCATTTCTGTCAGCTCTTCTTTCAATGTCTCTGTTGGCAGAGTCCTTGGAATGGTACGAAACACCACCTTCAATAGTTTCACCACTCCGATTCGGAAAGTGTAGTACAGGATGTTGCACTGTTGAAGGAGAGAAATGTAGGCCACAAAGTCTTCGGCAGTAGTTATGCTGAAATTAATTTTGTCGCCACCTGCTGTTTCAGAAGCGAATTGACTCTTTATGACAACTGCCACCCGGTCATGAAGAGTCTTGTAGTTATCTGCGAACTCCACTACTATGGGTGGGAACGAATCGCATCTCGGCTCTATTCGCTGCAGATCGTCGACTGTCAAGGCTGTGGAACGGTTTTCCACCTCCATCGCAGCTGGGTCCAAGGAAGGTGGGGGCTTCCCTGTCTTCTTCGTCATTGTGTAGCCTTCCTTGTCTGGCTGCCAATTCTGTGTACGGGAATGACGCCCTCTGACTCCAATACGCCCAGAGGCCGAAGCTGCAGAATTGTCAGTGGCTTCCATGGACTTACTCTTTTGTGACTTAGTTTTCTTTGCTGTATTAAGTTTCGTCACTGCCAGGCTGACGCCAGTATATTTGCGTGCCTCCTCCTTCTTGTAGTTGACGGCACGAGGCTGTTTATTATATGTCCTCTCTGGTGGAGTAGTGGGACGCTTTTTCGGCATTATGTCTCTGCTGACCGAGTACACGTCACCGTGTATACACTGAATGTTGAACACAGCGGCTGGTATTGCGTCTTCGTCCATTTCAAAATTTTTATCCGGTTGCCGGGTCGTGGTACTTGCCACAACACCCGCCAGCAAAGCCGAGACCAGCGGGGCGCTCGACGCACGTGGCGCGGAAGTGAAGCGCGCCCCTACCTCGTCACCCATCCCTCTGATCCCGCTGGACACTTCCTGATGGGTGACCGAGCTTAATTCGCTGCCAGCAATCGCGAAGCAGTATCGAATTATTCAGCTTCTACACACGCAACACGGAATTCCTTCAGTCACCTTAGTCAACAACACCTATCTATAACAATCACACACACGACTCTACGAATCTAAACAATGCATACTCGTGCACTCATTACTTATCTAATTCATTAAACAATCATAATAATCTCGTTATTGCATACTAGTGCAATGCACACATCTTATAATACAATTCAGTTACACCAAGAAACAATCCTCTATAAACTGACCTTGCATTGATTATTTCTTATATTCATAATTATTATTATTACTTTCATAATGCTGTATAAAAGGATCAAAGCGTTAGAGGTCTGTAAACAGTTGCAGGGTGATCTGGACAGGATATCTAGTAGGGTTGGTTAACATGGGATGAAGATAAATGCAAAGAAGAGACAGCAAATTAGATACACAAATAAAAAACAAAAGGTTAATTATGAATATAAGGTGGGGAAAGAAATGCTTGCTGAAGACTTGAAATGTAAATATCTTGGCATTACATTTGATAACAAGCTTGACTGGGCTGGACACATTCGACAGGTGGTAAGAAAATGTGTCAAAATCCTGCACTTATTGGAGATAGTGATGAGGGGATGCACGAGAGAAGTAAAGGAATTGGGCTACAAAACTTTGGTCAGACCATTGCTCGAATATGGTAGTGTAGTATGGGACTAGGACTGTTGATAATATATCGAAATATCGATATTTATGAGTAATATTTTTAGGACGATATATCGATATTTCGATACTAAAATCTGGATATCGGCGTCGATATTTAAAAAAATGAGTTATCATTTTTCGTTTGCTATGAATGACACTAGTTTGCTCAGATTTCTGTTACGTATGGAGATCAACAAGATTAAGTAAATCTTATTACATTTCAACAATTAATTTGGAAGTTATAGGTACCATGTCTACTCAGATGAAGGAAATAGTGTATGTAGGCAAGGCATCGCTCACCCAGCAACAATCGAAAGCGAATTTATTGTTTGAAATGAGCGCATTGTTCAGGGAAGTCCACAATGAAATTAATGTGTTACAAATAATAATTGGAAGTATAAATAACAAATAGTTGCTACTTAGAGAGCAAGAAAAGTAAGACAAGTCAGAATAAGCAATCAACATACAGAACTAAATGAAATACCACAAAAAATCTTATCAATAAAAGTTATGTAACTTGGCCATAATGCATTTTGCCCCGAACCTGTTTTAAGTTTTATAAATTTTATTAATTTTTATGAAAATTATAACACTCCTAATGATCAAATTTAAAAAAATCTACAATCATCACCAAGAGAAACGATTCGAAGGTGAAAAGTTGATTAAGAACAATATCACGCATCTATTTGTCAGTGGACAGACTTATTATTACAAGATTTAATTTTATAAAATTGCATTTTAAAAGTATCGATATATCGATACATCGATACTTTTTTCGATATATCGACTGCCGATATTGATACTTTTTAAAATATCGAAAATCCGATAATTTAAAAATATTAACAGCCTTATATTTGATCCACATTTTGAGTATCAAATACAGGAGTTGGAGAAGGTGCAAAGAAGGGCTGCTAGATTTGTTTCTGGACATTATCGCAGAATGCAATCAGTGACAGATACGATAAAGGAACTGGAATGGGATTCACTGCAAGACAGGAGGAGGATGACGAGGATCATGGGAGTGTACAAGGCGTATACTGGCGATGAGGCATGGAAAGATATTGCAGTAGGTATGAAAAGTAGTTCACGGAAGGGAAAAGATGACCATGACCACAAGCCGGCGCTCGATTTCAGGCTCAAGGGTGTGGGAAGATTTTCTTTTTTAGGTAAGGGTGTCAGGGATTGGAATGAGTTGTCAAGGGAGCGTGCATAAACCACGGAGCTACATTTTGGCCTCCTGTGAGCCCCCCCCCCCTTCCCCCCACATAGCCCTACGTGGCTTTTGCCTCTACCCCCCTCCCCCCCTCACGTAGCACGTAGCTTTTTCCCTTTTGATTCCAGAACACATTTTGTACCTTTTTTCTCTTGTCAGACTATTGTAAATTACATGCGGAGATAATTAACTGAGGGAAATAAATATTCACATGCTGTTGTGAGTTCAGTTCCTCATTTTAACTGTGACGTGGCCTGGCTCGGAACCTTCCCTCCCCCCACGTAGCCCAGCGTAGCCTTCCAGCCATCCCCCCCCCCCCTCTGGACCGAGCCACGTAGTTTGTGCACGGTCCCCAAGAGCAATGATGAATAACTTACCGAAAGCGTTAAATGAATTTAAAGTTAATATTTGTAGAGAGCAAATGTAGGTGGGTGCAGGATAGGGGGAAGTTGTGTGTGTAGGGAAATTGCCACCGAAGCGTGTGCTCCACTGCAATTAAATTAAATTAATTCTCCTAGAGTGACTGAGAAAAAACTACGGAAAACCTCAGTCAGAATGGCGAAACCGACTTTGACCCTGGTCCTCCCAAATAATATGCAAGACTGCGAAGACACCTTTTCAATATCTATCAAATTATTCGTGTGCAAAATGGACTTATATAATAGGCATTAAACATTTTAACCGCGAGAGAGAAACATACGTTTCGTTGACCGCGATTCACGCCAAACGTAATCTATATATTTTAATGGGGTTTTGAACGCTTTCAGTCCTCGGTCGCAGCAATAAAATGAGCTATATTTAGTCCTCATCCTACTTGTGGAGGCTAGGAAATAATGAAAGCAGTGAATGATGGACTCTTTATTCTCTGAGGGCGATTCACGCAAAAATTATTGGTAGAAATTTGAAGAGGTTATAGACAGTCTACAGCGCATGACCCAAAGAGTATCATGTTTGATTGTGAGGAAAGCTGATAAACTAAGAAACAAATTTCGCGTATTTTTATCCATTTTTGGTTGAATCATGCCAGAACTACTAGTTGGATTTTGCTGAGTTTCAGTCAATATTTGACTCATGTTCTGAGGAGTAAAATAAGATTGTTTCATTTTGGTGTGATTCAGAAAAACTGAGTAATCAAATCCACAAATTAGTACCCATTTTAAGTTAAGCAAATTCTTGCAGTTGGAAATATTTACCAACATTCGTCCCAACTAGAGTTGTAACGTTGGTCATTCTTACGGATGCTGATGCGGAGATTCAGTGCTTGAAAGCGGAGGTTTAGCGGAAGTGTAAGTACAGATGAAACATAAGTATATTTTTTATTATAAATGCTATACTTTATGTAAATACCATCTATCTCGACTCAATACGAACACGCTGATTTTTTTACCTCATTTTTCTAAGGTAAAGAAACGTGCAATTCTTTCCCAAGCGAATAAAATTAGACACATATTACGCACGGACCTACAAAACTGTGTTTGTCATATGTACTTTGCGGCTCAACTAATTTTAACAACAAGCATAACGCTAGGCCATCACACATCACCGCGCGAGCCACCAGTCTTCCACCACTATAGCGGCCCATTCACTGACCAACATGTAGAACCTACGATGATCTGTTTTTCTAATACACGACTCATGTTGGATCTTGAATGGGATTGCAGGACTATATGTGGGATGTGGTGGACGTTGTTTGACTCCCAGACCAGCCAGCACGAGCCCCCTCCCCCCCCCCCCCCCCCCTCACGTCATCCGAAGTGTACTGATCAGCACGCGCAACAGTCGAGCCCTAGCCGCCTCCTCACCCCCTTGCCTAGTGTCGTTTCAGCTACCAGGGCGTTTGATGTTTACCGACTGGGCGACGTATAGAGGCGTGCCATCCCTGCCAGCAGAGGCGAGACCCTTCCCACGGACCGACGTGGCCGGCAAATGCGCGGGTCGTGGGAAGCCGCCTTCGTCAGTAACTTGCAGTGGTAGTGAGAACAGATCAGAGACTGACATCAACAGTTCTGAAATAGAATCCATAAGACCTGGCAGAGAAGCTCTATCTTGACTCATGCCTCTCATACTGTTATAGATTTGGCTGTTGATGATTTTTAAGCACGTAACACTAGAAGAAGTAGATTTAAATGGATTCGAATTTATACGAGGGAAAATCTGAAATAACGCACAATTATTTTTTTCTCCCCTGGTATAGTTGAAATTTCACGACGATATAGTTTGAAATTTGCGCTATAGAGGCTATTTTGTTTTCATGTGCATCTCTAGCGACAGAAGCGTGAACTATGAAACAAACATGGAGTGCATGTTACTTTCGTCTACGTGTGAGGAGCAGTGAAGTGTAGTTCGATATTTGTGGACCAAAGGGCATTCATCGAGTGGAATTCACAGGGAAATGCGTGGCGTGTAAGAGGATGACTGTCTGGACCGTAGCAATGTCTCCAGGTGTTGTGTTTTCTTCCAAGAGGGCCGCGTGAACCTTAATGATTCGCCACGCTCCAGGCGACCGGTAACAGTTTAAATTCCGCAGAATGTCCGCACCACTGAGGCAGCAATCTTGAAGGACCGCCGTGTGCACCTGCGAACCTTATTGCAGACGTTCAACATTTCCTATGGTGCAGTGTACGACATTGTTAATGACACGTCAAAATTCCGTAAAGTTAGTGGTCGTTGGGTGCCTAAGAACCTGATAGACTACTAGAAGGGTCAGCGAATGAAGACAAGCTTGGATTACTCAACGCATTACGCCGCAGAAGGGCATCACTTTCTGAAAGGAATCGTCGCTGGTCATCAGTCGTGGGCGTACCACTACACGCCCAAAACCAAGCAGGCCTCTATGGAGTGGAAACATGCTGGTTCCCACTACGAAAAAAATTAAAGTGACTCAATCGACTAAGAAAGTGCTTGTGACAGTGTCCTGGGACATATTTGGCGTGTTATTGGTGGCCTTTGCTGCACACGGAACCACTGTGATTGCTGCAGCCTACATGAAACGTTGGTTAAGTTGCGTCGTGCCCTTCGTGACAAACGCCGCAACATTAACGCTAATTGTGTCAAAATTCTTCATGACAATGCACGTCCCCATGTTGCTGCTCCTGTTCGTGAGAAACTCGCCACTTTTGGGTGGGACGTGCTCCAGCATGGACCATACAGCCCGGACCCGGCGCCGTCTGACTTTCATCTGTTTAGTCCCATGAAGAAATTCCTGGCCGGCCAACATTTTGCAACAGATGCGGAAGTGAAATCAGCAGTCCGCAGATGGCTACACTCCCAACAAACGGACTTCTACGAACAGGGCGTATTGAAACTGGTACCACGATGGGAGAAATGTGTTGAGAAAATTGGTGACTTTGTATAAAAGTAGGTCAAAGATGTAAGTTAATTTGTGATTTGTTTGGTTGTGGTACATATTAAACTTTTTGGGAAAAAAAATGATTGTGCGTTACTTTCCGATCTGCCCTCGTACACGGCGTTTGAAACACAAAAAACCAAGACCATTTTCTACCATTTCATCGATAATCAGGTTCTTACCTTTGGTGTCCTGGCTATAGTTTTAGTATATTTAACGTTTTCTCTATTTTTCCACTTTAAGGGCCTCTTTGGAGATCTCTTTGAATTGGTGGTTATTTATGCTGGAATTATTGTAGTGAAAACGTCTATAGGTGTGTTAGGCGATGTTTGAATGATGGGGAAATATGTGAGTTAGCTACTTTCAGTCACCGACAAACTATGACGTGTTGCGCGTATAATATGCGCGTTGGACGCTTTTTGGATGAGTAAAATCTTATGTGTTAGCGTCACCAACATGCTAATATTAACAGTATATCTGTAGCTACAAGTATGACGTATTGTGCTTGGACAGCAGTGAAAGTACAGATTGTACTGTACTTGTGTCTAATATAAAAAATTAATGTTTTTTTGCCAATGTTCATAATACAATCATACAGTTTTTATCCGATTCTGATGGAACTTTGCATACGATTAATTTTTTTAAAAATAAAAATTCTCTTTATGTTTGAATTAAAAAAACCTAAACCCTCTCCTCCTTTCCACCCTCACCTTAATTTCTGTCAACATTGTTCATACAAACACACGGTTTTTATCTGATTTTGATGGCACTTAGCACACGTATACCTCAAAACAAGGCGGTCTGGTAGCTCACCAGTTAATGGTCTTACTTCAGAATGTTTCTCTCCCTGCTCGCGGGTTAAAATCCAGTGGTGAAGAAGAAGTTTTAGGAGTTATATGTGATTATGTGAGTTACGTCGGAATTTTCCGTGGTTTTGATTCCACGTTAAACTGTAGACCCATGAGGAAAAAAAAAATCTTTGCTGTCTCTGACATAATCGCTTGGAACACCTCTTTCGGGAAGATTCGACCAACCTTCGGGTTCTGTTAGGTTTTTAGTTTTTGAAGTTAAAAGTTTTTTAGGTGCGACCGCCGAATTTTGGTTTGGTAAAATCTTACGAGTCCGCATCACCGACATGCTAATGTTGACAGTGTATCTGTTCCGGTCTGGTGGCTCAGTGGTTGAGTTGTCTGATGATGATTCCCGGTTCGAATGCCTGTCTCGGCGGGGATTTTCATAGACCCTTCAACTCTGCACAGCTTCAATGCGAAATAAGGCAGAATGATTCTGTGGATCGGGTTTCACGTTAAATTGTAGGAACCTGTACCTGGTAGCACTAACGGGTTGGGTTAAGGCGGCTAAAAGGGTGCGGAATGCACAACGAATAGAAACCCTGTCATCAGATCATCACGATCACACGGAATTATTATTATGTAGCATGAGGTACCTGTGGGTAATAAGGCCTGTAGGCTAATAAGGCCTAAGTATCGGAAATAGTATTTAAAATTGGAGTCCGCATTTAAAAGACACGTAAACATACAAAATATTTTCAGTCGAGTCACCTCATGATCACAAACGGGGCTTTCCACGCTCCACGCCAACAGTATCAAGCCTGGTTTCGTGCGGAACGCCCGCGTCGCACGAATAATAAAATTCCGTTGGAAGAAAACATAAGAATTTTTAGTAATTTTGCAGTTAATTAAGTAAACATTAGCTCTATTTAACTGAAATCTCACGGTCTTTTAAATAATTAAATTTGAATTCAGTATCAATATACTTGAATATTTTTTTTATTTTGTTTTCCTTACTTTCGTGACTGGCAGATAATAACGCCAATGAAATTTAGTAATTCTTTTTTTTTTGCATTGTTACGACCATATTTTATAAGTTTAATGCAAATACTAAATTATTCTTATGCTTTTTTTGTTTCTTTTATTGTTTGTTTCTAATATTTATGGACAAAAATGACATTACGTTAGAAAAAAATCCTCGTGTCGGCTGTTTCAGGAGTACAAAGGAGTATTTTGGGAACGTCTAATGCTTCAGAGTGGTACAAGGTCCCTAGAAGAACCATAAGAAACAATCTATAGAGTTGCAGTTTGTTTAAAAAAAAAAAAAAAAAAAAAATCTAGCTAACGAACAGGAAGTTGATCTTGTGGGAAGGATAATCAGGTTTTCTGAAATAGGACATCCTGTGATAACAAGAACTCTATTTCGTTTGGTGTAAAATTTTTGTGAAAATATCAAGCATAATTTTAACGAAACCACCAAACTAGCAGGCAAAGAACGGTTCAAAGTGTATATGAAGAAACACACTGTAACACCTAAAACATAAGATCAGTTCATTAATTTCCCCAGAGTTCAAAAACTCAACAAGTTCATTGTTGATGTTCATGCTAAAGTAAGGCAACTATATGATGACATGGATCCCCACAATCATCCTGAAAGAGTTTACTGCATGGGTGAAAAGGGTTGCCCCCCACGATCCAGCACCAACAAACTATTTTTGTTTAAAAACGTGCTAAATAGTGCATTTACAGGCTTCAGAACACGCAGAAAGTGTGACCATTGCAGGAGGTGACATTAACAGCGCAGATTCTCAGACGGAAAATATGTCATGGCTGTGAGGAGGAGAGGATGGCCGACATGCGAGGATGCGGCAAATGGTACCTCGAAGAGTGCGTCGGGTTGTGTGAAAAAGATGCTGAAGATTTCAAGTGGCCTGACGGCTATTAGATTAATTTATTTTTCGATTTGTTTTTAATTTTTCACGTCAAGAGACTGCATTTGTCATAATATTTATCTCAAGTTAAAAACTTAATGTGAAAATCAATTATATTAAGCGCTTAAACCATAGGCCTTATTACCCTACCACCGTAAAATAAGGCCTATTCCCAATGATTTTTTTAAAATCAATTTCTGTTTTAGTTTATGGAAAAAGTTCGCATTATATATTTAAATATTGCACTATTAATGTTAAAATACTGATTTCTAATATAATATGTGGATTTTTTATTTGATTTTTTTTTTGTTTTATTTCAAATCTCCCTTAGTTAGGCCTTATTACCCGCAGGGACCTTACATGTAGCTATAAGTATAACGTATTGCGCGCTTGATATTCATAGTTTTAAGTTTTCACATCTGTCGGCAATTCCCAATGACTGCCAATTGTATATTTTTTTTAATCACATTGATGTTTTGTGTCTATGCTAGCGTTTTTGGATGGTTGTACAAATTTTCTGTATTCTGACTTCTGTTTCGCATAAAGTTTTTAGTCTTTTGTAGAAAGGTACAATTAATCTTTGTACAACTTCGTATATTGTTCCTAATTGCGTTACTTCAAGTACTAATGTGACTCTTGTGCTTCTTTCATCATTTAAAATTAAGCAGGGTCATCTGTTTTGTAATAATTGTAGCCGTGAAAGATTGGTGTTACATGTTGATCCTCAAATTTGGAAGCCACAGATTATCGCTGATTATTGATTTTTAGAGGCAGAGATTTAGCCGCTTTTCCTCTCTATAGTGACGGGAAATGAATGTTCTGAGTTATTGCTCTTTAGGTATCTTTGGAGATTTTACTGTCAGTATCCCTTATGAGTCCCTAAGCATTCTTGTGTTGGAGCGGAAGTACTGTCATCTTCTCTTCCCGACACTCGGTAGTTAGTTCTTCCAGCTTTGTTTTTAGTTCTCTTTTTATTGGTTTGTCATTCTTCTGTCTTGCGGAGCTCTGTATATCTATCATTTTTTGCTCTAGAAGTTCTTTAGGTTTTTTTTATTGCTGGTTGGTCTGGTTTGTAGTTAGGTGGTGAGTTTACCGTAGTTATTAATGCTTTATGGCTGTCGCGGTGAATGGGTTCTGTTAGATGATTTATTGCGCCGTCAATTTGTACCAGTATTTTCATACTGTAGCTGGTTCTGACTGAGGTGTGAAATTCTTTCATAGACATATCGCAGTCTATTTGTTTTATAGTTTTCGAGAGTAATGCCGTGGTCATCCAGTACAGCATTTTAAAAAAATACCGCGATGAGGTCTGAAATCAACTTGTTTACAGTATTTGCTTGTAACATGCACTGAAGTGTATTTGTTGTAAAAATGTCAATGACATCCGGTAGACATTAAGGATTCACCGGTATGTTGTTTTGGAACTTAGATTTAGTTCTCCTGTCACCTGAAATAGTTTTTACCATGCGGGTTTGTAGTTATAGATTTCCATACTGGATATTTCTCATTTAAATCTCCTCGAACTTTTGAGTCAACGGTAGTAATTTCCTCGATTCGCTATAGCTATTACACCACGTCGTGTTTGAGTTTCGATTCCTATTGCTTCAATTTTTTTTAAAATCATTAATTGGGTATCACTTTGCTCCAAATTCCTGACGTCACGTGCTATAACTAACTTTTCAAGTGTTGTTTTTATTACAATCAGTTTTTATTATGATCTCAGTTGAAAGCATGTTGCTGAAATCAGTATTTTGTTTTCCTCTCTGTGGTTCGTGCTTACATTGTAACGAGTATTCATCAAACTAAAATTGTGAATTTAACTTCGTGGGATTGATGTGAGTGACATCGTCAACTATTTTTCCATTTACACGAAACTTTCAATAATACCTAGGAAAATTTAAAATGGCGCTCTCCACTATTGTGAGGGATATTTAAAACCTGAAAAAGTAAATCTAACTGATGTGTGAGTGGAGACTTTCCCGCCGTATCGATGCAAAAAAATCTTCTCGGGTGTCCAGCCGGATGGTGGTGTAAAAACACTGCGTTTCGACAGCTAACTCTGCTGTCTTCATCAGGTGTCAAGTCTTTTGAAGCCGTCGCAAGCTGTCAGCGACTCGACTGACGCTGACAGTCTGTTTGCTACAGTTACAAGATACCTGATGAAGACAGCAGAGTTAGCGGTCGAAACGCTGTGTTTTTACAACACTAACCGGCTGGACACCCGAGAAGATTTTGTTGCAGTAAATCTAAAAGTCAAGGAATGATAATAAAAAATTCTAATCTTGAGTCAACGCTAGGCGAGCACTTTTATCATGTGAGAATCGTCCTGAATTGGGCCGTACCCACGTAGGGATGTCTGTGTTTACTGTTTTGCGCTAACACCGTATTAACGTAAGCAGCGGGTAGCATTCTGTCGCTCCATGGAAACACATAAAACTCAGTGACAGAGAGTAGTTTACAGTAAGAGAGATATTCTAACAATTCCGAAAAATCCACTGATTTTTGTCCGACATATCACCCCTATAATTGTATGGTATGCCAAATGAACTCTGGAATCCACTATTGGCAGTTTATGAGCTCGCTAATTCAGTTTTCAACAGGATAACACTCGATTTCACTATAATGTAGTATTGACAGGGTGTGTCGTATTCATAATTGATACTATATGGAATAAAACTGCAGTGATATTAACAGCTTAACATTAGCAAGAGACATGTAAAAACTAACTTAGAAACTTCCAAGCTGCTTGACACAAATGAGATATATTAGCTCATAAAATTAAACGAATAAAAACTTACGTGTCTAACTGCGTGCAAACAGTGAATATATCTCAGATATATCGCAAAGCGATCTGGTGTTTTAATGATTTGTCGTGATAGACAGCACTGAGGTTCATCTCACATTCCATTTCATTTAAGCAACTGTCCGTTCTGTTCTGATTGTAAAGCCACAGAATGTTCGAATTAGCAGAACTATCAGAGCATTTTTTTTCTTTTAATTTTATGGTACGTTGAGAACTTACGAAAAAATCTGTAGACGGCAATAAAAAAAGAGACTGCGTAAAAACCAAAGTCGTCATTAAGACGGATCTATTGTCAAAATTAAAAACGGGAAGACCCTATTCATCGATCTAATTAGGATATCAGCGGCATTGTTGGCCGGAGGCTTAGCTCCTCAAGTTCTCATTAATTTATTTTTTTGCGAGTGTCGTATCACCGAGGGTGCGCCCTCGTCACAATGGAGTTCTTTAAGCCGCTCAGGGAATTCCTTCCCTTCCCCCGGCGGCGCCACAGTCAATATTTAACTTGCCAGACGACAATCCCCCCGCCGGGCCGTCGAATTTCATTATACTCCTCGATGAACCTTGGCCGCGCCACGGAGGCACAAATGGAAGTAATAATGGCTCCTGTACAAACCTGATTAGGTCGTCATGACTTCATTCATAAAGGGCTTTGAGGAGCTCTTCCAACGAAATAAGGAGCAAAAATTTCTGACTTATCGTATTCTACATTGTTGAATACACAAAACTAATTTTCGATGTCTTTTATGTGTCAAATTTGTTTATTTTTTATTTTATTTTTCTCTCTTATTGAATAAATTACAGCAGCTCAAAATTATCCGCCAATATTTTTTCTTACGAGTGAAAGAATACTTAAAAGGACAATAGACTTCCTTATCGAAGGTCTTTCTTTGGTTGGTACTTAATGGCAAGTCGATGCCGAAGTTATTATACCCAAGAGACGATTGGGGACAATATCATTTTTATGATTTTTACACCCGGTCGACGTCGAAGTCATTAGAGGTGGGTTAGAACGTAGGTCGAAAAAAGGTAAAGATATCTGTCAAGGCCTTTTCTTATGAACAATCCTTCCTGGGATTTGCCTGGAGAGATGTCGGGAAACTATGACAAACAGAAATCTGGATGCCTGTATAGGTGGTCAAACTCACGTCCTCCCAAAAACCAGGCTTAATCTTTTTTAACTGAAGTTTTCAAGGCTTTATGATATTAAGTGCATAAAAATGGGTCTTGTTACCAATTACAGCAAACAACAAGCACTGTTACATGTTTGTGAACAATTGTGGCCACAAACATCTAACGCAGAGTATAATTTCGCTTACCAATTACAGAAAACAATAAACATCGAAGTTTTTGGAAGGGTAGGGAGGTGTGAACATTATGGTAGAATATTAAGTGGTGCGATCCACATTCCAGTTTTAAGCGTAGATAAGATCGTGGTTAAGATTAGTTATGTCAGATTCCACCATATATACGAGAAAAAAGAATACTTGTGTATATCCGTTTGCCGTGTGATGTATAAATGTACCACACTGCTCCGTAGGGTAGAGCCGGGCAAAGTCTGGACAACTTTGCCATCTAATTCTTTGGGATTAATAACATTCAGTAGATGCTATATTATGATTTGAAACGGAAGTGATGATTCCAATAATAATAAAATGAAATCATTGAAATCATCTCTATATGAAAAATTGTTTATTACGAAGGTGATGTTGTGATGGTATTTCAACGACCGGAAACTTTTATGAGCCCAAAGTTCACAGAAAAGAATAAGAAGCAGAACAAGAAGGAAACAAATTCTAAACAGAAAACTATCAAGCGTAAGAAATATAACCCAAGAAGAGAGTTATTTCAAAATTACGATGAAACACCTTCACTGAGCGGCAACGAAAGTGTTTCAGCTATAAGATCACAAGAACTATGGATCCAGTACCAAACGTGTTCCATTTTGGCTCACAAAGTCTGTTCTGAAGTGGAATAAAATAATTTTAATTTTTACTTGAAAATTTAAGTTAATATACCTTATGCCTGTTCTAATTTCTATTATTTCCAAATTCTTTCTCTCATTTCTGATTTTGAAGCTATGCGACCACTTAGTCCGACAACGCATGGCAAAGTGGCCTTATGGGTACTTTCTTAAAAATTAATTATTTTAGGCACTAAAGTTAATCCAATGGTAATTACAAAATCTAGTGTGTGTAGTTGATTATGTAACCACTATTTTTGATGCCTATATACTTATTTTAAGTATATTTAAAATCTTACCTCGGGAACTTTTCACGGCTTTCTCCTACTCCAAATATTCCGAACATTTCAATGAAAGCGCGAACGCTCCTAGATACCTGTTGCCTAATAATAGAGAACTGATTTTTATATTTGCTACCCGTTTAAAGATAGACGTCAACAGCAGATTTTAGCGAGTGAAGTAAGTGACAATATAAAAACCAACATGGCCGTTTGGAGCAGTTTTATTGGGAACATGGGATCAAGCAAACACAAACACAAGGACCACTCCATTGAAAAATCGTCAATTTAGAATCCAGAATTAAATAAATTCGTTCCTGCGATGTTGTTGCAGGTCATGTTTCCACAGTTGCTTAATTAATTACTAGTTGAAAGAACACGCCAATGCAACTGTTTAGTTTATTTATTGCTGCGTCGTACGCGTTTCACCTCTCATCGAGGCATCATCAGCGACGAATCTGTGTTACAGTTTTTATATACAGTTTTATCCTATTATTACATAATTATGGGCATGAGATATTCTATAGCTAAAAGTTACTTACTATTTACATTTTTTACTCTGGTATGCAGCTGCGCATCTCCGTTTTCATATACAACGCATGTTTTGCCTGTATCATATTTACAATATTGTTTGCCATCATCGTTCAGTCATAAACAAACCAGCTGACGCTAACAGACGACTGAACGATGATGGCAAACAATATTGTAAATATGATACAGGCAAAACATGCGTTGTATATGAAAACGGAGATGCGCAGCTGCATACCAGAGTAAAAAATGTAAATAGTAAGTAACTTTTAGCTATAGAATATCTCATGCCCATAATTATGTAATAATAGGATAAAACTGTATATAAAAACTGTAACACAGATTCGTCGCTGATGATGCCTCGATGAGAGGTGAAACGCGTACGACGCAGCAATAAATAAACTAAACGCATTGGCGTGTTCTTTCAACTAGTAAATTCGTTCCGTTTTCTAAAGGCTTGGCGTGGCGAGAAAAATGTGCAACATGTTTTGTGCCAATGATAGAAGTGATTTAAGTGCGTGGGACTGAATGAATGTTAAATGTCAATCACAAGGCGGGATTCCGAAACTGGAACATATCTATTTGGAGGACGCTGGTTCGAATACCCGTCCGGCCATCCATGGTTTCCCCAAATGACTCCAAACGAATGTCGAGATGGTTCTTTCAAAAGTTCATGTCCGAATTCCTTCTCTTTCCTTGCCAATCCTTTCCCGCTTCTATTGACCTTAAAGTCGACGATGCGTGAAGCCAGAAGTTGTTTTGTTTTTTCATGTGACCTAATGGGTGATATGCGCTCGCCACGCATAACCCGTGATGCAGATACAGAGCTCCTGGTCCCATCACATGGGTCGATCACATGTAGCGCCAAGTTTCCTCATGAACCACTACGAGGAACCCTGAGGTGCCCCCTTACCAAGTCGTCCTTCGACCTTGGCCCTGCTAGGTCTCACTGTCAAATCGATAATTATATCTAAAATATTAATAATATTTTAACATATGAGTTAGTCTTGCCTATTCATATCAATATCAAAGCTTATAAATCCCTACTATACAATAATCGTAACATTTCATTGGTTTTTCCATCGTTGGCTTTAAAATAAATGCACAGATTAGCAATGTAATATTTCACTGGCTAGCCAGCTTATGGCATTACATTCTCACATTCACGGACTGACCAAAGTGGGACTAAATATGTATAGAACTCCTTGTAAAATTTTAGCCGTATCTATCTCAGTTTGTTTATACTATCTCTCCGACATATTCACATAGTCAAACTAATGTTTTTCGGCAGTTATTCACTCTGAACGGTAAGCGCATTTGAAAAATTTCCAAAAAAAATCTCCACGGTCCGTCTTTTAAATATCGGAACACATACATCATATTCGAAAATTTTTCGTCAGGGTTAATTAAACGTCATTGATCACGGTTCCTCTTTGAACTTTTATAATATTTGTTCGTAATTTCTTTTAGTTATCATACCAAACATGTCTTAGGATTGTATCAATGTATGGATGAGGTTCAACAAGCTTCCTCCTTCATGCTCTCTTCCACTTATTAAAAAGTCGTGCCTTAAGTACGAAGTTACTTATTTGCTTTTCAAGCAAATGCCATTATTGCAGGTAGTATTATCTTCACATGTTTCACATAAAAATTTGATTTCTAACATTATTTACATTGCGAGCTTTGAATAAAGAATTACTTGTTTCCAGAATTAATTTTCTTAAAAATTATTCCATACTTTCTGCTGTTGATGTTTAACATCCTCAGCTCATACCATTTATAGGGTTAGTTTAGTAGTATTGCTTTACTTTAGAGTCATTCACTTACTTTATTTCGTTTTAAATTAAATTTTCACGTCACGTGTTAAGAGTTTAATCTTACTAGTTACATTGTTTCTAAATTCACAGATAGATCCCCCACTACATACCCGCTGCCGAATTCAAATGTATTTTTCGAAAAGTTCCTTTAGTTTGCGAATTTCTTGAAAAAAAGTATGCTACTAGCGACAATATGTTTAAGGTCTACGGCTTGAGTAACCAATTAAAACCCGTAATTACTAGAGCATTTGGACTTAAATGTAGATACCTCACTTCTGAAAGCACAAAAATTCTCAGGATGAAGCAGGACGAGAGCTATACAGACATTTTATAAATCAAATAAACAAGAAATTCAAGACGGCGAAAGAAAAATAACTGCAAAGAGGTAAAATTACAGATGATATCAATATTATGTCAAAAGCAGAATAACACTGACAAAAAGAGACTTCTTGAAAAGGTATAAACATTTAGTTTCATACATTGATCTGGGACTCAAAAAGAACTTTTTAAAACCATATGTGTAGAACACAGCACTTTATGGTGGCTACACAAGGACTTCAGGAGCACCAGAAAAAGGGAAAATTGAAGCATTTGAAATGTGATGAAGTACAATCATCATCATCAAGAGTTTGCTGCTATTCATCAGGTCCAGAGCAGTTTTAAGCAGTCACTCATTCCTTAACACATTAACCATCCAGTTCCTTTCTAACCGATTTTTTTTTTAAAAGGAGAAGGGTCGCAGTTCTTCTGGTTTTCTTTTTTTATTATTTTTTTTTCTTTTTTTAGTGGGTAGGGTATACCACCAAAGTGGTCCCATATGAAATTCATTGAGGAACCACCCCTTCAACCCCTTTCCACCACTTAATTTTTATACAAACTCACATTTTTATCCAATTTCGATGGAACTTTGGACATGCATAGTCAAAAAAAACGGAAAAATACTGTCAACTTTTGGTTTGAAAAAAACTGAACCCCTCTCCTTCTAGCCACCCCCTTAATTTTTGCGAATTTACTTTATACAAAACTACAGTCGACATCATTTGACTGATAATAAAGTTGGCATATACATGTAATTCTCATAGTTAAGGTTTATGGCCAAACAAAAAATAAAAAAAACACCCCATGTCCCTCTTCACATCCCATAATTTTATAGACACCTGCATTTCTTATCTGATTTTGATTTAACTTTGCACATGTATACTTAAAAACAAAGAGAAAAATTCTTTCAACGTTTGGTCTGCCAAAGCTCAACCCCTATCCCTCTTTCCAATTTTTGTCAATGTTCTTTGTAAAAAGCTACAGACGTTTGACCGATTAGCATTATATGTATTTTTTTCAGAAAGAAGGTTTCTGACCAAAAAATACAAACACCACACCCTCTCCCCACTAAACCGCTTAATTTTCATACAAACCCAAATTTTTATCCGGTTTAGATAGAACTTAAAAAATTTTTACTATAAAACAAAGAGAAAAATAATTTCATCTTTTGGCTTGCAAAAACTTAGCCCCTCTCTTCGTTTCCACCCCCTTGATTTTTGTCAATTTTCTTTTTTAAAAGCTACAGTTGACACCTTTTGACCGATCTTTATGAAAGTTGGCACGTACCGTGTGGTGTGACAGCGTCACCCACAATGAATATAATTAAATTGTTATTAATTATATTCATAATTTTCTAATCATATTCAATTTTATTAATTATATTCAATCTTGTGACGTGTAGATACCGTAAATAATGGGGATTGTATGGATAAATTAAATATATATTAAACCAGGGCAGCCAGAGGTATAATTGTTGTAAATTTATTTTCTGTAAAACTCGTGGCTCAGTAAGGTGGTGAATATTGGAGGGTGGAAACTGCCATTTTCGGACGGTTGAGAGAGGGACAATAGATGAGGCGGCGACGCATCGGCGCCAGGGCCGCACGGCTGTAGTTCCGTTAAGAGAAGGGCGCTGACCTCACCCCACTCCGCTGCTGCACCGAAGGCCAGGCAGAAAACGCGCGGAGGGATGCAGCGAATGCGAGGCGCGATATAATACACGTGACGACGGACATGTGTAGATAACCAGTCATGAACGTTTATTGGGGTCCACAGTACTAATTCTAGGGAGTTTGTTACCTGTGGAGAGACGACTTTCCGAGGAAGAAGGAAGAAGCCATCTTAAGCGACACTTGCTGCCGGGACGAGTTGCTGAACAGACGTGTCAGCCGACACGCTCTCGTCTGGTGATCATTGTCTGGTTGTGATCACTCTCTTGCTTTGGGAAGCGAGAGGTTATATGGCATGCCTGCCATTAGCTGGAAGTCGTTCTAATAACGCGGTCGTACCCGCTTATTTGGCTTCCACAGCTGCAGTGACATTGTGCATGTCACGCTCCATCACGGCGATGTTTTTATGGTAACGTACCAGATGCAGACGGTCACTATTCATTGGGTTTTAACGGACTTGTGAGCCCTTAAGCGGTACTGGGATAAGACTCAGCTCCCGCCACTAAATCACTGAGCTAGCTGATTTTATGTTTCACTGTAAATTTCAAGCATCTTGCTATTTGTAAATTCATTTTGATGCTTTTCTTTAACTTTATACGGCGCCCCTGGGATAATCCTTTGTTACAGTAAAATGTTAGCTTCAATTTGATGGCCTGTGTTGCCATATTGTTCATATGTTAACTTTGCTGTTTTTATTTGTTGAAATATTTCGTTCAGTTTTTGTTTGCTTTCATCGGCGGATTGTAAACGTATTGCTTGTTTTGTTGGTCTAAATATGTTTAACGTAAAGTTAATTATTACCCGGCCTTGTATAAGCCACAAGAATCAATAAATGGGATATTATTTTGTGTCTAATATTCATGGTTCTGGTTCCTTTTAGCTCCCCTTTATTATAATATTTTTAATGTATTTCATTTTTCAGATTTATATAATAAATCCCCCCTCCCTTTTTAGGCAACTCACGTTTTTCTTAACGGTAGCCTACAAGTTGTCCTCTTCAACCGGTACATGTATTTTTTTATGGATAAGATTTCTGACCAAAAAATCCAAAAATCTACCCTACCTCCCTTTTAAATCCTTTAATTTTTGTACAAACCCACATTCTAATCCGTTTCGGTGGAACTTCGCATGCGTATACTTTAAAACAAATGGAAAAGGAAAAATACTGTTCACATAACTTTTAAAAAAACGCAAACCTTACCCTTTCAATTACTGTTAATGTTCTTTATATCTATCTGATTTTGAAGGAAGTATGCACATGTATACTTTAAAATAAACAGAAAAATACTGTCTATATTTGGTTTCGAGAAGCAAAACCTCCCTCCCCCTTTCCACGCCCTTAATCTACACATAGCTACAGTTACTATCCGATTCTGAAGGAAATTTGCACACGTATACTTTAAAACATACAAAACAATTGTGTTTAAATTAGGTTGCAGAAGCCCAACCCCTCTTCCCTTCTACCCCCACCCCTCCTAATTCCCAATGTTCTTTATAGATAGGCAAAGATTTTATCAGATTTCGATGGAACACTGCACATGTATACTTAAAAACAAAGAGAAACATAGTGTCCACATTCTGCTTACAAAACCTAACCATTCACTCCCTTACCCCATTTAATTTTTGCAAATGATCTTCACACAAAGTTACAGCTTTTATCTGGTTCCGATGGAACTTTGCACATGTATACTTTAAAACAATGAGAAAAATACTGTCCACACTAGCTTTACAAAAACCAAACTACTCTTCGTCTCCACAACCCTTAATTGTTTTTTATACATACCTATAGTTTTTATCTGATATCAATAGAAATTTACACACGTACACTTTAAATCAATCAGAAAAGGCAATCTACATTTGGTATACAGAAGCTGAATCCCTATTCCCCTTTATCTTGACTCTTTCCGCCAGAAAAACCATGTCATCAGCAAACCTTATGCAGCTAATCCCACATCCACCCAGGCATACACCTCCTTTACCTTTAAAACTTCTTTTTATAATTTTCTCCAAATATATGTTAAATAATGTGGGTGACAAACAACATCCTTGTCTTACACCTTTTCCAATCTTTCCCTCTTCCGTAAGATCATTCCCCACTCTCACTCCTTGTTCGATGTATAATCTACTTATTAGCCATATTTCCTTCCAATCAATGCCTTTATGCTGTACAAGGATTCTGACAGTTAAATGGGCAGATAAAGCAAGAAATGAACGTCTTTTGGAGATGATGGGTCAGCAGAGAATGTTGTGTAAGGGTCCTACAGATAGAAAAGACAGAATGGTGGGTCACATTTTAAAACATGCGATATTAGTTAATGGTGGGAATAGTCAAAGCATTGAACTGTAGAGAAAGACAAATATTAGTATATATGAAGCAAATAATTGAAGACGTAGATTGTAAGTGTTATGTTGAGACGAATTGGTTAGTGCGAGATAGGAAGAGATGGAGTATTGCATCAAACGAAGAGAGTGACGACAGCCAAAAACCCTCACACAATACTAGCGAGTAGCAATTGAGGTAGGTTCAAGCGTGCGGGAGTCCTGCTAACCATGACTTTATCAATCCAATTACAACTATGCTATTCCTCTATTGGTAAATCTCAGCGCATTGCAGTAATCAACAAACATCGTAACTTATGTAATAACAACTCACTTGCATTATTCTTCTTGTTTTGTCATTATCTCTTGGCTGGTTTAATACATTCCTCCATCATTTCCTATCACGAGCTAATATTTGCTTTGCTTCGCTATCCATTATAACAAAGTCCCTAATCATACGCTTCACATATTCTGATCTTTACATTCCTCTACTATTCCTTCCCTCGATTACTCTCTCCTCTAACTAAACCCGCATGTCTTGAAATGTACGAGTGGTCCTTCAATTCTGTCTTTTCTTTTCTTGAGATTCTTCCACAGATTTCTTTCCTCACCAGTCATTTCCAAAACACATTCATTTCATAAATGAAAATCTTTCTATAGCATAAGATTTCCAGTGCTTTAGATTTTCTTTTTTCTGGTATTGCTAAATTCCAAAATTTACTTTCATAAAATGCTGTGCTCCATGCACACAATTTCATACTTCTTTCAATGTTTGAAATTAAAAGATTTCACTTTTTTGAAGCTTATTTTCGCTAGTGCTACTTTTCCTCTTCATAGGCCGGTACTAGTAATTTTATTTCCCAATTAACTGAATTACCTTAGATCGTCTAGTATACCTAATCCTATTTTTATATGTTAACTGTTACCTGCAACTTCATTCTCGTAGATTGTTAATATAGGGCCCTTTATCTTAAACCGGTTATGTTACAGTTAATACATAACCGACGAGAAAAAGAAAACTGATACGGTACCGCTATTAGGCTGAAATCAGGATAAACATATCGATTACCAAGTGTAATTAAATCCGACAACAGTTTTTGCGTGAATCGGGTTCAACGAAAAGTCGATATTAATTGGTGGACAGTTTTACCTAAAAATTCTCAGCTTTCCGAGTTCATACCGAAATGAAACATTTTCTGTTTTACTCCGCGAACCATGAGCTGTAAATTATTCGAAACATCGTCAAAATCCGTGCGTTAATTTTTCCGTTAATCCCGTTCATCCTAACAGACAGACATAATCGCAGTCAAAGAAACGTAAGCTTCTTCTCGCAGTTGAAGTGTTTACATTCTAACATTTAATGAAAAAATAAACAAGATTTATTTTAACTTCTTTTAAGTCATTTATTAGGCTGAAATTGCGTTACCGTAACGTGTAAGATTTGCTGATATTGTTATTTGTTCTGTCATTGACTTTGCTACATTTCGTGATTTTGGCATGATTTGGTTTAATTTTATTCGAAATTCTTGGTGCCGTTTTTCTTAGAATATCATGTCACCAATAATAAATTATTTTAAAGATTAGTTAGAATTCATTAAATATGTAATATCTATACGACTGCAGTAAATCGATTGGGGTCATTCACGTTGGAAGCCAATTATAATATTTCATATCTCATGTGGGTTTTAGTTTTTTTATCTGACTTATTTACTTCTTGTTTTACTATCAGTTTTCAAGCAGTTACAGTGTGAATGAACCACTGAGATGGCATGTTAACTGTGATATAAAGATTAATAACTAAGGGTTGGGGAGAGACTATATTAGCCTCTTCCATCAAATGTTAACCTCTCCTTCACGTGATGCACCCTGCTTATACGGACCAGGCACTGGCGACTGAGGGATTCTCGGTATAAGGAGTCGCCCAACGGCCTCCCCTAAAAAAGAGGACAGAAGAGCCCTTGGTGTTTGAAAAGGCTGCTAAAGGCGGATGAATCAGAAATGATCAACGGCATGGTGTTACAGAAAGCAAAGGGAAGCCGCTGCACTAAAGGTCCTAAGGGTATCCCGCGGCCGTGTAATCCTCTCAAATTACATATAGTACGATCGCATCTTCTTTGATTAAATTTTCCGGACGTAAAAGAGTCCCCCAATCGCATATCCGGATGGGAATTGCCAGAGAGGAATCACCAGAATATAATAAATAGATCACAGAAAAAATTTGGGAGTTGATGGGCCGGCGGAGTAGGCAAAAAAAATGCCAAGGGTGAGGCAGGTAGAGAGCAATACAGACAATTTAGAAATCAAATAAACAGAAAATGCCAAGAAGCAAAAGAAAGATGGCTGGAAGAAAAGTGTGAAGAATTAGAAAAGGAAGTGATCGTAGGTAAATTTGAGGTGATATATAGGAAGATCAAACAGAATTTTGGAGAAAAGAGGTATAAATATTAAAGCTGCCCACGGGAAAACTCTTTGAAGCTCAGAAGATAGATCTAACTGATGGAAGTAATACATAGAGGAACCGTATGATGGAGATAATTCGAAAAACAGTGCACTAGAAAAAGAAGTTGATGTCGACATTGAAGACTTAGGTGATCCTGTTTTGACGACAGAATGATAGAGCTTTAAATGATTTGAACTCAAATAAGGCAGCTGGAATTGATGAGATTCCTGCAGAACTTCTGAAATCCCTAGAAGAAGAAGGAATCCAAGGATTATTCAAACTTACCGGTATATCAAAAAGTTATGAAACAGGAGTGATTCCCCCTGATTTTAATAAAAGTGTCATCTTCACACTTCCGTAGAAAGCACAAGCTGACGATGTGAGAATTATCACATTATAAGTCTAGCATCACATGCTTCAAAATTACTGACCAGAATAATATACAGAAGAATAGAAAATGTGGTACAAGGGATAATAGCTGAAGATCAGTTTGGGTATAGGAAAAGCCTCGGTGCAAAAAAAAGCGATTCTGGCGTTAAGATTAATACTTGAAGGGTGCATCAACAAAAACAAAGATACTTTTATGGCGTTTGTTGAATTAGAAAAAACTTTTGATAATATTAGGTGGGACAAGATTTAAATTTTTTAGAGAAGTCAGAACTAAAATATCGAGATCAAAGAATACTTTGTAATCTATATAAGAATCAAGTAGCTATAACCATAGTACAGAATCAAGAAAGACACGCATCAGTTAAAAAGGGTGTGAGACAAGGTTGTTGACTATCTTTATTAATATTCGAGTTGTATGTATAGGAAGCAATTTAGAAAGTGAAAGAAAAATTTGAATGTGGCATAAGTGTTCAAAGAGAAAAAATCATTAGGCTAAGATTTGCTGACGACATCGTCTTGCTAAAAAGCTGATGATATTGAGAAGTTACTGAATGTCATGAACAAATTACTGACGGATGATTTTGGACTAAATATAAACCAAAGCAAGACAAAAGTGATTAAATATGGCAGAAATGATACCAATACTAGTAGATTAATTATAAAAATAAATATAAAAATATGATCGGATGTGGCAGTAGAAGTGAGTGAATTTTTTTACTTAGGAAGTAAAATTACAACCGATGATCGAAGCAGGAATGATGTTAAAAGCAGAATAGCACTAGCAAAAAGAGCCTTAATGAAAAAGAGTTTCAAATATTGATCTAGGACTCTGAAAGAACTTTTTAAAACTCTATGTATGAAGTACTGCACTTTATGACGGCGAAGCATTGACTTTAGGAATACCAGAAAGAAGGAACATTGAAGCATTTGAAATGTGGTGCTATTCAAGAATGCTTACAGAAAGATGAGACAGCATAGTAGGTCATATTTTGAGACATGTGGGATTGGTTAACTAGTTAGTTGAGGGAACGGTCAAAAGGAAGACAGAGATTAGAATATGATGCAGATAATTGAAAACGTGGGTTGGAGGAGGTAGTCTATGTTGAGACGAAAAGGTTAGCGCAAGATAGGAAGGCATGGAGGATTGAATCAAACCAATCGAGAGCCTGAAGACAGCAAAAAAATAAATAAAAAAACTATGGAATTGATCAGAATAAATTATTTGCTAAAAAACTACGCGTGTTCCTGAATCAGAAGGTTGATTAGACCCATCCGAAGGAGGTACTACATTCAGACTGTTATCAGAGGCAAGATAGCCATATGTATTAGTAGGACTACATAGAAAATTTTATTTCAGGTTGGGATATTTTTTTTTATACCCTTTCAGCTGCACCAATACTTGATCGATCTAATATATACTGTATATATATAAAAAACTAGTACACGCGTAAGAAGAAAAACTTCCATTTATTTTTCTGTGTATTTTTCCTGACGATTTTTTATGCTTCTTTCGCTCTTGAATGCACAGCGATGATGTTATATTGCAGTTTTACAGTAAATACGAATTTCATCTAAATTATTCCCCTACAGAAATGAAACTTAAAAAAAAAATTAAAACACACTTCAGAAGATCATAGAGTATTGCATTTAACCTTAGTCTGTATTTTTATTATTTATAGTTTTTATATAGAGGAACATCTGGGTAACGTTAACACCGCAATACAGTGAATGTAATATTGCGCTGGTTTAGTCTAGTTGTAGGTCATACTGAAGGAGTATTAAGAAACTAACTGTGATAATTTATGCTATGCGAAGTATGAATCCTGATGTAGAAAATGTCGTTATTTCACGAAATGTAGTTTAAGATTCATTTCATGTGTTTAGGTGTGTCTGCATTGTTTAATTTTTCTAGCGGCAATATTAACGGATATTGTGGTTAGAGAGAAATGGAGACTGTACTAGAATTATTTTGTTGTAGCATAAAGTAGGAGCAAAGTAGTTATTATTAGTAACTAATAAGCTGCCTTGATGAGCACCATGTTAATCACGACGTGTATCGTTATGTAAACTATTCCCCATACATCTTAGACAAAATTATCTGATAACCGTTCTTACAGTCAGTTGTCGTTAGTAACTAGGTTCTAAGCCTGACAAAAATGACGGGTTTAACGCAGGTTTTCTGGCTCTTTACTAAAAGCAAATAAAATAGTGCTCCATGTATCAGTGTGCAAAAATTTCGTGAATTATTTAATTCTAAGCCCTTCAAAAATGACAGACTGATCGCAAATTTCTGGCTCATAGATTAAATATCAGATTCCCTCTGTTGTAAAGACGAACTAGGTATGAAAAGTAGTTCATGGAAGGGAAAAGATGACCATGACCACAAGCTGACACTCGATTTCAGGCACAAGGGTGTGGGAAGATTTTCTTTTTTAGGTAAGGGTGTCAGGGATTGGAATGAGTTACCAAGGGGAATGATGAATAACCTACCGAAAACGTTAAAAGAATTTAAAGTTGAAATTTGTAGAGGGCAAATGTAGGTGAGTGAAGGATAGCGGGAAGTTGGGTGTGCAGGGAAATTGCCACCGGAGCCTGTGCTCCATTGCAATTAAATTAAAATTAAACTTTAATACTTCTGCATGAAAATTAAAGCTTTTATCGCAACAGCGATTAGAGAATATTATGAAATCGTCAACACTTAACAAATATAAATAAACAAAAGTGCAAATCAAAATGCCGGTGTATGGCGACTCCTCTGGGTGTAAATATCCTGTCTGACATCGTCACGTGATTATTAACGTTCTACGCATGCGCACAATGATGCGGCGCCTGCGCACTGATCGCGTAACACTAAAAAATTTCTCCTACCACAGCCAAAGAAGTTTAAACTCAATAAAAATGATTGTACATCAATTATAAACATTCCCAGGTAGATAGTGCTTCCTATTGAGGAAATTATTTCAAGATATTAATGAAACGTAGAGTTACTACATACAGTGAATTGAAAGTGATATTTTATTTCGGCCTTAGTATATGTTCCTTTCTATCTAATAGACATGAAATGCTTAACAATCCATACAAATATTTCAGCCCCTTTAGATTTCTTTCTGAATCGGCCTTATATACTTACAGTGATATCTATCCTACCTTTTAAACTAAAGACAACATGGATTCAGAAAAGGCCGATGCTGCGAGACACAACTTGCTCTTGTAATTGACGACTTGCGCCGGTTTATAGATAAGCATTCCAGGTTGACTTAGCTCTATTAGATTTTAAAAAAGCTTTCGACACTGGGCCTCAAACAAGATTATTTGCGAAACTTAATAGTTATGGAATATCAAGACAAATATGTGACTGGGTTGCAAACTTTTTGAAGGGTAAAACACAGTGTGTAGTTCTCAACGGTGAGCGTTCATCACTGACATAAGTGAGGTCTGGGGTTCCCCGGGGGAGGGTGTTGTTTCTCATATACATTAATGATTTACGCGACGTAATCAGGGAGAAAAACTATTTGCCGATGATGGTATTATTTATCGTGAAATAAAAACCCAAGACGACTGCGCTTTGATACAAGCCAACGTTATGAAAATAATCGCTTGGAGCAAAGACTGACAGCTGGAGTTAAACGCTAAAAAATACCAAGTCATGCATATAAGTATAAAAAAGAGACACCATTTAGCTCTGAATATAAAATTAATGGCACTCAACTTAGAACGGTAGATTCCGCTAAATACCTAGGTGTAAAAATTCGTAATAATTTGGAATGAACATATTGAGAAGGCAATTGGGAAAGCAAATCGAATTCTCTGATTTCTAGGTGGTAATTTAACAAAGCTCTGGTGCGTCCTCACTTAGAATATTGTTGTTCTGTATGGGATCCTTATAAAAAGGGATTAATGGATGCATTGGAGAAGGTACAAAGAAGAGCCGCCCGATTCGTGACAGGTATAGCTGGAGGGAAAGCGTAAGTATGATGTTGTATGAGTTGGGTTGGGAAGACCTGGAACACCGAAGGAGTGCAAAATTCACGAATGCCGTATTTCAGGATGACGGCAAACACATATTACTACCAGCTACATTCACATCTAGGAATGACCTAGAAAATAAGATAAGAGAAATCAGGGACAGAACCGATTCATTTATATACTCATTTTTTCCACGAGCGATTATGGAGTGGAATAGTAAGGAGTTATGGACCGAGAGAACTTAGATTCCGATAGGAGTGGTTATCTAAAAACCCCTTCGCCCATCCTAATCTGGGTTTTGTATGGATTTCCATGATCGCTCCAGGAGAATTCCGGGATGGTTGCTAAAACTAGCTCATGGGCGCCTCCTGCCATATCCAGTATATCCCTGCCTATGAACAAACGGTTACACATTAAGTTTGGTGTAATGCACCCTCCGCCACCCACTTTTAGTGAATCGCAGAGTAATAATAATAATAACTCCAGTGTTATGTACGATGTGATCTTATTTAATAAATTATACATCACAGTTTTTGGAATAAGATCACAAATGATACTATAATACGCATTGACATAATAACATCGAGTTATAAAGAGATTTCTACTTTTTACTGTTGTTAACGTTTCATTGCATATCATATTTCCCGTTAGTTTGTTATTATTTCACACGATACATGTTATGTATCACAACAATAATTCCGTTATTGCTCAGTTAGCAAGTAACTCAAAACTTCCCACATGCATTACTTTTTAAATATACTGAATTCGGTCATCACTTATAAGTTTGATACAATTACTCCTGAGAAGTTTCCACAAAGCAGCCAGTACACTCGAAGCTGATGAGGACTACGGTGTCGGCTAATCGTGTAATTGTGATTATACAGTAGGAGCAACCCCGAAACGTGAACTCCATACGCTGTTCAACAACTGTGCGGATTTGAATAATAATTGGAACATGATTAAAGAACAATTCTGAAAATCTAAAAATAAGTATACCGTTACTGCAGCCATGATGAGGCAACAACAAAAGTCAGTGAAATCAGTTGATCTGACTGCTACTACCATATCTCCGATACGGATATCTACTAGGCATGCTCCAACGGCGTTTGCTGAACTGAGAGTGAGCTTTCAATGGATTTAAAAGTGATATAGTAGAAGGGTGGTATATTTAAAAAAAAAAAAAATCGTAGTTCAAAGATGAAACTCTACTCATGAAACCTGCTGGGTGAACAGTTAACACTCAGGCCTGGTTTTTGGAGAATACGAACTGATTATTATTTATGACTTTACGTCTTGTCAATGTCGAAGTATTAGAGGCGGGGATTTTTGATAAGTAATGGAAGGAAATTCGCTCATGGTCCTTGGATTAAACCAACACGGCAATAGTCTGGAGTGATTTCGAGAAATCATGGAAAACAGAATTCTGGATTTCAGAAAAGGGAATCGAACCAGCGTCCTCCGGCCAGAGCTTTACCAATCACAAGTCATGTGGTATTCCGATTCGATCAACTGTAACCGAGCATTGGGAAGTGAACGGTAACGCTCGGATCAGACATTAAAAAGAACGAGGGTTCGAATCCCCCACCAAAAATCCAGACTTCGGTTTTCAATGGTTGCTCAAATTCACTCCAACCGAATACCGAATATTTGGCATTCCTTGCACCCTATTCTCAGTCTACTCTAATGAAATCAATGTCAATGAACCTTAAGTCTCTATCAAAAAGGGGAAAAAATGATACTCTGCCTATGCGGATTTGAAAAAATCTGAAGTGCACGAATCAACATCATTTTCGTAACAGTAAAAAAGATAAGCGTACATTCCTTAAATCGAAAAAATATTTCATTTCTGTATTATCTCGCTATAATTTTTTGTTTCCAATGAGGCCTTGCGCGTTAAAGTGCAGTCATACAAGAATCGGGGAGGTATAACAGGACTGGAGCAAACCTCTGGCGTGATATACGGGTCATCCATATTCCAGTTTTAGACGCGTTTCCTTAATCACCTAGGAAAATGCTGGAGTGGTCCCTAATTTCAGCTCCATAAATTATACTTTTCAGAAACAAAATCATGCAGAACACATGTTACACGATTCACAAACGTGAAATGAGAGTTAAGTCAACCGTATATGGACGAAAATAGTTGTGATGTATCCAGTGCTGTGAATCGCAGTTGGCATTAAAACTAGAAGTCTTTGTTTATTAGCAGAGCTCGTGGTGCAGGTAATTACTGTAGCGGGCGGTGTTTTTGTGGAGCACTTGTCCTGCCACCCAATCAGGCGCGCGCACTGCGGGTCGGTAATTGCGCCATCAGTCACGGCGAGTTCTGGAGCGCCATGTTTTTGGGTCCCGTGCGCTTTCAATTCTCTACGCTGCCCAACCACCGGCCGATCGCTGATTTACGACGAGTTACTCGCTGCTCACTGAGTGCGAGGCCGTAAAAAACTGATAGCCCGCTGCCCGAACACAGATTTTTTCTCCTTTTTCTAGGAGCCATTTTCCATATCCTGTGTCTGAGTTTGCGATATAACGTCCTAGATCGCGGAAGAACATGAAGTAGGCAAATCTTTTTTTTCCATATTGCTGTTATTTGTTCCATAACTTTTAATGTATTCGCTTGTTGGCTCGGTATAATACCGATGACGTCAGTCAATGTGGACCATTTTGAAGTCTATACTACAACGTCACTGGTAATTGAATTTTTTTAAATTGAAACTTCTTTTGACACTCTAGGGAAAAATTTGTGAGCGTTATGTGCTTAGTGTGAATGCACCGAAACGTTCTGCGCATGCACACTTAACGTTCTGCGCATGCGCAGTTAACGATACTTTGATGCATTTTTTTTAACTGCTTAACGTCTCTTAACAGCGAGGTCTTCAGAGACGGTAAAGGATGGGGAGCAAGGAATGGGAAGGAATTCGGCCATGGCCTTTTGAAGGAAGCATCCCGTCATTTGCCTGGAGTGATTTGGAAAACCATGGAAAACCCAAATCTGGATGCCCGGATGGGGATTCGAACCGGCGTCCTCCCGAATGTGAGGCGAGAACGCTAGCTGTTACATCAGCACGCTCGGTGACTTTGATGCAAGCAACTACGATAGGGTTCATGTTACTTAAGCTTATGTTAAATAGATGGGTCATATTAAACATTACCATACACCTTTGATTACAAAAATATATGACAGAAATTCACTAAATAAAACATAAGTAGACAAATAATAATAGTAATATAAATTTATAATAATAATTACCATCATCATCAACATTCAATCTGTAAATATCTACCCAGTAAAATAGTTTTTATTTCTCCCAAACAAAATTTTATCTTGCTGATTTCTCTCCCAACATACTGATCAGATAATTTTATCCAAACTGTTTTCTCCGACATAAAAGCTCTGAACATAAAATACAGACTAAGACTGTGTTCCAGCTTTTGTTAAAAAAAAAAATCTTTACAAGAATGGGAGTTACATTTCTTGCATATGTACACACTGCCACAAGGACCAGTTTTTTTTTTTTTTTTTTTTTTTTTTTTGCTTTGCTCGTTATCGAGACAGGAAAGGATTGTGGTTATAGAGCGAGAAAGAAATCGGCCATGGCCTTGTTAAGGAACTAGCCGGACGTTCGCCTGGAGTGATTACGGGAAACTATAGAAAACCGAAATGTGTGTGGCTGAAAGGGGACTCGAACTTGCGTCCTCCCGCACGTGAGGCTAGAGGGTTAGCGCACACCATTACGCTAGCTTGAAAAATCATAAATAATGTAGACCATACAGTCAAGTTAGTACCAAAACAACGAGAGTGTATTTCAGTTTTATAATCAAACAAAAGCGAATTAAAGCTATCTATACCCGAGACAGGTCTTGAACCGTCATCCTTAATGATCTATACTACTTTCTTAATGTATGACTTACTATGATCATTTAATTGATTTACACAGTGGAAATTAATACACCAGTTTCTTTTTACTGTCTAATAATCTCTGTTATTATTATTATTTAATTATGCTTTGAGCTTGAATTTTTGTTATGTTCAAATTCAAATAAATTTAGTTTGCACTAGTTTCATTACAAAGTTAAAAACCTATTAGTCAGATCATACAGAAAAACTTTACTTTCTATAGAAGCGCTGCCTTTGTTTGATCTGTTTCCTCTGAGAGTTATGTAATTGTAAATTACTGCCTCCAGGTATATTTTGTGAATTGTACAAATAACTTGACAGTGTTAATCAAGACTTTTTATGCAAAAATTAAAGTATTATGGTGTGGTGGTATTGTTAATAAGCCGTTTACTTCTTATAATTGCAATAACAAAAATAACTGTCACTGGAAGATGATGCATCGTGTGATTCAGCTGAAAAATCAAAATTTTCTGATTTTTGCATATGGCAAAAATATAGTAATTAGAAAGGTTCGTGATTTCTCAACTGAACATATTGCAGTTTCTATTTGATCGGATTTATAACTTGTTGATAGTTAAGGCTTGTCCATTATCTTCGATAATACTCGATATATGCAATTCAGTACGTCGCAACAAATGCAAATATAAAATTTGATGAGGAGCCAATGAAAGTGGGATAGCTGTAAAGTTTTTTTAATAAAAATTTAAAGTCTGATGTGTTTGAGTTACTGAAACGAATTGGGTTGTCAGTTTTGCAATTCGTAGTATTCCAGTCTTAGGTAATCTAGGTATGAATCATTAATTTATATCATTTGCTGTAATATCTTGTGATAATTGAAGTCACAGGAATAAAGCAATCAGCGATCTGAAGCGAGTAATATGATTTATGTATGGGGTTAGTGGATGTATGTTCAATAAATTACGAACTTAGCATTAATAGTAGAGTATAAATGGACATTATTGTCTCCGTAGTCACAATTATACTGCATTTGAAATTGATAGTACAATATTCAGTAATGTCACTAAAAGTATAGATTATCTTCATGAGGATTACTAGTCGTCGACAACTTCCCAAAAATGAGTCAGATATTCAAGGATACATATCTTCAATAAGCTCCCTAGACATTTAAATATCAGGCGGGGAATAAAACTAAATTCATAAAAAATTAAATCATTTAATTTACAACTCCTTCTATTCATTTCCACATCCCAAAGCGTCAGTCTATGAAAAATAACTTCATTGTATTGTATTTGATCGCCCACTTCACAGCTATTGTTGGCATTAGAATAATCTTTACCGTTTTTTGGAAAAAGCATTCCTATATACTTCACTCGTACAGCCGACAGTACGTTTCAATAACGTTAAAAACAATTAAGGCATTAAAAACAAATGTACGAGTAGAATTCGTACAAGTTATTACTCGGTATAAGTGTTGCAGTAAAGAAAAATATTTTTACATTTTTCATACTCAGCGTTCCAGCAGAGAGTACAAACACTAAATTTGTACTGAAACTGTTGATAATTACTTTGTTGAAATATAGTCTTCGCGGGTTTTCCGCCGTATGTTGTTGAAGAGAGACAACAACGAGCTGACAGTGCAGCGCTGGTACCCCCTGCAGCACACATCTAACCTGAAGATGGCGGCAGAGCCAGCCGCCGAAAGCTCGTTGTTGTCTCTCTTCAACAACATACGGCGGAAAACCCGCGAAGACTATATTTCATCGATACGCCGTGAAAGCCTTCGTTCTCAATTACTTTGTTTACCATTGGATACTTCATTTAAGATAACTGATAGATTAACTGAACTGTTATATCCCTAGGTACAATCGCATGAACTTCCTTAACAAGATCATTTCTGGATGTGTAATTGAAAACTACGGAGGGCGCAAAGTATATGTATTTAATACATTCCGATCAATTATCACAGGACCTATCGTTATCGGCGTTGACAGTGGTGGCAGTTGCATTGATCATGCAATGACTGAACTCTCGGAGGCATCAGTATAGTGGGACGTGAGAAGCTCTTGTCTTAGGCAAACTACTAATGAGCGGGAAGGTCGACTATCCTCTGGTGCACATGATCCCGTCACAACCTAATCAATAACTAAGACAGGACGTTTCCAGGTGAAGAGTGCCTCACTTAAAACCAGCACCGGAATTAATTGTCTTGTAGTTCACAGCACACGTACTCGACTTGAGGATATTCCAAAGAATTATAGACTTCATACGATCTCTCGAATTCCGTTTTGCGTGAACGACTTGCAGCTATCCTCCAGCAATCTATCAATTTGTCAAAACTTGCTTTTGGTTGGACAAATTGGACAGGGTTTATGCCAGCGTCGAGTTAATTTTTCCTTTTGACACGTAATCGGTTCCTCGATTAAACATTGTTCTTGGCCTCTGGTTGTCTATATTCATTCAGATATGCCAAAATTGTTTTCCAATGCAGCAGAACAGTGGCGACATTAAATTCGGAGGATTTTTCACTAAATCGAGATAGTGAGCTTACTGACCTTTCCGACGGCTTGTGCTTAAGTATTTTTACAAAATCGGTATTCCGCACTGCACAAGCACATAAATAGTCCAAGTTTTTGAAATCCTTAAACAAAGTATTCTCAAAGCATTGAGATATTATTAGTAAAATTTTAAACAAACTAATATCCTCAGGAATATCAGACGCTGTAACTCCTTCTGCTCTACAGCTTATATTTATAACAAATTGCAAAATGTGTTAACGGAGCCTTTCGTGGCGTGTCAGTGCGATGCAGTCTTAATGATTTTGTCACAAGATGTGGTTAAGAGACACCACACTTCAACAAAGCACTGTGTCTTCTTCATCCTGCTGACTTTGCGCGGTTCGAAAAAGCCAGGAACTCACATTTGTTCCCAGGGAAACTAAGGCATCCTGTTGTGACTTCTCAGACGTATAAGCGAATCCACGTCTGGAAAAAAATGATGTGTTTTTGGTTTTTCCGAACTTCTCACATAGTTGACCTTACAAAGACAACCGAGCCCATCGTCTAGCTGTAATATAACAATGATAGCAATCAGACTCGTGAAGACTACATCATCCTTTGATATACAAGGAGATGCTTTCATATCAATAACCCACAATGATAGTTTCAGGAATCCAATATAGTCTTTGTCTCTAAGACATTGTAACTTCTGAGAAGAATGTGATTATGCGAAACTGGAAAAAGAAACCGCCAGTATGCTCGGTTCACTGAGGCACCGCACCCAGTCCAGCGCACCAACCATCCTGATTGCAGTTTTTAGGCAGTTTCCCACAATCGTCTAGACGAATGCAGCCTCCCGATGGTGTGCTCTGAAGTTTTTAGATTCTTGTGAGAGCACGAGGGTTTCTTTCTCTCACAATAGTACCAGACTGTAAGAAAGCAACTTACAATATTGACGTATGGTAAAATAATGGTCCCTTGTTTTCACAAATAAGTATTTGCTGACTGCGTAACATCACATTTATTTTCAAGTAATCGGCTTTGGTAACTTAAGAAAGGAGCGTCGCTGTTCTAAAGTTTAAAATTGGGTAATATCCTGCGTGACGAGTTCAAACTTAATCAGTTCTAAATTATGATGTATGTTAAAATTCTTCGATCCATATTGTCAAGTGAATGTAAGCTGTTACTTCATCAAGCAGTAATCCCATGAAACAATGGCCGAAATAGCAACACATGTGAACTGAATAGCTCCTTGAATCACGAGTTTGATTTCGTGATTACAGGGATATGAAGTGTGAAATATAAAAGTTAGTTAACCAGAGCCGGTTCAGTGTGTGGAGGGGGCACATATTTTGTCTGTGCGCAGTATACTGCATGGTGGTGGTGGCACATGACGTTGAACTAATTGCTAGTTCCAATCACTGCGACAGGCAAATATATTGTTCACACTGTAATAAGACAAGTGGCTAGAACCAGACCGAACAGAAGGTAGTTTGTTCACGCCACACGGTCTTTATTGTCGCGGTCTTGGTTCTCGCCGGAGTCATAATGTTGGTTCCCCTGAATTACGGCTGAGGATCCAACTGCAGTCCTAAGTTTCCGGCGTTGAATGTCTCCGTTTAGCGATTCCTACAACCTCATCTTGCATGTACGTAGACCTCCACATATTCAGATGGGAGGAAGTATTAGCAAATGGTCATTCCGACTGGAAATCGCAAGAAATAAATTTTATGATATCCTATTTCACTGTTGATGTAACAGAGAAATACCTCGACAGGTAAGTTGCAAAATATAGACCGTAATAGCTAAATTCTGTGAAGATTTCATTCATCGTGTGTCGAGAAAATCTCCATCCTCATAGTGAAAAGTTGTCTAGCGCTCTTCCTTTGAATCTGAAAAGACTTGTTGTAATCACATCCACCATGTTCGCCTAAGTTGAAGCCTCTCTACCTCCGGGCTTGCTAACCTCGATGCCTGTTGATTCCCGCTTTCTCCTGTCAGTTTGTCATGCTGTGAAGAGTTCGCTGCTACGTGCATGGCAAACTCTCTTATGGTATAAGAGACGTATAAACTTATCAAATCTATAGAGAAAATTTTCAGCGTATTTATGAGTTTAAAATTTCTAAACAAAAGTATTTAATATTGGATACAACCGAAATGAGCTACAGCAAAAATTTTTGTGCCGTCATTACTATGAATGATGGGTAGGTAAAAAGCATTCCATATGGCAGCCGTTGGCAACTACATTTGGTCTCTTGTAGACATTCAGTCAGTTTAAATAATTGATCATTTCACTGTTGCGGCTTCAATAACGAATGTACACCAACTGCATCACAAAACACAACACTTGATTTAAATCAGTCTTCCCGTAGATCAGACTAGGACCGTTGATAATATATCGATATATCGAAATATCAATATTATTTTTTGAAAATATCGATATTTATCGATATTTCTATACTGAAATCTGGATATCGGCTTCCATATTTTTTAAAATAAGTTATCATTTTTCCTTTGCTCAGAAGGTCACTATGTCCCTCAAATTTCTGTTACGCATAGAGATCAATAAGCTTAAATAAATCTTACTACATTTATATAATGAATTTGAAAGTTTTAGGTACCAAGTCTACTCAGATGATGGCAACAGTGTAGGCAAGGCATCGCTCGCCCAGCACGAATCGAACGCGAGCCCATTGTTTGAAATGAGCGTGCGTATTGTCCAGGGAACTCCAACTTGAAATTAGTGTGTTAGCAGGGATAGTGGTAAGCGTAAATAACAAATTGTGGCTAATTTGAAAGCAAGAAAAATAAGAAAACTCAGAATAAGCTGTTAACATACAAAACTAAAAGAAATACCACAAAAAAATCTTATGAAAAAAAGTTATGTAACTTGGGCATAATGCATGCTATGATAGCTAAACCTCTACCTCAAGCCCCCCCCCCCCCAAAAGTATATAGGTCCACCCCCGACATTGTAATTTTGGAGACCTTTTTTTTCTTTTCTTTAGCTCTACGGATTCGAGGCCCGTAGAGACTATAAAGACTACCCCATGGCTGACTCAAGCCTCCCCCAAAATCCACTGAAGGCAAGCCCTCTGAACCAAAGTTCACTCAAGCCAAGCCCCCCCAAACCAAAATACGCTCAAGCCCCACCCAAACCAAAATCCTGGATCCGCCCCTGTTACTTATCAATCTTAAAAATACACAAAATAAGATTTGCCTGGAACCTTTTCGAGTTTTATAAATTTTTATTAATTTTTATGAAACTTATGAGACGCATAATAGTCAAATTTTTTTTAAAAAAAAATCTGCAATCATCATCACCAACAGAAACCATTTGAAAGTAAAAACCTGACTAAGAACAAAATCACATGTCTATTTATCAGTGTACAGCCTAATTTTTGCAAGGTTTGATTTTATGAAATTGCATTTATGAAACTATCGATACTTTTTCCGATATATAGATAGCCGATATTGATACTTTTTAAAATATTGATATAGGTACCGAAAATAAGATATTTTTTTAAAAATATCAACAGCCCTAGATCAGACTGTTTTTTCAGGCAGGCTTAAGTTTTGCTTAAAATTAATTAGTTACCTGTGTGGTAACATGTATCGTGGTCTCTGTGCGAGGTCAGCGTCTTCAAAAAATCGATCACATTTGATTTTTTCGTCTGCACGACGCCCCTTTCACTGCCGCGTTATAATAATTGACGTTTGTACAGCGTATTACCGTTCTATTATCTTGAAGACAATTAGTTGACGAGACATTTAGTATCAAGAAGATGAGTAACACAACCCGACATAAAAATTACCTAAATGCAACACAGCATTGTCAGCAGCAGTAGCAGCAGTGACATTCCTTAACTGGGAAAACATAAGTCCCTGGTTGAGGGGATGTTTTTGCGCTAAAGCTCATCTCCTTCCAGTTTATGTTATTCGTTGTCATTATCAAAACGGTTCGTCTCTATCTGGATTTCTCGTATCCGGTGCTTTTGTTCTAGTGATGCTCGATATACATCGATGTATCGAAAACATCGATGTTTACTATTCGATGCATCGAATCAGTTCGATGCATCGCTTACTCTCGATGTTTAACGATGCATCGATTTATTTCATTCGATACATCGAAAGAACGCACGCGTTTTTTCGAAGCGATGGAATTAGTTTTGATCAAAACAAAAACAGTAAATGGTATCGCTATACGTTAATTTTTTCACCTAGAAAATCACAACATTTTTTTTAAAGTTGAATAATCAATAAAAAACAATGCGACAGGATAAGTTTTAAAGCAAAACAAACAGTAAACTGTATTGCTATACATTATTTCTGTGACCTACAAAATCACATAAGTTTTTTTCTTTTAATTTGGATAAAACAACAAAAAACTACTTGATGGGATAAGTTTTATAGCGTAAATAGAGGGAATTGTGTTGCTGTACATTAGTTTTGTCGCCTACAAAATCACATAAAAATTTTTTTAACTTGGATATAACGACAAAAAAACTACAAGTTACTTGAAATTTCCCGCCACTGCAGGGCGGAAGTTTGATTATATATAACTGTTTAGAAAATTGTACAAAATATCTTATAAATATTTAACTGTGGTAGCCTGCTCATTACCATCACAAAGACTTTGTTCGAAAGCTGTACATGTTTCAAAACAACAACATAATAGATTACAAGGAAACTGGGTAAAAAATAAATTCTTATTTATGCAAAGTTTAAAGAGAAAACTTGGGATTTCTAAATTCGAATTATATTAGTTCTCCGGTATTGCTTCTCTTTCAGCGTTTCCTTGCTTTCCTTGTATTCAATCTTCTTGTTCGGATTTCTAATTCAGAAATACCAGAGATTCCAAAACCGCCATTGTAAAAGACTAATTAAACCTATTAGTCAAATAAATGTCTTGTTTTCTACTTTCCTAAACTTTACTATTTATATATTCGTTGAGGTCAACTAGGACCACGTTAAGACTTCTTGCAAAATATATATATTCATGTCGATATTTTTATTCGATGCATCGAAAACATCGATGTTTTTATTCGATGCATCGAGAAACATCGATGCAACGTTTCGATGCATCACATCGAAAAAAACATCGATGTATTTTCTGCATGAGCAATGAGAATCCCTACATTGTTCTCATATTTTAGTGCATAATTAGTGATCCAGTAATTTTTTGGCCACCTGATAGTGTTGTTAAAATTGCACCTAGGGCGGACGGCGTTGTTACAGCGTTACTTTTTAATATATAACAAACTGTTAACACTTCAACTGCGAGAAACAAAATACGTTTCGTAAAACGCAATTCACGCAAAACCTGTACATATTTAATTGATTTTTAAACACTGTGCAGTCCATAGTGTATTTTGAACTATGTTTCATATTCATGCGTCTTTGGGGAGCAGAGAAATAAAGAAAATAGTTTCCGTAGGCTGAGCAGTAATATAAACTATGTTCCACTTTGATGTAACGTAGTGCGAAATTAAGATTAAGCTATGGTGTCTCCAAATTCGTCCCCATTCAAAGGCAGGTTTTTTTTTTCGCAGTATAAATTGTACCGAGGTACGCACCTGTGGCATCAAATAATAAGAAAAAATATTCGTAACTGAAAACAATATTCGTCTCTGGCACGCTCCGTGTTTGGATTCCACGTTATACTGTAGGTCCCTCTTACCGGGGTAGTTAGAATAGAAGACGACTGAGCATCCGGTAAGAAACTCTAACAGTATGTCACTAAGATCACACGGAAGTATTATCATTTAGTTACAGTTATACTAAAAAATCATTAGCTATAGGCTTACATAAATTCTGATTTCTATTGACGCTTATATATGATGCTATTTTTTGTTGTGACTTCAAACCATCGACATAAGTTGTCATTTCTGAGAGACATGACCACATTGAATTTAACGTTGCATTTGCGACATTCTTGACTATGCGTTTGCTGCTAATAAGTAGGTTAAATTTTCCGTTTGAGTAACTTCAGTAGCAGACCTCATTTCACAACCTTTTGCTGTCGTAAAATAAAAATATAAGACAACGAAGTTACGGCAAACAGTTAGTAAGAACAATAAAGCGGCCTTTATTTGTCTATACAGGGTGATTCCGTGATGATGTTACAAACTTCATCATGTATCATTATTAGGTAAAGGACTTTCGTATGTAAACAACCGAGTGGAATGTTAAAAGTGAAAATACCGGTACTGTTGTTGCTCAGATTGTATGGTAGGCAATCCCGACGAGATTCCTCGAATATTTGCCAGTTGTTATTCGTCAATGGATGTGGTTCCAACAGGATGGAGCCTCAGCTGATTTTTGGATTGAGGGTTCGTGAAACCTGAATCAGACATTTCCTGATAAGTGGATAGGCAGAGCAGGTCCTGTTCTGTAGCCAGCACGTTCGCCTGATCTTACCCCACTTGATTTCTTCCTGAGGGGCTATGTGAAAAGTTTAGTATGAGACGCCTGTCAAATCTGAAGAGGATCTCATGACAAGAATTCTTGCAGCCTGCGACCCTGTTCAAACGACACCCGGGACAAAACAAGGTGTACGACAGAACTGTGCGATTATGTCACGCATTCATTGACGCTGGGGGACACCACTTCAACAACTGTAGTAAATGTAGCAGCTTGTAAAACTTGTGCAGGTAAAACTAATTCCCAATTACAGTACCGTATACTTAGGACATCAAGACTCGTGCGTCATTACAAGTACATTAACAGAGGAAATTACGAGATGATAGTGGGCAGCATTAAGCGGGAATTTATGATCATGATTGGTTCGGAGGTTTGGGGCCTTACTCTGAGCGCTGCGCGAGGCTAGGGCAGAACTTGAATAGAGTTTTGCTTATAACTTTCGACACGGTCGTCTCCGGACTAGGTTCCCTTATCTAAAATTGATATATTTACCTTTCTCCACCACCCCTGAAAGTTTATATCATCATCACGGAATCACTCTGTATCTATACTAATATTATAAATGCGATAGTAACTATGTCTGTCTGTATGTGTGTCTGTTTGTTGCGTTTCTTGGGCTAAACGGCTACTCACTCCAACCGTGATAAAATTCGACAAGGAGATGCTATTTGACATTAGGATGGACATGGGATACCATATTCTGTATAGATAAGAACATATTGTTATTAAATTATGAAAAATATCTGAACTGTGAAAGACAAACGCATAATATCTATATGTTTTTGTAATGCGTAACGTTAGAGAGCAATGGCAGCGTAGCGCAATGGTAACGTGCTTGCTTGTTCAGAAAACTCCCCTTGTGGCTTCGGATCAAAAAAATTTATGAATTGTTTTTCATAGTTTGAGCCAAGCCCAGGATTTTGTAATAAGGACACCATGTTCTGGCAAATCTTTGGCGATATAATAGTGCCCTAAGAGTTTTCTTTATTCAGGGTATAATGGTTCCAGAGGCATTTCTTGTGTGATCTAACCTAATAATATTATATATGCGAAAGTAAGTCTCCGTCCTTTTTTTTTACGTTTTGACGACTATATGTGTATACCGATATACCGAATTACTTTGTATTATTAGGAACGAAATAGGATACCTTTTTCCAAAATGAATAAATGAGACAGGTTCGACGGTAGAATGGTTTATCGATAGCGTTCCCGTCATATTATGCCGACATATCTTAGGTAACTTTCAGCTTTGTGTATCCAATTCTAAATCCACGCGTACGAAGTCGCGGGTAACAGCTAGTATCAGATATAAACAGGCGTTCCACATAACTTTCAATAGCGCACGCCAGTTTATCACTGGTCGCAGCACAGTGCAGCGGTGAAACTGCGGTGTTGTTGGTCGTGTACCTTGTTGTGATGCGGGATAATACAGGCGGAAGGCAGCTTGTGGGATGAGCCTCGCGACAGGGCCCAGAATTCTTCAATTTATAGCTGGCCGGGGCCGGCTAGTTTATGACCGCCGTTTAGGGAGCCCTGTTCTCAATTTTCGCTCCGCTATAAATCTAATACCCAGCGCGCGGTGGGAGAGGTAGACTGCGGTGGCTCCCCTGCAGCCGCTAGCTACTGTCTTGTGGGTCACGGCCTAACATAACACCACTACAACACACTGCCATTTCATTCCGATGAGGTTCAATATCGATAGATAGGACTTATAACGTAATGTCCCTAAATTGGTCATCTTCCTTTTCGTTACATCACAAGATAAAATGTTGTAACTCTTACCCGTGAACAAATTACGACAATTGGGAGATATTTGTTTAACATTCCTGCTATACTTTGGGGAAGAGTAGGGGGTTTCGTTTTCGAGTAATCTACAACAAAATCTGCCTTCTTGAACAAGTAATGCAAGAGTCACTTTTATAGATGAGTTAACAAGATACAGTGGAATGATTAAAAATAAAATCCACAAACAGAACTGAATGCAACTACCTCTTTTTCCTGATTCAAGAGCAAATGAAAAATTAGTAGAATCGTAAAGGATACTAATTACAAAATAAGTTTGTGCGGAAAAACAATGACAGTTATTCTTGTTACATTTCACCAATTTCACCACTTGAAATGTAACAATGTAATGGTTGGAATACTGAATAGCTGCATTTCTCAATGTGACAGATATTATTAATTAAAATGACTGGACTGACTGTCGTACTAAATGAATTAGATATAAAATTAATTTCTCAGGGTTCTGTTTGCTATTTAAAACATCATAAATAAAAGCTATTACTAACCGAAGGCTGTTAAGCTCTAACAGATTAAATTGGATTAAGGAAAATGAAAATCTTTTCGATGTTAATCGAACAGGATACTTGCTGAGCCTATTTGTTGTGGACTCTCCATATCGACGAATTAGCAACTATATGCGTTCTAAGATGTTCATCCGACACTTAAAATTTAATATTTTGTTGAAACACTTATAGGGCATCTCTTTTTATAGAGTACACGTCATAGCTTATTCGTGGAGTTACTTATTCAAGAGATTTTTTGACTTGTGAATAATTAATGCCAACACTTTGCACCTTCCTCTGTTGCTACAAACCTAACTTTTCCTCTGTAATAAGTAATGTGAAGAAAATTGTCTATATCGAATTTAAACTGCCTTGTAGGATTTGTTCAGGACATTTTGACATTACATCTTCATTTATTGTAGATACTATTATTTGAATAATCCTCGTTAGGGAGTGTCCATAAACTACATGGCTCGGTCTAAGGGGGGGAGAGGGGGGGAGGGGGAGGGATTGGCTGGAAAGCTACGCTGGGCTACGTGGAGGGAGGGGGATCCGAGCCAGGGTATGTAGCTTTTCATTCATTTTATTTGTCACAGTTAAAATGAGGTACAGAACACACAACAGCATTTGAATGATTATTTCCGTCATTTAATTATCTCCGTATGTAATTTACGATAGTAATTTTACACAGTTTTCTGGAATTAATAGAAATAAAAACTACGTGCCACGTGGGCCGGGCATAGGCAAAAGCCACGTCAGACTACGTGGGGGGGGGGGGGGGGGTGGTTCACAGTAGGCCAAAATGGAACTACGTGGTTTATGGACACTCCTTTAGACACCTGATTCTTAACTAGCAAAAAGTAAAAACGTTTTCTCAAATGTATCAGCAGCGAGCTTTTATTAAATTTAGACATATATCCTTATACGATGGTAAGTGTGCTACATGATGGAGGAAAGGGTCGGGGAGGTATTTCTTCGGAGATTTTCACCCAAAACAAAGTGATAAGTGTAGCCCGAACGGTACAAATAACAGTAAACATGAATTCAGAGAAACCCTCTTATAACAAAATCGTTGGTTCCAGAGTGAGTTGAGAGGAGGTTAACTGTATTTATGAGACTGAAAATGCAAGCTGTACTTATAAAGGCTTAAAATTTGTATTGAAATGATCGTGTTGCAAAGCACCAGTAGATGTCGGTTGAACACAGGAGGATGTTAACAACTAACAACCGCTTTGCATGCAATTTTTATCATAACAAGAACAGCTACCAGATCTAGGACCATTTAATTACTAAACATGTTACTTGGCTAGGAAAAAAAAAACCAGAACTGATTATGACGTTCTTTTAAAACGCAGTCAATAGCAGCATTCTTCCGAGGGACAGTAATAAACGCAGTATAAATAATGTACCGCAAACATAACAGTTAGTCAAGCTAAGCCAGGCTTCTTTCTCTATGTTGACAGGTGCCTCACATTCAGACAAGTGATTCAACGTATAAGAAATTCACTTATCAACAAAACAGAACAATCCCAAAATAATGATGAAGATACTGTATGATAAAAGCAAACAAAGGTCTATTTCACAAACAGAAAATAATGTTTTTAGCTTCATTATAAGTGAGCTCAAGGCAAAGTAGTAGCCCTCCATAAACTGTGTATGGAACAGCAAGAGATGTGATTTCCTTCCTTCCTCATTCTCCACGGTCATGAAGGAGGCGAGACCACTTAAAATTCTGTCAATACCAAGCAGCGCCGCTTTGGCGCTTTCAAATGGGAAATAGAATAAATGCTGAGAACCGAGTTTCGGAATTCTTAGCTGTCAACGGAAGATTTATTCGCTTCCTGCAGCAGAATCTCGCCTTCCTACCCCACCCAGTTGCAGTGAAAAAGAATTTTTGAAGCTGGTTTAAAACTATTTCCCTCAGCAATCTTACATAATTTTCACATTCTCCCTTCTACGCGTATCTCTACTTGTTCCTGAATATTATCCCAAAAAATAAATTACGTAGACGTCAAGTTATTTTTTAAAAAAGTTAGCCTAATTCAGTGTCCGTTTAGACTTATTATCAATGACGTAGTATGTCACTTTGTCGTCCACATAAAGAAATGTCTTATTTAGCAACAGTCAATGTGTACTGTTAACTTGGGTATCATCAAGGTTGTCACCGTTTGGATGGTTCTATCAAATCTGTCTTTTGCTTCCCGTTGGAAGCAACGAGAAAGTACAGAGAAGAGCTTTGCATTACCATCTAAAACCACAATCAGCATTGACGACCAATAACATTCACCTGCATTTTCTCGCATACAGAACATCATTTGAAACTGCAAAGCAGATTAAGGGCAATTTAACGATATCCAACTTCAGCATAAATAACTGAAAAATAGCTAAATATTGTGTTAGATACAAGTTACTGAATAGTATACCTAAAAATTGATCTCTAGTCGATTATAAAGCGTTAAAAAATCTCGAAGGAAATCAAAGAACAAAGCAAATATTTTACCTTGTTTCCAATTTAAATAAGGAATATAAGTGTCAGGACAAAGGTTTTCTTCTCCTAAGCTCATAACACCAAAATTGTGATTTTGTGTATAAATACAGTCACTGCTTCTGAAACCTCAATAACACAACTGTATTAAATGTAATTATTCATGATGTAATCCACAAAACAAAAATTAACTGACATTTCATGCTCGAGATGCTGTTATAACAATAGACTTTTAACCATATTCACCGGACGTGGTGGGTGAACGGCTAACGTTCTAGCCTCGCATTCGGGAGGACGTGGGTTCGAATCCCCGTCGAGACATCCAGATTTGGGTTTTCCATGGTTCCCCCAAATTAGTCCAGGAGAAATGCCGGGAAGCTTCCTTCAAGAAGACCATGACCGAATTCGTTCCTTGTCCCCAGCCCCATCCCGCCTCTAATGACCTTAGCCATCGACGAGCCGTAAAGCAATAAGTAAAAAACAAAAGTAACCATTTTCTTTTAACATTATAATTTCGGAAGATGGAAGAAATCAAAAAATAATACGATAACTCTAACGGATATTTGATTTTCATACAAGATCGGATTCTTAATTCACAAAATTTTACAGATATTCTAAATAATTTTCAACAAAGATGCTACATGAAAGAGAAATAAATGCATAAGTGATGATAATAATTACTAAAACATTAATATCACAGGCATCTGCAAACATCATAAAAACGGGAAATATGTCTGAGCTATAGATTAAATCAAGGGCATACCGAAACTAAGTTTTGAAGCTAGACAAGAACAATTAGAGCTCACCTGCGATAATGTAGACCAAAAATTAACTTTCGCGTATAAGTCCTCTGGGTTACAGTCGTCTTCATAAAAAAATCTCTCGTGCTGGGAATGGCTCCACTGATGAAAAAATGTTCAGATCTTCATAAATCCATCACTTTAACTTGTTATGAATGCTACCGCCCGATAATCTGTCAAAAAGTCATCACAGAATGAAAATTCAACATTTGATATATCACTCTGCGCAACACGGTCCGGCTATCTATGTATGCACCATTTACAACTGACAGCTGTAACATAGCGGCATCAATTTAGCCTACGTTAGGCCACGCTATAGAGACACTGCAGGTAGTTCGCCTCGCCTTGGTGACGGAGTTTAATCCCCACGTCTACCGCCAATGCGTGTCACAAGACGATTGCAATCATAGACTGAATAATGCAGAAACTTATCGATTCTTGCATTCGTTTGGAGTAGTATCAAACTTGGCATATTAGATGGATTACGCACGAGGGATTGATCTATGGATTCAACACGACTTTTTCGCCTCATCCAGGCTCCACTTCAACCTAACCACTATCACTATAAAGGCAACAATTACCGTTAACAGTGTGTTTGTTGCCTCAGCTTGAACCCATACAATTGCTGCAGTAAACTAGAAATAACGCTTTAGTTCATTTCTTGGTAGTGTGTTAAGTTTAAAGAGCAATAATTCTTGTATGAGGTGACTTTTTGGTACATTTTCAGGCGGAAATATAGGCAGTTAGTCTCATAAATGGTTTAACAAGATTTGAAGGGGTTAGCGCAATGGTTTCATCGGTGACGCTATCGTCCCCAAACCCCAGTTCTCTTTGACGACTACAGATCTTTTCGGTTCGCTAAGTGGTATACACTTGCGCTAAAATTTATTGTTTACTTAATTTCACGAATTTAACTGCTTATGAGAAAAATTGTTTAAAAATAATTAACTCATCAACTAAATCCTATTTAGAATTATTAGAAACGTTAAGAACCGTATTTTCAAAAAACATTTTCTAGAATTAGCCGTGATAAAACGATTATCAGGCTGTCAAAATAATAATGAGAAAACGTTCTATTAATACTCACAACAAAAATTCTAGAAAAATAATCGCAAAATATATCTTTAAACGAGCAAATTCATGTATATATTTGCAATCTCGGAATCGGATCTAACGATTTTGATGAAATTTCATATTTAGGTAACTTTTTTTTTAAGATTACTTAAATAGTTGTCTTCCCATCAAAAACGCAGTTTTACAAAATACGAACAATTTTTGCACTGGTTATCTCGAAAACGGCTCTAATGCCCTCTCGTGGATGATTTAGGTACCAGAAAGCCTACTACCAGTCTGTCTTCGGTTTCAACAAGTAACTCATATATATTTAAACGACCAGTTCTTGTATACTAGCTGATACGTGGGAATAATAGCACTACATGTTTAATTATAAAATATTTAGAAAGAAGATATTTAAAAAATAGAATTTGGCTTTGCAGAAGTGATACTTTACGAAACTTCTTTGAAAATAATATTAGCAGTTATAATGTAATAATAGTTTACTTTTTGATCGTATGTGTTTTTAACACTAACATCAATATTACTGGATTGTAAAAGTGGTTATCATTAAATACTGCCAGTTTAATTGTAAAACATTGAAAAAGTATATATTTAAAAAATAGATACAGGCTTTGTCAGATGCTATTTTTTCAAACTTCTTTACCTTAAAAAACTCATTTGAAAACAATATTATAATAATAGTAGCATTTTTATCTCGGAAACGGCTGTCGTAGAAGTTTCAGAAAATGCCTACTGTTGTTATTTAAGTTTTTCTTTGATTCGAGCAAGGAAATGTGTACTTCAGAAACCCGTTAAAAAAAACTGCATCCAAAAAAAAAAAATCTAACGCCACGCAATCTCGTAGAGCCTAATGTTTTATCTTTGACTGTACTAAGCAACTGTGAACATCTAAATGCATAGGAAACCTTTAAGATTTTTTTTTTTCTTAACTAAATCATACTGCTCGCAGTCGAAATTCATATCAAGAATAGTTAAAATAAAATCGTCAATCCTAATTGTTCGAATCTTATCCGATTCTAATGCTTAGCAATCCGAAGAATTTCGACATAAGGTTGTTTCTATTCATGAAACGCTGTAATTAAAAGAATGTGTTGAATTATTAGTCACGATTTTATTTAACCGACTGCAATTCTTATGTTCGTATGAAAGAAATATGTTGAATGTATAATAAATATGGAGCGGTCTGGCAGCCTGAAATGTAATTAGTGCTAAAAAAAAAAGTGGTTACTGCACCAGCTCTCAAAAAATTCTGGCTACGGTCCCGGGTTCAAATCTCGGTGGGGGTAAGAATTTTTAAAATTTGTATTTGATCATATGAACTACGCTGGGGCGTTCTGTGGTTCGGATTCTAAGTTAAATTGTAGGTCGCAGAGGAAAGGAAATGGCTGTCCAACCTCTGATATGGGTTTGTATGCCTCCTTCTGGGGGATCCAACCAACCTTCAGGTAAAGTTTTTAGTGTCAACATATTTAATCTATGCAATCTAATACTATTATATGAGCAACTCTTGTAAATAGATAAAATTAATTTCTCACAAACTTCTCTAAGGATTTTGATGAAATTTTGCATATTGAACAGATATCGAAAGATACCGAGCGAAGATTGGTCAACCATGTACTTTATATATAAACAAAGAACGTGCTATTGCTGATATTTACAATATAGCTAAATATTTCGTTGTGCAGCAGATATAATTATTTTCAGCATCAAACTGGTTACTTAGAACAGAATTTTACGTGTTATTTAGTTCGAGTTGTTGCAAATCGATACGAGGTGGTGGTTTCCGGTTGATTATATGGAGCAGAAATAGAAGTAACATGTGGGACCATATCAGCATGAACATATGTTAGCACCTGATAAGGGGATTGAAAAGTTTCTTATTTTTCAGATAAGGAAGTCAGGGACTGGAACACCTTGAAATTATCAAGGCAAATGCTGAACAATTTACTTACAAATAGTGAAAAAATTTAAAGTAATGTTTTTCGTAGTGTAAAATAAGAAGGTTGGGCATCCACTACGTAGTCACATGCTCCATCGCAATTAATAAACAATTACAAAAATGGGTAATATATGCAGCTTCTGTGAGAATAAGAAACATTGAACACCAAGTATATTGCTAATAAGAGCACAAGCTGTAGATAATTTTCCTCAGTTGCAAATAATAATTATAAAAGTGTGGTAAATCATTGTTGCCAATGCAACTAAATTCATCATTCATTTATTTGTTTACCGTTTTATTGATTCATATCTACTCTTTACTCCCGGTATTATCTGTGTTGATGGTTGTATTTCTCATTTTCTTTTGGGTAATGTATATAATGTCTGATGTGTAAAATTTGTGTATTCGCTTATTACCCCGATGTCGACACGCCCTAAAGCAACAACAACACCAGCTTATTACATGCTCTCCCTCGACTAATGTTTTTTTGTATATGGTAGTTTTCTTGAAACAAGCGAACAAAAAAAATAGTTGCATTGGCGCTAACCATTTATCACATATTTGTAAAGGAATTTGATTTTTTGTGATGCTGCATTAGGCATATTTTAAGATTTGTTAGGTGTTATTCTCAATTTTTCTTCGTTGCTGTGGCTTGGAAACTGTAGCAGTTTTGCTTTGAATCAACTGTTACCCAAGCAACCACGAATAAAAATTTCCTATATAACAATTATCAAAATAATTTTAAATTTTTTTCAGATTTTTGGATGAAATGAGATGATAAAATAGAGATGACATGAGGCATAAAGCTGTAACAGAAAATGAAACACCAATTTGAAGGATTTTTATCGTTGCGCATGGTAGGGAGAAATTTGTTAGCGTTAAGTGTGCATGCGCTGCAACGTTCTACACATGCGCACTTCACGTTCTCCGCTTGCGCACTTAACAGTGCTTTGATGCAAGCAGCAACGATATAACTACATACGCTTTCGTGGCAATACAGGTACGATTTGTCCACTCTCATTTAAGTTGACGTTACAATGTGAGTATTCACTACACCGTTTTGAGTTTGTGCGCGTTACACATTACGTTTTCTATGCATGTGTGTATAAGTGTAAATATTTATTTTATTAGTTGCTTTTTGTTTGTTTAGATTCATTCGTCGTAGATTGTTTCATTATATTCTTGATCGCTGTTACAGTAAGAAAAGAAATATGGAATCACGTTTATATCGCGATATAGTGAAGGCGCGTATTAAAGCTTTCGAATTATGTGCAGAAGTATTAGCATTCGTCTTTACAGAAGAGAGAATGAGTTGTTTTAGCTCAAAAAAAGTTATTTTAGTTATGAAATCTGCCTTCGACCTTCATTTTTACGGGCTTAGATACAAGTTATTAACGAAAATTTGCTGTAACAAATGTTATCAGATGATTGTGTCCAAGTGGTACTCCGAAATAAAAGCTCCAAACACAAAATGAAGACTAAGGCCCGATCCAATACTCTATAACGTAGAGAAGTGTGATTTAACATAATAATAATTTCCATTTGTTTATCCAAAAGCTTGTACAAAAGTTCCTATTTACTGTGCAAACGCAATAAAGATAGAATCGTTCGTCCCCTGGAGTGCGAAAAAAAAATCACAGAAATAATACACAGGAAAAGTATGCAGAAAAATACAAAGAAGTTTCTCTTCTTGAGCGAGTACACCAGTATTTTATTTAATATTTGTAAGTATGCTTGAGACAATACAAAACTGTGTATATGAGATGGGGGAATAAATTATGATATGTAACGAATCCCAGTGATACGTAAGTTGGTGAGTTACGTGTATACAGACAGAGACATATTCCCACAAGAACCGAAGACATTAGCAAGAAATGGTAACCAAGAGTTAACGCACAGAAATATTTGCTTTACGTAGACTGCTTAATTAACAGGTACATTTCAGACAGTTAGATTGTTTGTTTGTCTTCGTTACTAGATGTAAGAGCGAGAAAAAATTTAAATGCCATATGTTGAAGTCTTTTTTTTAACAATGCCAACTCGTCAGAACCTACGTCGCAGTCCAATGTGGTTGCAGGCGCAGCGAGGAACAGACGAGGCTGCTCATTAAAGACGTACGTTTCCACCTCCTGCGAGTAGCCAGTAGTTGGTTTCCTTCAGTCTGTAGGCCTCACGCCTCTGCCTCCGACCGCCCCAATAATTGGATCGCAGCCCTCCACGCTGCAGCCGGCGCCGCGGCCGCTACATCTGCTTTAAGGGCGTCGGGCGGGAGCCTTATTTATACATGGCCACTCCGAGACGCCGCGCCAGCTTGTTTCCTGGCAAATAGCTGAGGCGGCCGTTGGGCCGGGACAGCCGAATAACTCGCGCATTATCTGCTGGTTCCCTTCCGTCGTTACGTAAAGCTCAGACTCCTTCTCTTAGGATCATCCAATAAGTAAGTTTCCCTGTTTCCCAGCTGTCGACAAACAACAACGACTCCGAGGAGCGGAGGATGTTTTTGGGATGGTTCGGGTGATTGTACCTTGTCTGAGGCTCTGATCTTCTAAACTTCTTTACTATGGAGATAATAGTAAAATGTACGCGCTTTCTTAGTTAAAATATTAACTGCTACGTTTACCGCCATTGCTATCTAGCCCTTCTCTATGCAAAAAGGGTCAATAAGACTCAAGATTGTCCTCTTTTGGTTTGTATAGTTCCCGGCAGGTCTTATGAAAGTACAAATTAGGAGCACAGTTCTTCTCCAGTGTTGTCAAAGAAGATGGTTGCATCGATGAAATTTTCTCAATAACACTTGTATCTGTAATTTACAATTCGTATTGTGGTTCTATCGGTCCTTCTCTTAATGATTGTCACTAATGGTTCTGCAGAATTTAAAATTTTCTTTCAACAGGATAACGCATATAAAAACAGTCAGTTCTTGGAAGGAGGGGGTAGAGGTAAACCGGGCTACTTCGGGAGCCAACTTTACGGGGGTGGAAAAATAACAAAATCATGTTTGAAGTGACTGAAAATGGCGAATTTATGAGGCGCGTTGCCAATAATACGATTTAATATTTCATAAAATTGCTGTGTGACTAAGAATAAAGCATATTTATTAATGTATTTGCTCTGTCTGGAGTCTCCAAATATTTGAAGAAGGAGTTAAATCTCAAACTAGAATAAAATATTCTCAGTTCGACAAGGAAACCTGGCATTACAAAAAATTGAGGGTGTTTATGGCTAACTCAGTTTAGGATAACTATCCATAATACCAAAACATTCCTCCCAAAATATTTTGAGGAGATGTAAATCCCACAAAGGGCAAGAATAAGATTACGCTAACAGCTACGTCGTTTTAAACCATGGTATTAATCATTCGATAGGCTGATTTTTGCACTCGTCGCCCATTAAAGCCACGACTCGTGCGTCACATCCTGGCTGTTATTCTTCAATCAAGTCAGAGGTAGTTCAGCCGGACCCCATTCCGCTAACCTATCGATTGGAGCTACATGCCATGTTTGTGTGATTGATTGACGAGATGGACGTTACTGTATTCACAATCAGTCACTACCGCAGTGAAAATCATTACGCTGATGTCTGTGAATAATGTCAGGTGTATCGAACATAGCATATTTAACTCACTGGGAACAGACATAGAAGTGTAGTGACCGATTTCAGAATGAGTTGCATACGTCCACCGAGCGTGCAAAATCCGAAAACTGGAACAACGAACGCTAAGTAGGATTAAAAGAGCACATTAAGAGTCTCAGACAACTGCAGTAAAGGAGGAACGGGAAAATTCCTGGAGTCAAGAACATTCGATAACACTGTTGATTAAGTTTTGGAACTGACTGCGCAACCTTTATTTATGAGGTACTCTTACCGGTGGTATTTTTCGTGGTTCGTATTCAAAATTATACTGTAGGTTCCCTCTATCTGGTTGGATTAAGGTCTTCGGATAGGGTGGCTAGGATAGGGCCGGAGCCAATAACAGCCCTGTCACTAGGCCACGACCACACGAGCCCTAGCGGTGTAGTGAATCCTGGGTACAACCTGGGAGGCAATGTGGTTGTGGCTTCTTGACCTCGTTTCCACTGCTTCTTTATATGTGTTGATAGAGTGTTGTAACATAAAAACGGAAAAGGGGAAAAGTAGATTATAATACCAGGGGTGATTATTGCAAAAACAATTCAAATGCATAACTATTAAATTAAGTAATACTACCATTGTTAAAACGGAACCGGGCCTACAACAGGCCTGAGTCAGAACGATGGCGTGGCAGAATGAGCAAACGTCAGCATACCAATTACAGCAAACAAAGCGCTTCTACCACGGCCAAAATAATCTTGTAGCGGGAATGTGTCATTGACTTTTGCACAAATACACAATAAATCATAATAATAATTGGGAGTTAATTTCCATATTTATGGTAAGCCGGGTTGCTTAAAATGCGAACTGGCTCAGGACTGTAGTGGCTTAGAACATAAAATTAAGTAAACGTTACTTATAAGCAATTGTTATTACTCAGTAATCCGGTATAACTACATGATAGATTACAGAAAGATATGTACAAACTGGGTTAACTACAACTAACTGAATAATGGGATACTCTAAGAATAACTGGAATATTTAAATAAAAACCATTGGCACTATAACAACAATGAGCGATATTTGTGATTCAATTTGATATTGAAGGTTGCAATAGCAGCTGTAACTGTAAGCAAGACCAAATGTAATAATATAGAATTAATTAGACAGTAAGTCAAAGTGTAATGGAACGGTTTTCCAAATTCCTTGCATGCAAATATTTTGTACAAATCTCAAAACACTATGTAGTCAACAATGTAAACATTAATATGTAGGGCCTAATTTAGTCACTAAGATATTAGGCTGTATACATGAAGGGTAAATAAATTAAAAAAATTGCTTCATTATATTCAACAGGGAATGATCATCTATGAATTTTTAGATTGAGAAGTGTCTGCTTCAGTTACTATTTACCTCTAGAAGCCTCTGCGACATATCTTACGTTGTTGTAACTAGCTTTTATCTACCATTTGCTGCCGTCCACTCAACGGGTCAGATTAATGTATTTCTCAGCGTCGGTTCTGTGTGGGAGGGGAATGGGGAAACCGGGGAACCTGCCCCGGGTGGCGACTTCAAGGGGACGGCAAAATCATGTTTGAAGGGGCGGGCAATTCGCGTGACCGTTTTTTAGTACTGTTGTCCTGGATTACAATCTCAAGTTTTTGCACCAGTTTCGAAAAATCGTAGATCCGTCATTTGTACTGCTGAACCGAATGCTCGTGAGGGACGTCCACTTCATCGCTGCGAATTCTTCGTGCTACATTCAGAACTTATAACTTTATAAGTTCTAATAGCTTAGTACCTCGAAATTCGAATTACTTGGCGTACAAGACAGCGTAAGGTTTTATTAATTCAGTCAGTCATTTTCATTTATTGAATGTTGTTTTGCATGTGTGGTGTGCGTGCTAGGTTTTGGCAAGCGCCGGATAAAACTGTCTTAGAGGGTGTCCATTACTTACGTAAATTGTTTCTTCGAAAATCTTGACCCCACCTCCCTGTGGTGAGTTCCGTCGGGACGCCCGGACCCCGCACCCTTGCTGACAACCTCGTAATTTTTTTAGACTATTTTTTCTGTTATTAGCTCATCTGTTTCTAAGGGCCCCCTAACGTTGGGATTGACGTCGTTTGTAGACCTTTAGCTCTATTATTCTTCAAGGAATTTAGAAGACGACGTGAGATTTCTGTTGCCTACCCCCACCCCCTTGGTGAGATTTCACCGGATTACCCCCCCCCCCCCCCACCTCCTATTTCACCACACGTAATTAACGTGCGCTCCTTATATGATACGCGCTGTGCTGTGAACAATAATCTACGGCTGAAGGTTTTGCCTCGAGTATTTATGGTTCAATTAAGTGTCATGTTCATTACCTGTATATTTTTTAAATTCTAGCGCCTTATAAGATATGTCTGTTGCAAATAAAAAACACAGCTGCTGGGAGAGAGACCTCATAACAAAATATTTTTTCTCTTTCTAATAAACATGATCTTAATATTGTTCTCTTCTTTCTTACGGTACTGTTTTTATTAGATATCCCCAGTTGAGGTAACTTGGTGATATGAATCTCAAATTTTATGTCAGATCCTTAACTTTTAAATTTCGAAAACATCATTAAAATCTGTTCCATAATTTTTATTTATAAATATTATATTTAAAATAATTTAACATTCAAAAGAGATTTTGATTTCCTGCTCCGGTGACAGGTGACGTAGTGTGATTGTACATATCACTAATTTCATGTTGGAAAATCGGTTAAAACTCCTTCAAAATATGTTCAGTAATTTCTGCGAGTTGCCGAAAAAAAAAACAGGCACAGATTCCTGTTACAGGTTGATATAACAGCTTAGCTATACGAGTACACGATCAGAAGAATTTTTGTATATCGTCTTCATTTACACCGTGACGTAATCCGTAAATACTATTTCAAACCATTAAGCAATTCAGTGATGACGACCGAGTACGAGATTATGTTCAAAACAGAAAATATATGGAAATTAATCGGTTTTCGGTCATTAACTCAATTTGAGTGAGGTTTTCATTGTTTGTCGCATCTTTGCGACCTATCTCTGAATGGTTATTAAAACCGTTTTTACATCATTAGAAAAAAGTATTTTCGCGTCATATTTCCTAGGCGATTAATTAATATTCTTCATCGAATGATATATAAGACGTTAAAAATTGTCTCTTTAATAGTCGAATCAGTGTAAATCCCTTTTGTTTTTTTTTGTTATTTTCAAGAACCGTTAATTCCAGAATGATTATTATAGTTTTCCTAAATACTTTAGTAAGGCGGCATATCACCGTAAATTTTTAAAGAATTTTATGGTCAGTAGTTTTGTAAATAAAGGAGAAAATAGCTATTTTCATTATTTTCGGAAAATCTTCACCAAATCGTGGAATAAATATGAAAATCCAATCATTTCGAGAGTCAGCAGGTCGTAAGCTTTCATTTGGTACCTATGAATATTATATGAAGAAAACTGTTTCTTCCTTCCCCTCACTAAATACATCCCAATTATTTTCAGTCTACACGGTTTTTCTAAATTTCGTGTTATGGTTATGTTAAAGTTACATATTTTTAAGTAAAGGTTTCGGAATTTGTGAATGTGTAACAGAAAAATAGTACTGTGGATGTTGGAAACAAATTTGAAAATTTTCACTGAATTTATCATCTGACTATCATCTATGCCCGTAAAAAATTACGGGTTTAATGGCGTGTACTGGCAAACGATTTCTTCACAGTTGCTTAACTAAATGGAATTGTTATCAAATTACGCTCACTGCAATTTCTCGTGACTTATGGTGTAAAAAGCAATTTCAGTTTCCATCCCGGTTCAGGCAGCATTTCAACCTAGAAAACCAAAGCTTCTGTTACACTCGCATTAATATATCACTGTTTCGCATCTCAATAAAAACTTGCCCCGAAATATTCATGGGTTTTTACATTCTTGTTTTTTCGTTAATTTTGATTCAGATCCATACAAAAAACTTTGAACGGATGGCACAGTTGTAACTACTTACGTGCGTCTGAAATAATAACCTTCTAAATAGGCCGTCGGTGAAAGCAAAGAAAACTAAAAATAAATCTTAACAACTGAATTCATGCCGCGTAGTATTGGTTGTAATAATTGTGATACAGACCATATAAATCACAATTATTTTCTTTTTCATTAAGTAACTATTACAGAAACGTGGCGTTCATGATAGCAACTTAAATTATTTTTAACAAACTGAAATAAATCACTCCCTCTGTTGTAACGATGAATGTAAGATGATAACTTCTATCGCACATGCACTAATACATTCAGTGTATTGCAATATAAACGTGATCCTATATTTTTAGCGTACCATAACAGAGATATCTATGGAGACAAAACATAACGAAAACTTCTATATAGAACGAAAATAAATAAACAAAAGGCAACTAATAATTAATTTGATGATATAAACAGAATAATACTTTTCTTTCAGATTCTGACATTTCATTTCTTCGCAGGTGATTAACTAAATAGAATACATAGTAATGAAATAACGCTTATAACCTTTATTTTGGAATAACATTTCGTGCCGTGGTTAATACAGCAAGGAAGGCCACGCCTGTTACGACAGCATAACGTACACGATGACACGTTGACAAAAATAGCGGTTCATCAGTATTGATTCATACATTATTGTTCGACTGATGCATTAATTGAAAAACTTATCCAAAGTATCAACTTTTTTTAAATCACTTATTTTGCAACAGCCATAAAGTACAGAAGAATCGTTGCAGCTTTTCTGTAAACTTTATCAAGGATAATATCAAATTTCTAAGTTAAAGGGTCAGAAGTTATGAAGATGTGACGGAGAAACGAACAAATTAAAGAATCCACAAGTCTTCCATTTTCGACTCATTTTAAATGACTTCAAAATATTTCTCATACCTGGTGCATTCCATTTGTGCGTATTTCAAAGAATTGATTCCATAATAGCGATTTGTACAAATAAATATACTCTGTAATATTAGACGGCATTCTGCCAATGAGTAAAAGAGAACTGATAAAACAAGAAATCGTATTTAAAATTAACGAAGGATACTTCTATTCTTCCTGTTTGCTAATAAGGCAATCCGTATGACAATCATCTCCGCTCCAGTGAACAACACTGAGCGTGGTGGGTGAACGGTTAACGTTCTGGCCTCGCATTCGGAAGGACGCGGGTTCGAATCCCCGTCCAGGAATCCAGATTTGGGTTTTCCATGGTTTCCCCAGACCACTCCAGGCGAATGCCCGGATGCTTCCTTCAAAAAGGCCATGGCCGAATTCCTTCTCGTTCCTTGTCCCCCATCCCATCCCGCCTCTAATGACCACGCTGTCGACGAGGCATAAAGCTCAAGCAAAAAAAAAAAAAAAAAAAGTAAACAATAGTCTCGTTTGGGTGACTTATTTATGGGCTGTAAATGTTCGATCGTAAGCAAAAGGTAGTTGATACGAGAAATGACACGCTGATGTTTCTCCTGTCGCTAAATGGAGTAGATGTTAAACAACGAAGTAGGTATTGTGGCCTCAGAAGGAACAAGTAAATAAATACCTCATTATTTTGTAATATCCGTATTTACTTTTACCACATTCGGTTCACTGTAATAAACTGACTGACCGTACACTCTGACGTATTTTTCATCAACTACTCTACAGATTCGTTGAACTAGGAAGCCACATTACACTTCCAGCCCACTGATTTTTTTTGTAATTAACGCAGACATTGCAGGACTGGCAGCTCCACGTGCGTGCAGACTTTTATGATGTGAAATTAGAGCGTAGCGCTCATATCTGCTGCCGCATTCATCCTTGGAGGTAAAATAAAATTGAAAATTTTTTCGGTTCCCGTATTTTGGTGATTAATTTCATAACTGTCTTCTTAAAAAGATTTTTCTAATGTATTTATTAAAATGTTAGCTAAAATTAGCACCGATATAACTATGAGACGGGATCAAATTTAAATAATTATTTACACTTGGAGTAATATAAGAAAGAAACGCCGAGGTCGATAATACGTTTAAGGGTCCATAAGTTTCGTCAATACCCAACCAATTGTTTAAATTCTGGAAGATACATTTCTGAACGAAACATTTCAAGATTTCGTAGTGCCAAATTCATTACTCGCCATGGTCTCCGTTGTTCCCAGACTCGACCACAAAAGAAAAATTTTCTACAAGTATAGAGATAAACAAGCCCTAGATGTAATGTTCACCAATGGTATTTATTTCTGATTTTCTGTGAAGATGGTAAGAATACACGCGCCTAGCTCCCCGCAGCCCATGAAAGGAAAGTCTTCCATAAATCGTCGACAAAAAATGAACTTAGAAACGTATTCTGGCAAATCTCAAAGACACAGAACGAGCCGGACGATTGTACAACCACTATCGGACCTGGCGTGACAGCTGAGACAAATGTTTGGACTTGGACAGCAGATTGCGATGGACTATCCGCACTAAGCGAAGGACGAAGAAAACTTTTTTTCATGCAGTCGTTACCTTGTTACTATCGGTTCACTCGCAGAGCGATTCCAATGCAGGCAAACATCACTTCTGTACTGACTAATGGCGTCTCCATAATTTAGTGCAATATTAAATTATCCACAACGAGTAATCGACTGAGTCTATGTTTGAAGTCTAATCTTTTTTCAGCATCTTTTTAAGTACCCACAATAAATGTAAATTTTATATTTTCAAACTTATCGTAATAAAATAAATCGTACTCACTTATTCATTTAAAAGTACTCTTTGCCAAAAATAAATAAAGAAAAACGTATTTCCACGTGCCCCAATTATAATAGTTTAAATAAGAATTAATAAATACTTTACGACCTATCAAGCAATCAGTATATGTTGTAATTTTGTTTCAATCGTTCATCAACCACAGTGCTGCTTGGGAAAAAAAAACCTCATTATACGGGTTTCAGCAAAAACGTAATACATTCAGAAATTTGTGGAAGACTTAGAAGACTATTTGATGAAGAAACGATGTTACGCTTAAGCGGCGAATATACAAGAAGAAAGGTTCCCAGTGATGATGGGTAACCTGATAATATTTAACAAAACTCTGGAAATCCGGAAACATGTAAACAGAAGGAATTCTTTATCTGAAGGAGCTAAAGAAACATGACGCCAGTGTGTTTTAAAGGAGGCTGAAAAGTTAAAAATTATCTATTTAGTTTCCACATTTAATCAATTATAATTTAAATTAAAACATTGTCCTCTATTTTAACTTAAGTCCTTTCTGCAGTCCGTAATTCATGAGTGAAATAAAAATTATAATCTTCAAATTTACTTTATACAATTGAAAGCATTCTTATCATAGTTTTATACTATGATTCTTGGTTCGTATCTTGATGGAGTCGATAAAAAATATTTTTATGTAGTTTTAACTGCTTTTTTGATTCTTTAAATTTGTTTCCTCAACTAAATAAAGAACGGGACGGAACAATTTCGAATATCAGTGTCGTTTCGGCACATACCAAACCTTTGTCTTTACTACAACACTAGCTTCTCAAAACTGGCGGTTTGAATGGAGTATTCTGACCTGCCATTTCTTCGTCGCTGCTTAACTAAATAAAGTAGTATACATTTTGGGTGTAGTTAACAACACGACACAGTTCAAACTACTTACTTGCGTCTGAGATAATATCAGCAATATGATGGCAGTGAAAGCAATATATATGACATATACAGAATCAGATTATGTTATTGAAAGTACTCTTAATTCAGAACGCTTTGCAGTGCAAAATCGATACTAGTAAAAGGCTGCTTTGGTCATAGTTTCGTCGTGTCTGTTCACCCGTTTTTCTTTGGCAGGCTAACGTGCTAGTTATATGTTCACTCTACCCATGGATTTCGCTTTTATAGCGATGTAAGGATTAAGATATTTTTAAAAAATCTGTTAGGGGTTAAAATTAATACTGCAAATCAACAATTACGAAAAGTGGGTATTTCATTTAAATTTACGTATTAATTATTGGTTGCTGTTTGGTTATTTTTATTAGTTCGGTATGTATGTTTTAGTTTTATACTTTAACCACAGATCCCTCTTTAAGTTATGAAATATATACAACATTATTACATCAGGTAATGACAGTTGTTTAGTAACAGTTCTGTATTGTTAAGCAACCCTTCATTTCTGAAGGGCTTATAAGCTAGTTCGTATCATAAATTTCATAGGAACTTAACTATTGTAATACCGATGTGAACGGCAACGTCGTGCGTCGTTCAGAACAATGGAGCGGATATCGCTACAAAATTCGAAAACGTATTCACCGTTAATTTTTGCACAAAGCAACTATCTAGTGAATTACCTCATTCCAGATATCTATTAAGATTATTAGCATATGGCATCCTATCTGTGAAAGGCATTTTCTTTTTTTTCTTTTATTTTTTAAAAAATAAGTTTCTTACGTCGGAGAAGATTACTAATATTATTTTACGTTAGGTTATGTTGTCGCTATGAAAAAGACCATTCAATTTCAGTTTGGTACCTCGTTCTAATTAGAGTTCTGTCTGGGACTATTTATCCAACTACCAATTCTGCAGAGTCAAATGTACGAAGTTCTTATTTTTCAGTCCCCGTGTCCAACTATGGGCTAAGTGTGGAGTTGAGACATCAACTCTTCAAGTCAGTATTTTGGAGGAAATGGATGAATGGCGTGTAAACCTATACATTTAGAGAATGGAGAATAGTAATGATGACTAAGAACTCTCCTAGACGCCTGTAAAAGCGAATGCGCTTTAAAAGGTATTATGAACAGGAGAACATGTTATGACTGAGATCGGAAATCTCTTTTTTTTTTCTTTTTACTTATTGCTTTACGCCTTGTCGACGGCTAAGGTCAATAGACACGGGATGGGAATGGGGACAAAGAACTGGAAAGAATTCGCCCATGGCCTTTTTGAAAGAAGCATCCCGGCATTCGCCTGGAGTGGTTTGGGAAAACCATGGAAAACCAAAATCTGGATGCCCGGACGGGGATTCGAACGCGCGTCTTCCCGAATGCTAGGCCAGAACGTTAACCGTTCACCCACCACGCTTGGTGGAAATCTCTGGATCACATGTGCAGCTTAGTGTGTTTCTTATAGGAAGGCGGCGTAGATGATGTGAACAGCTGTTATGGCCAACTCTCATCCTAATGACAGTAGTTAAGTGCCTTCTTGTTATGTGATTTTCCGTAAAATATGGTTTGTTGGGTATGGTTGACTGTGTTGCTATTTAATGATGTCCTCTATTCAGCTCTGAATGACATCATTGTTTATTCCATTTAAAGAATCTTATTCTCCTAACCAACGGGATAAAATCCCCCTACGGCAGCTGGATTCCTGTGAAGAATCTCTCGTTGATGTTCCGTTTCGCCAGCCGATCGACGATATCATTATGTAGATAGTATTCCTGTATGGTCTTTAATTCAGAGGAAATCCACTTGTGTGTCGTCTGAAGAGGCTTCTAACACCAATCTCATGATATCATAATAGTAATGGTTCATCTTGTTATTCCACACTGGATGCTGCTGTAGTTGCTAAAATACACTCTTAGCATAAGTAAGCACTAAAATGTCGGTAATATGTTTTTACAATTCATATTTGATAGCTGCATGAATGGTTATTGATTCGGCAGTATAAATGGACGACTATACTAGGCAAGTATAGAGATCTGTCAGAACTCATTTGTGTGCGGGCAGTAACATATTTGCCCAGCTCCTTCCGCAGTTTTAGAAGCTCCACTGCAGATATGAGTGTAGTTAGGCCAAGTGTCTTTCAGCAAATTTCAAAAATTTTAACTCATATTCATACTGAAAGCCTGAAATCGAACGGCTTTTTAAACTCGGTGGGCTTATCATTACGTATTCCTTATATCCACTTAACTAGGTGGTCAATGCGAAAATTTCTCGAATAATATACGATGAATAGCGAGGATGTACGAGTAGGATGAAAGAATAACTGGCTCATATGTAGCAACCGTTTATTATTCAACCGGAACAGACTTATAAAAATACTTACAACGTCTTACGGATCGATTTTAAATGATGATATGTTTCCCTAACCGAAACAAAAATACCCGAAAAGCTCCGTACTCTAGAAAACACACACAGTTTATTAATATCTCTATGATGTGGTGCTGGTTTCACTCCTTATAGACTCCAGCGAAGCCTACCGGCTTGGTTCTGATTATTGCATCCCCATGATCTTGTTTGTTAATTTTTTTATTTTATTTTTTTGGTAACTAATACCACACAGCCAGCTCAAGGTGAACAGTTTCTCCAGTGTATTTTAACTTCTTAGTACGGACACCACAGGACGGACACGACATTAACAAATACAACACTCAAACACCCATGCCCTAGACCGGACTCGAACCGGTGACCTTCGGCACCTACGCTACCTAGACAGGAAATTTTTCCTTTTACGGGTTGAATTTCAAAAAATTTATTTCTTATTTAATAATGTTACCAAAGCGAAAATTAAGAATTTAATTTTTAAAATGATACCTCGTTTATCGATGAGAAAGATGGCTATTTACAAAAACAAAAACAAAAAAAACAAAAAAAAACAAAAAACAAAACAAAAGAACAAACAAAAAAAAAATTTATAAAAATATATATGATAGTATGGACACTTTTCTTGTTGACAATTGTCTATGGGTTATAAGTTTTCATTTTTCAACACACCGCTACTTTTGTAGTGACTAATCACTTATGGAATGAAAATTCGGATGAGATATGAATTTGCAAGTACTTCCTGACGTATAAAGAGGGGCATTTCTTTTGTTTCTAATAAGAGACTGTTGATAGTACCACAAATTATGGTTGTCAGGCATAACAATGATAGAGTACTACTATAGTCTAATACTGGACGGGTTGAGGAACAAGGTTACTTAAGTTGAAGGATCTGCTCTTCATCATCTTCGTTTAATAGACCAGAACAGATTTATCAATGTTTCTTACCAGTCCCAGAATTAAAAAATTCATCTTTCTCCTCGAGATGCAGAGCTTCCGGTAGCTTGCCAGCACGAGTCTCACGTTGGAAGGAGGACTGAGCTTTGTAGAAAGCTTCAGTTATACTATTTACGAATTTTAGTAATTTATGACAGCAGTACATTTATTTATTGTTAGATTTAAAAATAATCGTTTTCAACAGTCTGGAAGTACGTCGAAATATATTATCTTTTTACAGAAAATAAAATTAATGGTACCAATAATATGGTCAAGAATTAAAATACTATAAACGAAGATTTTGAAGTATTAGTAAATCAGGGTGAAAACGAAGAATATGATAAGTTTTCACCTACAATAAAAAATGTATCCACTAGTCTTGAAATGAGGAAAAACGACAGTTTTCCATTTCAGTTATTCTGTGCATAGATAATTTAATAAATATTGTCATCATCCGGTCAGTATTCATTCGGTGTTTTTCAGTTATTCAAAGTTATTTCTAACAAAACTGTTTTTTAACGAATAAAATAAAACTGAGCAATCGTTTGAGAAACTCCCCTTGTCCTTAGTAAAAACAGTATAAAGGAAACAAAATGAAACAGATCAGATTGTAGGATCTGTTAATATTATCAGCTAGAAAATGATCGGTATGCCTCAAGATTTGAAAGAGATTCTTCTCAAAATTCCAAAACAACTAAGAGTTCGCAGACATTCTTTTTTTAAGTTTTACGCTACATTACTAACTTTATATGTCAGTAATGGTTCCTTTCATAATAGTCAAGTGTATCGAACTAATATGCGGATTATATGTTAGAATCAACGCTGGGGAAAAAAATGTAGTCTTAAATGATAGAACATAAGGCAGAAATAAAGAGATCGCGACAAGGTGTGATACGCCATGAAAGTCGTGTAGGCCTAATATCATGAAATCGTTGAATAGAAGCATTAGTATTGGGTACCCACTCAATAAATTTTATTGCTAAGATATTACAATAAATTCTGAAACATACTCTTGGATCCACTTATAAAGATGCGGTGACATCATTCTCACGATTACTTGCTTTTACGTACTATACGTTGCTCGTCCGCTTCTTGACAAACGCAAATAGTTAAGAGTACCTCAATGTATATGCGCAACAATACAGACAGTTTTCGTGCAATTTTCACGCTAAGTAATTCTAAACCATGATTCCAACACTCACCCATCTACGACCCCTAAGCACTCTAAAAAAAGTTTTAAAGAAAGAATTTTAACTATTGTAAACAAGATTATTGTTTTTAAGTTACACGTTCGGTGGTCCGGATTCCCCACTAAGCTGTGGGTTCCAAAGGAAAGGAACCGGCCATCCTACCTCTGGCCCAATGGCGTAGTATACCTCCTTCGGGAAAATCCAAACAACCGAAGTTAGTGATAAACGTCATGATTATATAATTTCTGTTTTGATACTGTTGTTGCAGTATTTTAAATTCTACATCACTGACGACCAAATAAAAAACTGGCTACCATTGGAATTCATAGATCACAATTACAAAAAGTTTTTTTATCTAGCTAATAGATAGGAATAACAATTCCAGGAAGCGCCTTACACAATATCCATCAATTCACTACTATGATGTAAAGCACATAAGACAGTATTAACTGATCACAGGGGTAACAACTCTCATACATAGGCAGCAACTCTTTGACATGTTGATGCTTGAAGAGTTGATGGAACCACGAAATTTATAGAAGATATTTTAAGCCTCCTGTTAATACAAAATAAGGATTACACTACCAATGATGGTAATAAATGAATAAAAAGTTGACAGGAATTGTTGTCAGTATCTCTGTGAACTCATTCGTTATGTCTTCTTGAGAGAAAATGGGAGCAACGTAGATTGTCTTCAGTATCTGCAGTGTAAGTCTCGTTTGATGTCCGCCTGTTTCGAACCGTAGTGCGCTCTGGCGGGAGGAGGCTGAGTTACTGCCACTTGTTGCTGATAGTCTCGTCCCGCAGGGCTGCAGCAAATTAGACAGGCATTTACATCTCAAACCGACGAAAAGGAGGCTTGTACACTTGTTTGGGTCCATCTGATACACTGGACACAGTGATACTGCCTAATAGCACAGTCACAGTCGCAATAAGAATTCTCGGTCGAGTCTTCAGCAACAATCCAGCTTACTCCTGACATCGTCTCTGACAGTAACGACATTGTTGTCTTTAAATAAAAAAAATTCAAATTATTTAAACATGGTTGAGTGCTACAACATTACGGCCTAGTTCACACATTCTCCTGTTAAACCTGCGTTAACTGTTCTTAAGGTACACAGGTACTACTACAGTTTTCAATTTATTCTGTTTTCGTCATCTGAAATTGAATGCCATCAACAAAATTATACAGTTTTTTTTTTTTTTTTTTTTTTTATTTTTTATTTTTTTTTTTTTTTTTTTTTTTACACAGGGGTAGCCAGCGTGGGGTAGGGTAGGGTAGGGCGCTTGTCCCACCCTTGGTCCCTCCGTCAAGTTGCCGAATGAAAATAAAAATTCTCAAAACTAACTTGAAAAAATGAATTTTGCAAAATTTAGACGAACCATCCGAGACTAGTGCTTAAATAAGTTAAATGAGTGTTTTTTTTTTAAGAAAAACCATTTTCCACAAGTACTTTTATTAATATTCCTTGTTTTTTCCCAACGGTGTTGCTAATCCCGGCAATGCCCTTGTTTTTTTAATTAATTTGGTAGTGATCCTATTCTAAGGGCTTCAAGTACAAAAAAACAAAAAAACATGAAAATTAAAATTAAGAAAAATTATTCATGTACAGTAAATATTATATACAATACTTCAAAGAAGACCACTAGTGTGCCTCAATGCGCTTAGACGCCGTACGATGGTTCGGGGATGTATGTACAAGGGGACCAGGCACGTGTCTTCGTCTCCGCATACCGTTCGTTCTGATTGCGGTTTTCCGAAATCATATAGGCCCGTGGTTCACAGCTGAAACGAAAAATAAACAATGAAGTTAGTTTTTTTGCGAATTATTAAATTAATCTAATAACAAAAGAGACACAAAATCAACAAATGTCCAAAAATATATTTGCAGAGAGTAATGTTTGCGTAATTTCTTTAAGTATCTTACTGATTACCACCCCTTGAAACTACGTCACGTACCCCTGGGGGTAAGCGTACCACTAATTGGGAACCACTGATCTAGGTGAATCTATGTCTCATAAACCACACATTTCATAAATAAAACATAGACTTATCGTACAGAAAACACTCCTTCGCCGGGGCTCGACCAGACGGCTTCTCTTGGGCTGCTCCACTTCGATGCATGTTTGCTCTGACGAGCCACCATCTCTATGGCCCACAACAATAGTATCCACCACGCCAGAGAGTTTAGATTGCTAGAGCAGTTATCTGCGCAACCTACCACTGGTTGTGATATGCGAATGTTAAGCTCAAAACATTGGTAGTTTTTCTGACACATTCAGCGACGTTTCTACTACACAGATGGTATTCACAGGCGCACTGATCTACGCAGTATCTGTTCAATTCTCCACCACTAGCCGGTAATATAATCCATTCCAGTATTATTTCTTCCACCCAGTAACGATCCTGAGCTTTTGATGTGTGTAAACTGTGTCCCTCACTTTGCAATTCCAAAACTGATTTGCATTAGTTTTGCTTCACGAATGTTTTCATATTCTCCTACTAATAAATATGCTACAGGGTATTTCAAAAATGACCGGTATATTTGAAAAATCAATAAAAACTAAACGGGAAGCGTCAGAAATAAACCGTTTGTTGCAATATGCGTGGGACAACAGTAAATTTTCATTCAGACAGACTTTCGAAATTAGTTACAATTTTCAACAACAGATGACGCTGCAGTCTGTAAAATAATCTAAAGTACGATTATTTTAAGGAGTAAACCACTTTTTCACAGCAAACTTGTAATCTGTGAAAAGCAGAAAGACGACTTACAGAGTGGCGAACTCACAGACTGCGTTTACGTCAATATCTTTCAAATCGCCTGCAGCGTCATCTGTTGTTGAAAATTGTAACTAATTTCGAAAGTTTGTCTGCCTGAAAATTTACTGTTGTCCCAAGCATAATGAAACAAGCTGTGTATTTCTATCGCTGCCCGTTTAGTTTTTATTGATTTTTCAAATATACCGGTCATTTTTGAAACACCCAGTATATGCCCCAGTATTTTAGTATCATTCAGCTAGCAAGAACGTGGTAGTTTTCCAACGAAATCGGATAACTCCAGTGATATTAATCATGTAGGTCAATTCATTTCATGCTCTCATGTTATATAAAGTTATTACCGCTTCTAGCTAATTGTAAAGCTCTTTTTTTTTATGGCACCCAGCCACGTTTAATGCATAATTGGTCTTAATTTCGTTTAGTTTGATCAATAAATTCAGTATTTATCTACGAGTTTGTTTCTCTTACTTCATTCGTTGATAGGAACTCCTTCTTTTCCGAAATGTGTAAATATTTAACAAATACTATTCAAACAGTTAATTACGTATTAAGGGCGAATGAACCTTTGCAATAACGTAATCTTACTGCTAGATGGATTAATAGAAACACATTCATTCAACTGCAGCAATAACATAGATCAATAATCTTATATATATATATATATTTATATAAAAATGGACTATGTTTTCATATATTTCACTTTTCAGCCACCAAGCACAGATCACTGGTACTTGTGTGTGGAAGTAGCATGGAGTTTCCTGTCGTGCACAACGTTGGCCGAATGTCGATAGCTGTGGGGGTGTGGGAGATGTGATGATTAAAGTTGGCCAATGCAGGGCGTTTTCATATTTCGACAAATATTTGTGTCTTCTTATACTTCTCTTTCCTGCCTCAACTACATAGCATAGACCATTGGTGTTTGTGTGGTAGTAGAATAATCGTGTCTCCTGTCGTGCACTATGGATCTTAGATGTCGGTAGCAATGGGGGTTTGGGAGGTATGGGGGTTGAAAATGGTCGACCTGCGGCAATTTCATATTTCTGCCAAAGACGCATGTGTCATGGTGTATCACTTTTCAGCGAAAACTATCTATCTCAGATCACTGGCGTTTGTGTGTGGTAGTAACACAGAGTCACCTGTCGATCACAACATCGGCCGAATTTCAATAACTGTGGTAGTGTGGGAGATATGGTCGTTGAAAATGGCCGATGAAGGTTATTTTCGTATTTCGACGAAAGACATGTCCCTCCGCATATGTCACTTTTCTGCCACAACCACATAGCATAGACCATTGGTGTTTGTGTGGTAGTAGAATAATCGTGTCTCCTGTCGTGCACTATGGATCTTAGATGTCGGTAGCTATGGGGCTGTGGGAGACATGGGGGTTGAAAGTGGTCGACCTGCGGCAATTTCATATTTCTGCCAAAGACGCGTGTGCTATGGTGTATCACTTTTCAGCGAAAACTATCTGTCGCAGATCACTGGCGTTTGTGTGTGTTAATAACACAGAGTCACCCATCGATCACAACGTTCGCCGAATTTCAATAACTGTGGGAGTGTAGGAGATATGGTTGTTGAAAGTGGTAGATCAAGGATATTTTCGTATTTCATCCAAAGACATGTATGTCCGTAAATTTTACTTTGCGGCCTGAACTACATAGCGCAGATGACTAGCATTTGTGTGTGGTAATAGCATCGCGTCTCCCATCATGCACTATGGTTGTTAGATGTCGGTAGCTGTCAATACAAATTCTTTACAAACACGAACGAAGTCGTGGGTACCAGCTAGTAATTAAACTGCCTTCCCTTCAATGTGGGTTAATAAAACCATTCATTATAATAGGAACTGAGAGAGAAAAGAATGAAAACTAACTGGGGAGAAATTCACCGATTTGAAAGTGGGCAGGGCTACCAGAAATATAGAACCGTTTCACAAACATTACAAAGATTATGAAGAAAAGTGAGTGACATAAATGTCAATATATCAGACAGAAGACTAATAGCAAAACGGTTATTATACTGATATGACAGCTTCATGAAAATGTCAAGGATGACAATTCCATCCAAAGGAAGGGCATAATTCTGTGGAGCAGAACGATGATACGATATTGAGGGCAGATTTTTACAGAACATACAAAGGACTTCGTACAAAACCGTCAATACGGTAGTTACGCTAACTGATAGGCAATTCAAGATTTCGATGTGGAAGTTGTTATAATTTTATCCTTACTACACCTAGCCAGTACACTGCTAACAAGTTCGTTATTTTAACATTTTGAAGTATGATTTTGTAATTTACATTTGAATTACGAAGTTCTATCACAGACATTAATCCACTGTACATTTTTCAAAGTTTGGAGTACGGGTGTTAGAAAAAGCTTTAAGAAAAATATATCTCACCTGTGAAAACTAAACAATCAAGAAAGAAAGAATACCGCAAATGATTGCGCGAATAATGGGCCAGTGTTAAATCCAATGGTAAAAAGCTAGTTGACACAACGTGGTCAACAACTGGCCGAAAAAAGGAGAGAAAATGCAACATTATAACCGTTTTTCACTAACAGTCTGTCTTTCTCGCAGCTAATTGAGGAAGAGGAAGGTTATGTATAGTTATAAAGATTAAAGTAGCTTTTATGGATCTTTTTTCATAAGGAGAGATTGTTCTGTAAATTCTGTATGAGTTTTCATGAAAATAGAGTATTGTAGTGAGTGGACTGATCAGAAGTATGTGAGAATTATTATCGTATGTGACAATTGGTGATTATTACGTGTGTGTATTTTGACTGGACGTGTGATTGTTATAGATACTAGATAGTTATTGTTTTCGAAAGTGACAAGAAATTACGTGTCGTGTCGAAGTTGAATAACTCGTTAGAACTAAGCTCGGCCACCCATCAGTACGTGACCAGAGGAGCCGCACAGATGGGTGACGAAGAAAAGCTGCATTGCACTTCCGCGCCGCACGCGTCGAGCGTCTCAATGCCGGCGGTCGTTGTGACAAGTGCGACAACGGATAAGGATCTGGCAATGGATGAAGACGCTACACCAGCCGCTGTGTTTAACATTCAGCGTATACACGGTGATGTGTACTCGGTGAGTAAATAATTAACACCAAGAAAGCGTCCCACTACTCCACCAGAGAGGACATACAATAAACAGCCACGTGCCGTCAACTACAGAAACAATGAGGTGAGCAAATCTAGTGGAGTCAGTCTAGCAGTGTCGAAACTAGGTACAGCCAAGAAACCAAAGAAAGCTAAGGCACAAAATAAGAAGACCATGGAAGCCACCGACAATACTACAGCCTCGGTCTCCGGGCGGAATGGAGTAAGAGGGCGTCGTTCCCAGGGTCCCAAGAGCAATGAGGATCACCACACTTACCAGAAAAGTGTGGAACCAGGTGACGAGGGCTTTGTCTTCCCTCGCCGTACAGCGAGGCCACCACCAACGCTTGACCCGGAAAGGATGGAAACAACCTAATCCTTTAGAACCAATTCAGGACGATTCATCACAGATTACCAGAAGTGCGCATATACCGCCAATTGTTGTGCAGTTTGAAGAGAATTATAAAACTCTGCACGACAAAGTGGGTGACGTCGTGAAAAACCCATTCTCAGCCAAATCGGCTGGAGGGGACAAAATAAAATTCACATTTACAACCGTTGAAGACTTCACAGCAGCCACTGAGATGTTGCAAGCTAGCAACATTCCTTACTATACCTTTCCGATTGGAGCAGTGCCACTTCTGAAGGTGGTACTCCGTGGGATTCCCGGACTATGGCCACTGACGACATCAAGACTCGAGCTAAAAGATATGGGCTTCAATGTCCAGACAGTGGTTTCAGCTGCGCCGCCCAGGAAGCAATGAGGTCATGCCTCTTTTCCTTGTCGTTCTTCCTGACATCCCTGAGAATAGGTCCATCTTTAAGGTGGAGAGCATCTGCCACCTAAAGATTCAAACGGAAAAACTGAGAGCTACAGCTGGACCCGCTCAGTGTTTTAATTGTCAACGTTTTGGTCATGTGGCCAAGCACTGTAAAATGCCTCCCGCTTGTGTAAAGTGTGCCGGCCCACATGAAACAAAACAGTGAACGTTGAGAAAAGGACACGACGCAGCTAAGTGCTTGAACTGTGGGGGCGGCCATGTTGCGTTCCTATAGAGGCTGTCCAGTGTACAAGAAGGCACGAGATCGCCAGAGAGGCCTACCAGCCAATAGTGATACCGCCAAACAACATCGCAAGAAGGATCTACAGCCACCGGTAGAAAATTTACAGAGTGTCTCCGCTATCCAGCATCAACAAACAAATACTTCCTCTCCGCCGACTGGCAAAGAACAGACGAAGCCCACTAGGATGACTAGGAAGCATCCAAAGTACCAGAAACACAGAAAATCGAGTGAGACTGACGGTCGTCCTCTTTTCGGAAGTTGCGGGTCCACAGTCGACCACTGCTGCAACTTCTGACTCCAATCTGGTCGACCAACAAGAACATAAAAACCCGCAGAGCTCCTGCACAGAAGATCTGTTAAACAACCAACCACGACATTGGCCTCCCTCAGCTGCTCCAGTTCCGGCGGAATCTGAAGGACTGAGTAAAATATTGGAGACTGTTCTAAATATGTTGGTCAGTCTAACCAAGCGGCTAGACCAGATGACCACGGACATCTGCGCTGCAGTGAAGACAGCTCTAGCTACTCCCAAATGCAGTTGTAATCTTCATTATGGATAGACGACCCCAATTCAATAGCCTCTCTTTCTGCATATGGAATGCCAATGGCATTCATGGACAGACCGTGGAATTCCGGCAGTTCATTAGGGAACAAGACGTTGATCTATGTCTTGTCACCGAAACCCACCTAAAACCGGGACTGAAAGCCTCAGTAGCGAACTACTGCTGTTATAGATATGATCGTCCAACTGCAAAAGGTGGCGTGGCTATCTATGTCAAGAGAAGCATTCCACATCATGAGATCTACATTCCGCCCCTGCAGTACATTGAAGCTGTCGGCATTGAAGTGGCCACGACAAGAGGCCCACTGACCGTAGTTTCTGCCTATCGGCCTCCTAGAAGGGAAACAGCAGAGGCTGATTTTAATACCTTGGCAAACATCAGAGGCAAGCTGTTCATCGGAGGTGATCTCAACGCCAAACACACAGACTGGAACAGCAGAGTTAACAACCCTTCAGGTAACATACTACGGAGAGTCGCCAACAGACACAATATGTGTGTGTGGGGACCCGAAGAACCCACCTACTACCCAGCTCACCACGGACGTCCGGATGTTCTCGACGTGGCAGTCACTAAAGGGATCACCGGATTCGTCGCGGCAATCCACGCTTAACAGGCTGTCCTCTGACCATTGCCCAGTCATCGTGGAGCTAGAGTCCGACCTAATCCTAAATGCACAACAAAAGCCGGAATTCAAGAAAACCGATTGGGGCAGATACCGTCAGATAGTCTCAGCAGCACTACCGGAACGCCCGGCAGAGGATATAGACTATGCTCTGTCCTTCTTCGAGCACACTGTCAAGGAGGCATCAGCAGCGACGACTCCGAAGAGGTGCCTCACCAAGAACACTTCACGCCAGCTCCCGCCCCACCTCCTAGCGGCTATTCGGCACAAAAACCGAATAGCTAAGGAGTGGAAGTTGACGAGGAACGCCGACACGCGAAGACTGCTAAACCGAGTCCAGAGAGAATTGAAGGTGTCGCTGGCAGAGCACCGGAGCAGAGAATGGGAGGCTCGTGTTTCGATGCTGACCCCAGGTGATGGGACGCTGTGGGCAGAGACAAAGAAATTCACTAGGCAGCGATCTCGAATCCCGCCCCTACACGGCGAACGGGGCCCAGTCTATCGCCCAACCGACAAGGCAAACGCCCTAGCAGATTCCTTCGAGAGGAACTTTCGGCCATCGGAAGTGGAAGACCAGTTGCAAGTAGAAGAGGTACATCGCTGCCTAAACACCTATCTGCAGGCTGAGGAAGGGGACGACGAGGAAGAAATTGACACCATCACTCCGGAAGAGGTTGCGAGCTGCCTAGCCACACTTCACCCAGATAAAGCACCTGGTCATGATCGTGTCTTCAATAGCTGTCTCAAGAATCTACCACCGCAAGCGTCAACTTACTTGGCAGGAATATTTAACAACATTCTTCGCACTCAGCAATTCCCCCAATGCTGGAAACATGCTGAAGTTGTGGCAATACACAAAAGCGGAAGGACCCGCACCTACCTCAAAGTTACCGGCCAATAAGCCTCTTGCCGTCTATAAGCAAAGTCTTTGAGCGATTATTGCTCAAGAGGCTAAATCATTACATCGAACGGAACGAGATTATTCCCCATCACCAGCTCGGCTTTCGCCGCAATCACTCCACCACGCAACAGCTCATGAGGGTGGTTGAAGCAGCGACTAGGGCATTCAACGAAAAACAATACTGTGGCCTGGTGCTTCTGGATATCGCCAGAGCATTCGACTCTGTGTGGCATACAGGTCTGCTACTCAAATTATACGAACAAGGCTTCTCAGGCAGACTAGTAAAGCTCCTTATGTCATATCTCACTGGCCGCACCTTTTGCGTTCGTGTAGGCGAGGCCACTTCAACTGTGAGGCGAATCCTTGCTGGGGTACCGCAGGGCTCTGTACTGGGACCAGTGCTCTATGCGCTTTTCACCGCTGACGTGCCTACCGCTCCCAGAGTTCTTACTGCCACCTATGCCGATGACACGGCATACTGTACGGCAAGCAGAAGCTGTGCCCTAGCAACTAGGCGTCTGCAAGAAGTCCTTCGATCAACTGAGGACTGGGCGAAACGGTGGAGGATAACCATCAACGCCACAAAAACTCAAGCCATCATAATCAGTAAGAGACGCACTCAAAACCTTCCACCCCTTCGACTTCACAACGAGACGATCCCGTGGGAAAACGAAGTCAAGTACCTAGGAGTCACTCTTGACCGGCGACTGACTTGGCGATCCCATATTCAAGATATCAGGAGAAGGGCAAGTGCTAGATTACACGCTCTATACCCTGTGCTGAACAGGAATAGCCTTTTGAAGCCCGCCACGGGAGTAAACATCTATATCACCCTGGTAAGACCAATTATGGAATACGCTTGTCCCGTATGGGGCTATGCGGCTGCTTCGCACCTTCGGCGCCTTCAGGTGATACAGAACAGGGCACTAAAACGGGCCCTCCACTTACCGAGCAGATTCCCGACTGCAGTTCTGCACGAGACTACTAACATCCCGCTGCTGACGGATCGCTTCAGACAGCTGTCCGCGACGTTCTACGAGCGCGCCCAGAAGACCAGGAACCCGGAAGTCAACTCGCTCGGGCAATACGTTACAGGTATTGACCGTCATAAAAGACCACTCGCTATTCTAAACTAAGAACGCCAACGATAAGCCATACCAAAAGCAAAGTGTTGCTCCTTCTAGATTATGTTGAAGTAAATGTCGAAAGACAACACACTTCAAAATACTCTGCCTGTGATTAACTGGCAGTAAATGGCGTGGCTATATAGTAGCTTTTATGGATCTTGGTATATGTGTGTGAATTTGATTCATTGTAAGCCATTATTATATTAACATTGTGGAGATTCAATGCATTATGTTCATAGCACATACGTATTGTTGAGTGATTTTTTTTTTACGTGAGTTGCATTGTGACTTGGATTTTCGATGTGTGTGTGTTTGTATTGTTGAATTTGTGACAATAGTCACGAGTGCATGACATAGAATTTAGCATATCGGTCTTTTATATGATAAATAACTGGCCTGTGAGTGCAATCGAGTGTTGTCTATCGTGTTTTTACGACGAAGCCGAAACGCGCGTCGCGCTGCACGGGCAGCACCGCCGGGCCGCGTCCGCAGTCGTGTTCGCGATCGTCGGTTTCCGTTCTGGGCCGTGCTATGACGCGTCGTGCCGTACCGTCCGCGTCAACAACATCGCAACAAACATGACGTCTAGGCCTGCTGCAGTGGTCACTGTCACTCGAGTGCGCGGCGACAATTACAACGTGCAAATGGAAGCAACCCACGCCCCGTCAGAGGATCAGCCAGATCAACTTCCCCAAGCCGCAGGAGAGCCTACAATGACCCAGCCTAGTTGGTGGGACATCGAAATGGACACAAATGTGACAAGTATAAATGAACAGATGAAGGCACAGCCTGAAAAATGACATCTATCAGAAAACCAGACAGATAATGCAGGCCATTTAAACAGTTTGGATAATTCTGAAAATTCAAATACTTACTTGATGACATCCTCTGCGGTGAAGATTGGTGCTGTTTCTGGAAATGCTACGGACCATCTTTCAGTGCAGCACAGCGCTGCGCAACAATATACAGGTATGTACAATCAAATCCTAATACAAAATGCACTCGGTCACTGCGCCGAAGGACAATGTCTTCTCAAGAAGAAAGGAGATATAAAGAGAGATGCTTCAAAGACACTATTCCTGCTGTTCCTAGTAGAATCACAAAAAAGAAGAAAACAGAATTTGCCTCGAAGAAGCTGAAGACCGCAGGTTCTTCTTCTCGTAAGGTAGTAGTGGAAGAAAAAAATATATCCACTAATCCATACCCTATTCAAACCCAACAACAAGCATCAACAAGTGCTGATGTACATAACCAAGTACAGATGCGACAAGAGGATGGGTTCTTGCCAGCTCGCAAGACTGTTCACTCGGTCCAAATTGGTCAAGAACCGAGTAATAACAAAATGGAGATATCAAACCCATTTAATCCGCTAGTGGAAAAGGACCAACAGAAGCAGAAAGGTGAGAGGATGCAGCTACCACCAATAGTGGTACAATTTCCCAACAACTACAAAGAGCTGTACCAGATGGTGAACACATTACTACAAGGACGCCCCTTTAGAGACAAATCAGCAGGTGGGGATAAGATAAAACTCAATATAAACTCTACTGAGGATTACCTAGCTGTGACTGCAGAGAAGTTTTTGCTTGCTATAAGGAATCCATAACATAGTGGTTAGTCCGGTGAATAATTTCAAGAAATATTGTTAAAAAACTGATTCTGTGCGGAACGAGCGGTTAGAAAAATTTCGTTTGGGTGATGAAGGTTATAACAAAAATAATGTTCAATTAAAATAAATCCCTTAAAGGAAGTTATACACTGATTAGCGTGAACATTATGATCACATCCCTAATAGCCTTTGGCACGGACAGCAGTGGCGACGCGCCTTGGCATGGAAGCAATGAGGCCTTGATAGGTCGCCACATCTGCACCCACAAGTCACCTATTTCCCGTAAATTTCGGGGAAGAGGGCGATGAGTTCTGACGCCACGTTCAATGACATCCCTGATGTGTTAGATTGGGTTCAGATCTGGCCAGATGGTGAGACAGCAAATCAATTGCAACTCGCCACTGTGATCCTCGAACCACTTCATCACATTCCTGGCCTTGTGACATGGCGTATTATCTTGTTAAAAAATGTCACTGGCGTTGGGAAACATGGTCGTCATGGAGGGGTGTATGCGGCCTGCAACCAATGTACGATACTTATTGGCCGTCCTGATTCCTTGCACGAGCTCCACTGGACCTATGTATGCCCACGTAAATGTTTCCCAGAGCATAATTGAGCCTCCGCCAGCTTGTCTCCGTCCCCCAGTACAGGTGTCAGGAAGCTGCTTCTTTAGAAAACGACGGATTCGCACCCTCCCATCGGCATGATGAAGAAGGTATCGGAATTTGTCAGACCATGCAACGTTGTGCCATTGCGCCAACGTCCAGTGACGATGGTCACGTTCCCATTTCAGTCGTATTTGCCGATGTCGTGGTGTTAACATTGGCATACGCATGGGTCGTCGGCTGCGGAGGCCCATTGTAAGTAGTATTCGGTGCACTGTGTGTCCAGACACACTTGTACTCTGCCCAGCATTAAAGTCTGGTATTAGTTCTGCCACTGATCGCTCCCTGTCATGTGTTACTAATCTGCCCAGCCTACGACGGCCGACATCCGTAAAGAGGGGTGGCCGCCCAATTCCTTGACGTTTGAATGTGGTTTCACCTTGGTTTCGCCACTTGTTGAAGACGCTCACCACATCACTCCTCGAACACCCGAAATTCTCGTGCCATTGCGATCTGCCCATGGTCAAACTCAGATAGATCGCGGGCCTTCCCCATTCTAAATGCGTATAGCACGCTCACTGATACTACATGCACCGTGCGTGTGTCTGCCTAGCAGTAATTTCTCTTCAGGTGACACTGCTATCGCCTGGACGGATTTATATCGATAATAGGTCGGTAGTTGTAATGTTCTAGCTGATCAGTGTATATATCTAACGGTTTTATACAGTGGTCGGAATCAGTTATCTACATTTTTGTACGATTACAATCCAGCTGCTTCATTCAGTTCAAGGGATTATGTCCAACAATTATCAAAAGGCACAGATTTCAAACATGGAGAGATATTTCAAGGGAAGTTGCAGCAAATGGAAGAATGGCACAAGTACAGTAGAGTCAAGGTGGGAAGAGTTCAAGGAGATAATAAAACAGGGTGAAGAAATATTAATTCCAAAACTGAAAATAAAGAGAAGTACAGAACCTACATATTGTAATAGGGAGCTGTAGTGGTTAAAGAGGTAGGTAAGAGGAAAACATAACAGAGTTCAGAGACAGCAGTGCAGTAGGTAACAATCGAAAGAAATAACAAGGAATCAATACCGGAAAATAAGACGGCAGGGGAAAGTGTGGAGACAACTATACATGAGGATGGAGATGAAGTTACAGAGGATATGAAGAAGGGAGAAATTTTAAGTAACTGGTTTAGTGAGACCATTAAAGTCAATGATTCAGAAATTGATGAGTGTAAACTGGAGAACAAGCTTAACCACACTAACATACTAAAAACTTTTACATTCATCGGATTATTCTGAGGATATCATAAAGCAACTAAGAAAGTTGAAAAAACATAAGCGAGAAAATATTACTACTGATTTCTGAAAGACAGGAGGATGTGACATTGTATCTTATCTTGAAACATAATTTAAATTAAGTTTGGATATTTGCTGCTTGCCCAAAGGCTGGAAACGTGCGATAGTAGTACCGGTACATAAAGGAGGGATGACACGTAGAGTCGAAAATTATAGGCCAATCATTCTGACATCAGTGGTAGGTAAATTAATGGAGAGATTGACATGCAACCAAATCAGAAATATATGTGAGGAGCGTAAGTGGTTTATGAGTCGGCAACATGGCTTTAGCCAAGTTATTCGTGCGAATATATGTAAGATATTTCTGATGACATGGGCAAGGGAGGTCTAATTGGTAGTGTAACACTTAGATCGTTCGAAAGCTCTTGAAAGAGTGATCCCTAAAATGGTGATAAATAAGGAAAACTATTGGAGTAAATTAGAAAGTGATTCACTGGATAGAAGAATTCTTAAAAGTTAGAAAGCAAAAAGTTAGGGTAGGAAATGTAGTGGAAGTGGAAATGGGAGTTCCACAGGGTAGCGTATTGGGATCATTGTTATTAATTACTCTAATGAATCATTGTGTTGATGGTTTACTTTCAGAAGTTAGTTTGCTTGCAGATGACATACTGCTATATAATAGGATCAAAAGGATATATGACTGTGAACAGCTGCAGGGTGATCTGGACAGGATGTCTGGCTTGTTTGGTAATCATGATACGAAGATAAATGCAAAGAAAGGCCAGCTTATTAGATACACAGATAAAAACTAAAGGTTAATTATGATTATGGTTGGGAAAAGAATTGCTTGTTGAAGACTTGAAACATTAATATCTTTCTATAACATTTGATAACAAGATCAACTGGGCAGAACACATTGGACAGGTAGTACGAAAAGGTTTCAAAATCCTTCACTTGTTGAAGAGAGTGATGAGGGAATGTACCAGAGAAGTAAAGGAATTGTGTTATAATACTTTGGTCAGACCATTGCTTGAATAAGGCAGTGTAGTATGGGACCCACATTTTGAGTATCAAATACAGGAACTGGAGGGGTAGCAAAGAAGGGCTGCTAGATTTGTCTCTGGAAATTATCGCAGAACACAATCAGTAACCGATATGATAAAAGAGCTGGAATGGGATTCATTGGAAGACAGTAAGAGGGTGAAGACAATCATAGAAGTGTACAAGGCGTATGTTGGTGATGTTGCATAGAAAGATATTGGTGTAAGAATTAGGAGTAACGCATCGAAGGAAAAGGTAACCATGAGCACATGATGCTAATTGATTTCAGGCATAAGGGTGTGGAAAGATTTTCTTTCAAAGGTAAGGGGGTACCAAGAGAAAATATGAATAATTTACCAAAAATGGTGAGAGAATTTAAAGTTGAAATTTGTTGATGGAAAAGTAGGTTGGTACAAGAAATGGGGAAAAATGGGTGTGTAGGGAAATTTCCACCGGTTCGTGAGCTCCATGGCAATTAAAAAAACTACATGAAATTCGTAACTAGGAATGGTGAATTAACGTTCAAATTTTACTGTCGCCTGAATAGCATTTAGATGCATGTCAGTGATCGCTTTCTGCTACAATTCAACTTTTAAGTCTTCCACAACTTTACAAAAAATGGCATTTAGAAAATTACTAATTTATTTCTCTTTTATGATAAATGGAGAGCGAGAGATGTTCTTTGTCTCGGGTATCACTTCTGGGAGAAAAGGATATAGAATAGAATTCATTCATATAAGGTTTTGAGAAAACAATTGTGTGAAAATGGTTCTTTATGCAAGAGGAGACATAATTCCTTCTTACTTCGTACTTTTCAATCAAAACGTACTGAAGCTTCCCTCCTCCAGGATTTTAAAGTACTGCATTGTCTATCCTTACAAATATGTTTTTGTGACATGTTTCGAATCCGAACCAACTTTAAATAACAAAATGGTTTCAGTGTTGTACAAGAAGTGACATGAATAATAAATGAAGCAAATTGATTGCTTCCGTCGTCAACGTTTTTCGTCGTGTAGAGCCGAGTCTGACACGTGGAGCCTGCTACCTGCATTATTTACCAGCGGTAACTCCCCGCGCACGTCCTACCTCCCACCAAAAACTTTCGGAGAGTTCTATGGGACTAACAGGAAAAAATGTGAATATCACGAAGAAAGCCAACAACTTAAAAAAAAAAAAAGGAAGAGGCTTCGTTGTCGACAAGCCCGCAGTCATTTCAGCTTAGACACTTAAAAGAAACATTTGTTAATGGTTACTTTTGCGAAAGACAAATCATGATTTTTAAGAACAGATTACTCATTACAATCCCTGACACCCTTACCTAAAAAAGAGAATCTTCCCACACCCTTGTGCCTGAAATCGAGTGCCAGCTTGTGATCATGGTCATCTTTTCCCTTCCATGCACTACTTTTCATACCTAAGATATTGCAATAGGTATGAAAAGTAGTGCATGGAAGGGAAAAGATGACCATGACCACAAGCTGGCACTCGATTTCAGGCACAAGGGTGTGGGAAGATTCTCTTTTTTAGGTAAGGGTGTCAGGGATTGGAATGAGTTACCAAGAGAAATGATGAATAATTTACCGAAAACTTTGAAGGAATTTAAAGATAAAATTTGTAGAGGGCAAATGTAGGTGGGTGCAGGATAGGGGGAAGATGGGTGTGTAGGGATATTGCCACCGGAGCCTGTGCTCCATTGCAATTAAATTAAATTTTAAAAAAATTAATTACAAATTAAATTATTCTTTGGCCGATGGCGGTGATTCGACCATAATGACTGCCTTCAGTATTCTATTTAATATCAGACAGTCCTACGAGTAGCATGAAAAGAGTTTTAGCATTCAACAATAATGTTCACAGTGAAAGTTTTTTCAAAGGTACGTATAAACGAGAGTGGTTTAGACTAAACATTTCTTTCATGAACGCAAAAGGGCAGCATCTAACAGTGTAACAATATTTATGTCTCCAGATTTTTTTTTTTAATTCTGCCTTTACGACTCGACGACGTCATTAGAGCCGCTCGAGAAAGGACGGGAAGGAATTCTGCCATTGCTTATGAAAGTAACTATCCCGACACTTGCCTGGAGTGATTTCGGGAATCCATGGAAAAACGAAATCTGGATGTCCGTGCGAGGAGTCAAACCGGCGTCCTCCCGAAAGCCTGGCACCGGTTCGGTATGAGGTATGGTGTGGTCAACACGGAGATACGGATATTTCTGGTAACTCATATTGTGAGGTATCATTGCTTGATACATGAAAGTGAATATGGCACGGCACCTAGGTAAATCTTAAAAGATCTCAATACAAACCTGATGTCCCATACTCAGCTCTGATGTATCTCGCGTGTTTGTCTATTTGGAAGTGCGTCCTAACGCAGACGAGAGGAAAGTAAATCTATGAGTAAATTGCAACATCACAAGCAGGACCCCACTTCTGGGACTCAAGAAATTGTTCTGCTGTGACAATGATTCGTGATTACCAATCGAAATAACTGCTTCCTTGTTTAGCATCCAAGATTCAGTTAAAGTGGAAATTTCACATTTTGGTAAAACTGGATTACTACTAATGTTGTCTGCGAGCAGTATTGAACCCTGGGCATTCAAACTCTTTACGTTGCTTTGCAGAAATTTCGCATCTTCATGGATGTAGCTCTCACTTCTGCCTCGTCCTCCGACGACCGCGCTCGCTTCTGTGCGCACCACGTTTTGATATTCTGTGTATTTCCTTTGTTGCTAGGAATGAGTCAGTGGCACCTTTTGTATTACCCAAGGAATATTGTTTGTTTTCACACCACTTGGACACTTAATCTATGGTTAAGTGAGCATTAGACGGATTTTGAAACTATTGTTACAAGGTATACTGAACGTATTCTCCCCCCCCCCCCCCCGAAGTAATTTCTCCGCAGTAAATCTTATTTAACAAATTGTTACTGATTGACTTACATATATCTGTAAAGCATCGCTAACAGCACAGACCATTATGCAAATTATTAACCCCTGCTTGAAATACCTTCGATCTATTTGGAGTAAAATAATCGTGTTAGATGTGGCACGGGAAGATCTGCTTCTACTCTCCACACCTGGGACTGCGCAGATTCGCCGTACTGCAACTGCGGTGAGGTCGCACAAACTGTGTCACACATTTTGCATAATTGTTAACTCCGTGCGTTCCCCAGAAGTACGTATAATTTAAATTCGGCAACGCCGGAAGCGGTAGTCTGGATGGAGTCTTTCGATGTCAAGTTATGGCTGGAGATGCTGACTTAGCGGCCTTTCCAACTGCCAGCTGAGAGCATTGTACGCACAACGACGTATATACAATGTATATGCGTCGACTTCGTTCGTGCTTGTAAAGAATTTTGGTTGAAAGCTACAGACATGCAACTACCATACTAGACGATGGGAAACAAGAATCTAATACCACACACAAACACAAGTGATCTGCGTATGTTATTTATGGCTGCGAAGTTAAATATACGTACACACGTCTCTTGTCAAAATGTCATAGGCCCATCAATTCAAACCACGATATCTTCTACAGTCCGGCAGCTGGCTACTTCTAATCAGCATAGTTCACAATGGGAGACTCGAGGCCACTACCACACACAAACACCAGTGTTATGTGCTATGTAGTTGTGTTTAGAAAGCGAAATATAAGGATACACACGTCTTTGGTCGAAACAACCAAATACCATGGGTCGAAAAATTCAACCACCACATCTCTCACATCCCCACAGTTTCTGACATGTAACCGCCATAGTGCGCGATGGGTAACTTTAGGTTACTACCACACACAAACACCAGTGATCTCCGCTAGGTAGCTTGTCAGGTATGTTATAATTCTGATCTAATTCACGTCTCAGAAAACATTGCAGATCAAGACCTTATTGAAATCTATTTTCAGCTTTAAAGGCGAAATTGTCAGCACTGCATTCTATGGGGAACTCTTGGAGATGCTTATTGGTCCAACAGACGCATGAAACGATCCGTAGTGGTTGGATCCTCCAAGATAACCCTGGGCCCCATATTGCTGCGAAATTGATCGAACTGCACTGGACAGTTTTGGATAAGCCTTTCCTGTAGTTTACATTTCTTACCATGTGACTCAAATGCATTCTAGCTCCAAAAGAAAAAAAAGGAATTTGTTGACTAAAATTTTCCAAATATGAAAAGATACTACAATACATTGAGCGCAATTGACTACATTCATGTCCAACAAATTTCAAAGAAGAAAGAATTTAAAATCGGACAATGCGATGGAAAAAATATGTAGATAATTATATAAGCTGTGTAGAAATGTATTTATTTAATACATCTTGATGCAATGAAAAGTTTCTAAAAAGTTTCTGATTTATATTTCATTGCCTCTTGTATTTTATAATGGTTAAAATAACAAATTTTCCTATGATGTGTTAATTACTAAGCACTTAATAATAATAGAACAAAATAGTTTTTTTTTTTTTTTTTGTAACAGTTTAACGTCCCTTTTTAACAACGTGGTCTTTAAAGACGGGAAAGGATGGGGGCAAGGAATGGGAAGGAATTCGGCCATGGCCTTTTGAAGGAAGCATCCCGGCATTCGCCTGGAGTGATTTGGGGAAACCATGGAAAACCCAAATCTGGATGCCCGGACGGGGATTCGAACCGCCGTCCTCCCGAATGCGAGGCCAGAACGCTATCCGTTACACCACCACGCTCGGTAAAATAGTTTTTCTTAAGGAAATTTGATCTATTATCAGTCAAAAGTCAGTTGAAAAGAGGATATTAAAGATATAATGTTTTATGATTATTACCTTATTTAATATAACTTAAAATTTCACAAAATACTGCTATTTAAACAAATCTGAGAAACTTTACATAAATTTCAATTAAAACGCTACAAACTATTTAAAAATGTAAAAGAGCTAAAATGTTAAATATTTAAATTTTTTATTATAATTCGATTTTGTATGTGCTCGTACGAGTTTATTTCTACGAACAGCAATTAATCGTGTCCTCCTGTCTGGAGATATGCAATATTTCAGGGTGAATCAGCAGCAGGGATTATCAATTTGTACCTAAACAATTCTACCCTTCATGACAGGGGATAAAACTAAATTGCTTTTCTCTGTGGGTAATTGATTTGAATCGGCAAAAGCTTAAAGAGATCTTCAGCGTTAAAACTAAGGACCGACTACAAAATCTCTAGTACTGGCATTCGCGATAGTGGGTAGCTTAGCTGTACAAAAAGAGGAAACTAAAATCCTTTCTCTCCTAAGATGAAAATCAAGCATTAGGGATGTTAGGCTCAAGTTTAATGAACTTGATGTTTACTTTAACAGTCTGCACTCGATTTTCAACGCTCCCAGTAATACCTCCAGCTCAGCTCGCTAACTTACTGCAACTGATAGGGTTCACGACAGTAAACTGATCGAAGCTTCCCTCTCGCTCAAGATGTCAATAATTACGTTAGAGACGCTGCTGATGGGGGAACGAAAAGCAAAGGGCGGAAGGCAGACAGGCACTCCCTCCTAATTAGATCAGCTGTGACGGCGCTGCATGACTTTATGACTTCACGGGGAACCAACCGGAAACCGAACAGATAGCGAACAGCTTTAAGACCAAAAGCAACAAACCGGGTTTCAGGGTCCACTGAGCACAAAAGGAGGTTCAAGAGAATAGTACAATAAATAAATTCACGACTAGGGTAGATGGATAGCCGGACAATAATTAGGGGTGTTATGTTGAAGGGAAGAGAGGGCAATGATGACGAATTATCATTTGATTCCAGACATAAATAAGTGTAAATGATTCCTTTGTAAGTAAAGAAGTCATGATAACCAAAATGCATGTTGGTGAGGGATTTTAAGGTCAAAATGCGCCTAAAACATAAATAGATGTAGCCTACTCGTATAAATAAATTACCACTGGGTTATGGAATTCATCACGAGTAATAATGTGAATATACTGTAAATACTAGGCTGCAGTGTATCCATGCAGGAATCCGATTAGTATATTCTTTTCGAAGCTTTTTTTGTGTATTTGTTGTGGATCTGACAACGTAGTAGTTATCGTCTTCCCTAAGGCTAACATTGATGATTTTACTGAAATATTACAATATATTTCAAAGATATTGAAGTGTTGATCTAGCAATGCTTTCTTTGCTATCTCTACCTTCATTCCACGAGTATTTCGTCGCTCCAAGTACAAGTAAAAGGGCCTTATTACACTAGGCGACTTGGCGGCGCAACCAGCCGGGCCACTGGCGGCTCTGCTCGTCGCTGGGCACAGAGTCTTATGGAGCTTATTACACTAGGGCAGCCAGTGGCGCCGCCAGAAACTGGCGGCCGGCTGGCTGCCCTGCCCGGCAACCAGGCCGGCAACCACTGGTGGCCGATAGTCGTGGCGGGGCATTGTATCTTACGTAGCTTATTACACTAGGACACCAGGTGGCGCCGCCAGACTCGCCACCACGCGTTCAGTCTACTGTTCATATTCCCCTTCCTACTTTACAATTTTAAAATTGCAGAGATACTGAGTGTCAGGTTTGGTGAGACAACTAGGGACAGTCATCCTGTGATGGGAGGGAATGAATCAGAGGAGATTATAAATGACGAACCTACAAAATTTGAAATAAATTCTCAGGAAATTGCGAAGTAACTCAGAAAGCTAAAACTGGTGTAACTGGTGTAGGTAATATTACTACAGATTTATTAAAGATTGTGGGATAGGCTATTGTACCTTACCTTAAAATTTTGTTTAAAATGAGTTTGGAGACTTGCTACTTACCAAAGGATTGGAAAAGACCGATAGTAGTACCAGTTCATAAAGGAAGGGTTAAAAATATGGTGAAAATTCCTGCCCAATTAGTTTGTCATCAGTGATGGGCAGAATGATTGAGAGATTGATATGCAACTATATCAGAAGTCTCTGTGAAGAACGAAACTAGTTTTCAGATCGACAACATAGCTTTAGGCAAGGATATTCATTTGAATCTCAAATAGTGGGCTATGTGCAAGATATTTCAAATGAATTTGAAATCGGAGGCCAAGTTGATAGTGTGGCACTAGATCTTTCTAAGGCATTTTACAGAGTGAGCCATAAAATGGTTTTAAATAAACTGAAATATATTGAATTGGATGAAAAAGTTACTTGCTGGGCACAGGAATTCTTAAAAGTCAGAAAGCAAGGGGTTAGATTAGGAAATACATTATCAAGAGAAGTGGAAGTAAATATGGGAGTTGCTGTTCATTATTCTAATGAATGACTGTGTTACGGTCAGAATGTAGGTATTTTGCAAATGATACAATTGTATACAATAGGATAAAAACAGGTGAAGACAGTTGCAGGATGATCTCGATAGAATATCTAAATGGGTAGGTCAGCATGGAATGAAGATAAATTCCAAGAAGAGTCGGCTTATAAGATACAAAGATAAATAGATCTAAAGGTTAATTATTATTACAGAGTGGGGTCAGATTTGCTTGATGAAGTGTAAATTCTTTGCATAGCATTTGATAAACTCAATTGGGCAGGTGGTAGAAAAAGGTTACAAAATCCTTCATTTGCTGAAGAGGGTGATGAGAGGATGTAACAGAGAAGTTAGGGAGTTGGGTTACAAAACTTTGGTCAGATCATTTGTTGAATATGGTGGTGTAGTTTGGGACCACATTTTGGAGATCAAATACAGGAGTTGGAAGTTGTGCAAAGAAGAGCAGCTAGATTTGTTTGTGGAAATTATCGCAGGACCCAGTCAGTAACTGATATGATACAGGAGCTGGATTGGGACTCATTGGAGGAAAGGAGGAGGGTGAAGAGAGTGCTGTAAATGTGCAAATTGTTACCGGAGTGTTAGCTCCATCGCAATTAAACTGTATTCAGACGACAACAAGTTTTTAATTACTTAAGAATGTCTAAATCGTCATTCTTTTAATCATTGTACTTAGTAAAGGTTGATATTACCGGGAAAGATACGAAAATGAGAAATTCTTCTTGCTTTACCCCTTTGTCTTCTCTACACTTTCACTTCCACTCATTTCCACAGTGACATTCTGTAGTTCACTGGATATATTCAACTACACAATTCGCGTACAATGCGAGGATAACAGCAAAGTGACTGCTCGGTTGTGCGAGTGGCTGGCGGCGCCACCAGAATCCTGGTTGCGTCGCCAACAGAGACACCAGTGCCGCGGCTGGTTGCGCCGCCAAGTCGCCTAGTGTAATAGGGCCCTAAAGCCTGCAGGTAGCGGCTTTGTTTGAAGCGGTGTGCATTGTTAGATTATTTCTCACACGGGAGTTCTCGCGAAACAATACCTTGGGCATTCGTGAAACACCACATTGCTTCTCTTTTAGGCTGTTTCTCTGTGCTAGTGCGATTAGGTTAATTTCTTATCCTGGACGTATTCTGCCCGTATTACGTGGTTTATAGAAAAAAGTAGGTATACTTATTGTGTTTTATATATTGAATGAAGCAGTTGTGTGCACCAAATACATGACATACAGTGTCAGATGTGAAAATATATAAAATTTTACAGGAAAACATCATGTCAAACGAAAAGATATTGATGTGGCTAGATGAACTGCTGGACGAATATATCTACATAGAAGGCTTGTCTTCAGATACCAATGCACAGTCTGAACATGAAGAGATAGAGACAGCAACAGATCAGTCTGGCTGCGATTCGGAAACTGCGTCTGCTGTAGCCCTGTCTTTTGCAAATCGTGATATGTATCTAGGTAGGGATGGGTAAACAATGGTTCAAGCACAAAGCTCCTCCATCAAAAACAGCTCGTCAGAATATTGTGACACAGCTTCCAGGTGTAAAAGGGGAAGCAAAAAATTCGAATTTAAAACTAAAGCAAGGTGTATGTTTAATTTAATGTTTATATGTAGTTATAATGTGTTGGTAATAATAAAGAAGTAATTTACATGCTAATCGTATCTCTGTATGGAACCTACAGCCAAAAACGTAAAAAAATATCTTTGTTAGAAAAAATCTAACACCGAAGTTATCGCGCGACAACATTAGGCGCGAGTGATCCCGGGCTAAGGCTCTATGCGTCACCGGCTCCATTCCAGCAGGAGAAGATTTTCTCAAGTCTACAAGTTACAGAAAAAATACTTAACAATAAATTTGAACGCAATTAGACAGTTCTTGACGGAAAAGCTGAATATCTTATACCCTGAAATAATAATAAAAGCTATTTGTGATGTAGGAAATTAAATATTATAATGACTGATGATCACAATATTCAATCATTACCATCCACGAGCGTGGATAAACTCGCACTAAAGTCACGCTAATTTCAAGTTTATCCTACTAGCTTACCCATGCATTAGACGCATCAGCAGTTGTGTTAGTAATATACTGTAGATATCACACACACTGAATATCACAAAACTTATGTTTTTAAATTTTTAAGTCCCTATAAAAACTTGTAACCACCATTGTCTTAGCTTGCGTTAAAACTGACGAACTTTGAAAATGTTATCAAAGCAATAAGTTTCTATAATGGGCATGGATAGTCACAGTTGAAATTCCCCTGTACACGAATACCTCAGGAAGGTATCAGCAATTTATGTGATTTTTATATATCTTGTTACTGAAAGTTTTACGCAGCTACAAATCGTAATACCACATCATAGGGCAATATCCGTCTACTAGTCACAGCAATGGTGCTTTTTGACATCCTGCCTATAAGATCATTCAATGATAACTAGATGTAAAAAACCAGAAACTCACGTGAGTTGTCGCTTTAACAGCTCTGTTTTTATTGGAAGGAAATATCTGCGGTTACTGAGTAAACTATGACTGTGAAGTTTTACTGTTACCAAGTTTCAACAGAATATCTGTTACCGAGTTTATTGTTACATCTTAGTAAGAGGCTTCTAATATTTTCCTACATAACTGAACACCAATGTTCTATCACCCTGATTAGTTGTTAATGGCTCTCTAATGGATTCATCAGCGTCGTAATATGCCATACTTAAACATTGCCTCCATGCTCACAGTTAGTTGCATCTGAGTTCCATTTGCGAAATATCTTCCTGTAGCAAATGCTTTATATCGCCGAATGACCTCCCGAATTTTGCTTAGTTGTGTGAAGCTTCTGAAACCTTGGTATTCCATTTTTTTTCGGTGGCTAAATTTTATAAGCTCATCAGACGCAAACGGAATTCAGAAAACAGTTAGTGTCTTTAGCCACACAAAACTGATCTACGTCAAGCACCAGACGGCTACGAGAGATGTGCATTATTTGAAATACAAGTATTTCAAGTACAAATACAAAATACCTATTTTCATTTTGTATTTTAAATACCCCGATATTAAAATCATTTTGTATTTGTATTTGAAATACTTCTTGAAACATATTTTGTATTTGAAAAATGCAAAATACTTTTCTTAGTTTTTTATAAATTTTTATTTCATATTGATCCTCATAAATGCTGATCTATCAGTAAATTCAAACTAGTGACAACAATGCCAGAAAATTCAAATGAGAATGCGGTCTGTTGTGCAAGTAACAATGACATTGGCAATAATGAAACGTTTACAGCCTGTCCCCTCCGACTTGCCTGTTGAGATGTTTGGTTTCTCGTTTGTATGCCAGTTTTGATCACTTGCTGTTTGAAAGTTATCAAAATGTAAGTAAAACATAAAAAATAAGTTTTTATTTACTACTGCTCACCACACAAAACACATCGCACAAGATACTAAACTAACTAATAATAATATTTCATAAATTTGACGAATCAGCAAGAATTTTCTTAACACAAACATTAATTTTGTACCGATTTAATCTGAATTTAGGAACAAGTGTTATATGTGGTGTAAACTAACGTAGTCCATAACCATAAGTTGGTTGGATCCTCCCGTATGAGACATACTAACCAATTGTGTCAGAGGTAGGATTAGTGTTGCCAGGTCCAGTGTGTTAAAAATTTGGAGATAAGGCAAAAAAAAAATCTTGAATCATAATTACAAATCGGGACAGCAAAAAACAATTGGTTTTTATATACCTCACGTTTATTTTTATAATTTTAGCAGGACAGAGGTAATTTCTACAGGTATTTTTCTGCCATATTACAAGAACTTGTCAGCCTTATTACTCGACATTATAAAAGTCCGGCTTATTGAGTAATAAGTAACAAAATGTTATGGGGAAAGTTGTACTATGTAGTTTAATTTTATGCTATTAATAAGTATATAGTATTTATTTTTTGTTAAACTGTTTTGTGTTTGATTTAACTGCTTTTTCATAGCTTTGTGTTTTATAAAGTAGTTATAACTTATAAGATTCGCCATAACACAAACTGAAGTTGGTTTTAATTTGTAACTCTGCTTTAATATGGTCGAGTCAAAATCGATTTCAAACCAAATTATACAGGGCGTTCGCCGGGAAACGCAACCCACTGTTAGCGCTACAAGGAAGAAACTGCTCGCGGCGAGCGAGCGGTCAGCTCCCGGCATTGTTCGACCGTCGGCCGCGGACTATTTCATAAACTTGTATGTGCTAAGCATTTAAATGTGACGTAATTCATTAGCTTACCTTATAAAAGATGCTGGAAGTGTTGACACTCTTGTGTAATGCACATTTCACATCTTCTGAACATATTTCGAGACACACGCTGCCCTAACTGACTTAATGATTTTTGGGTGACTGTTCTAGTCGAAAAGCGATATCGTCAATTTTCTCCTCTGTGAGAATACGGTTGACCGACAGTCTCTTTTTGTTAAAAAATAAACCCGTTTCTCTTACTTTTTTAACCAGACGCAGAATTGTTGATTTAGCTGGCAGTAAAGCGCCAGGATATTCGCGACGAAATTTACTGCGACACTTTTTAAACGACTTCTTCTTCACATATGTATCGTAGAGAAATATTCTTTGTTGCAAACTGTAACGTACCATAATTTTACTCACACTCAAACACGGTACAGATTAGTAAGAGTATGAAGCCCCAAACCAGCCAAACCGCAAAGAAACGTTTATTCACAACACTGATTAATAAGAGACTGAAGTCACAAACTAGCTACAATGCAAAGAAACCGTTCTTAACAATGTAAGGGTCACTGCACTGCACTGTTGGGGCAGCGGAGGTGTTAAACAGTGCGGTGATTCACGGTGCCGGGTGGCGGAAACTGCTGGCCCGCTGTCCGAGCAAGTTGCCGACGGCAACAGACTGGGAGGGTTGCGTTTTCCGGCGAACGCCCTGTAATAGTCTGGGCGAATTTTACTTTCAGCTGCCGAGTTTTAAATTGGTATTGATGCCACTTAAGCATTTTTTACTTTTTTCCATAGTAATTTTTAAATATATTGTGCCATTTCTGTAACGGCGTTGTCTTTTTTCTGCACTTTTTTTCTTCACTACGTTTTTAATGTTACAAACATCCTCGCAAAATTCATCCGCTCATCAATATATATCAATATGGATAGCATCCATGCGTTAGAAAAGATGAGTACATTGCAAGCACGTTCTTCGTATCATCAAAAATGAGGCTCTATGATGGTAAGCAAAAAAAAAAAATCTATAAAACGTTTTACAAGTAATTGGTTTGTTATAATTCTATAAACTAGTGTTAAGCTAACAATATGTCGACACTTCATCTTTTTAGTATATATAATAACAAATTTTAAAACTCCACTTTATAATTGTCATGGTTTAGTTGATGTTATTTTCAATATTTGATTTTTTTAAGAAAATAGAATATAAATGAAAGAACATGTTGGTGGTGTTTTTGGCATAACGTGCTTAGCTGCTATGATAACTTTTGTTTTTGATCTTCTAACTTGCAAATGCCATTTATAGCAAACGCGTTTCGTCTTTATTTAAGACATCTTCAGTGTCCCAGGTAAACATTTATATATATATACAAAAAAACAACAACAAAAACAGGAAACTAAAAGAAGTTTACAAAATTTTCACGTAGGTTTTTTTTTTCAGTTGGTGCGGTGTTAAATCGTCACATGCCTTCTGTTTCCGTTCCAGATCTAATTATTTCATCTTGTTCTCTGGAAAGATTTTTTTGCTTCTAGAAAATGTTTGAAACCTTATTACAGTAGAACCTCGGTAAGTCGAACCTCGATAAGTCGAAAATATCTACCACTCGAAAGAAACCTTTGTTTCCTTCCGTTCAAGCCCCAAAACCTCCATTACTCGAAATCTGAGACTTCGATAAGTCGAAATAACAGCATTTCTCTGCAAGGTATTTCAGTGCATGTTTTCCTTCTATAACTTGGAAAAAAATATATTTGACTAAGGTATCTCGAATATATCATCGTTTGATTCTATTACCTCTACAGCTCGTTGATTTTATAGCTGGAAGAGAAAATGAGTAAGGTACTGACTTTAAGAATATTGGCGGAAATACTTTCTTTAAAGTAATTTTTAGGAGTGTGCAATAAATAGCGTTTCTTGCACATTTTTTCGTAGAAATGATTACCGATTTTTACCACTGACATCAACACGTATTTACCACGTGTTGCTTTGTTTGATTTTTGGTATTTATTGTTGTGGCTTTAGTTTGAGCTCTACCAAAGCAGTACTTAAATAACACAGAATCAGTCTGGTTCTTCTGACACACGTGTCAATTTCTGATACTGTACAAAAACATTATTACTGAAGAATGAGTGCTGTGAAATGTAAATTGAAAACTTTGAGTCTCTCTGAAAAGATAGATGTGCTCGAGGCAGTAAAGAACTGTAAAGGCTCCTCTACACAATGGCCCATGATGGGCGATTGAACAATTGGCCATCATCGTCGCGATCATTGATTGCTGTCTACAGAACTGCCATCACAGTCGCCCATGATGGGCGACTAAGGAAGTGGCCATCATCGTTGACTGTCGTCTGTTATTGACTATTATTTAATCGGAAAGCCGACAAGAGTGTTTCCTTTTTCTTTTTTAGTTCTGCTACAGGTACTCCCATAGCATCAGCAATGCGGACCCACCCATCATTAACCTGTAATTAAAACGTAATTTATGTATAAAGTGACCAGATTTCAACTTTGGTTAAGTGGGACACCATTGACGGTGAGGGGAAGGGGGGGGTCCTGATTTAAAGGTTTGTGTATATGGAGCATATTTTTTTTTTTATATAGAATGCAAAAAAACTACTGTAATATGTTATGTTTTTTTTAAAAAAAAGAAACAGGTACAATCGATGGAGGGTACATCTTGTCTGTGAATCATAACATAGCATTTTTGAAAACATTAGCTGAAAAGTTGGTAGTTTACAATAAATACAGACCCTTGCTTTTCATATAATTTGTATTGAATATTCATGTTGACTTGTGTATGTGACAAAAGTGATTTTCTTAACATATAATAAATAACATGAATAAATAAAAAATATTACCTACCTTGTTTTTATTCTTGATGTTTATGTTTCGGATTCCAAATGCAAGTCTCATTTTGATATAATTCAATAAATGTAAAGGTTTCAGTGTTTGTCCACGCCGCCATAGTTGTGTAAACAAAATTTCACCAATCAGGACCTCTGTCGTGCGACTGAATGATGGGCGATTGTGTGGACACGTCCACGATTCGCAGGCACGCATTCCTTTGATGTACCGACCATGCACGGGTTGTTCACGATTACCCACGATCACACGCAGACGATTATGCCCTCTACACAATCGTGCGTGCCTGTAGTCGCCCATCATGGGCCATTGTGTAGAGGAGCCATAAAACGAAGAAAGTTGTTGCTGATCAATTTGGCTTACCGGTAAGTACTCTGTCAACAATAGTAAAAAATTATTCAGAAATTACGAAAAAAATTAAAGCAGTCAATATTTGTTCTGCAAAAGACATCGAATTGCAGAATTTTCCATGTTTACTTAAATGCTTTAAGCGGAGTCGAAGCTAAAATATTAGTGATATTCGACCACTATTACAAGAAAAGGCATGTTGTCTTAGCTCGGATTTTGTTAATGTTAACATACACCTACAAATTCTTAAATTGAGAATTAATATTACTTCTGTAATACGAATTATTATTTATTTCACAACTGTAACTAAAAATTGTGTAGAATACAGTATAAACCTCTACAAGTCGAACTTGTACTACAAAAGTCAAAACCCTTTATAACTCAAAACATATATAACTCGAATTTTTTCGCGTCTCGAAATTCGACTCTCCCAGGTTCATGTGTAAAGTACAGATGAAAGTTTTGGCAGACTGACAGTTTTGCTGATTATTCTAAGAGGCTCGTACTCTTTGCGGGAGTTTCTACGTATTGCACGAATACGATGTGGAATCTCCTTGAAGCAGTCTCAGATACTGCTGAGACAATACTGTCGCCAGGGCAGAAACCGCACTGGCTGACGTCACGCCAGGAGTGCGGGCGTGTCCGGCGGGTAGCTCACTGCCAGGGGCCATAGCAGAGGCGCTCAAAGCGGCTGGGAGCCGGCATTCCGCTGCACTGAGTATGCCAGCCGTCAGTGGAGCATACATGGCTGGCATTCACTAGCAGCTACAGACACGTAATCCACCAAGTGCTCTGTAGTGAACTCCAGTGCATGAACGTTTATTGCACTCCATCCTGCACATTCTAAATTCAAATTAAGATCAGAGAAAACTCCTATTACTCTTATGGAGCATATTATATGCTCGAACATTATGAATTTTCTAGATGATAATAATTTGCTTAAAACAAATCAACGCGGATTTCGGAAGAAAAAATCATGTGAAACACAGCTGGCCATATTTACACACGACGTAATGAAAGTTATTGATGCAGGTTCACAAGTAGATGCAAATTTTTTTAGATTTTCACAAAGCCTTTGATTCTGTGCCACAGAACCGCCTTTTAGCGAAGCTTCGAGCGTACGGTATATCGGATCAGCTTTGTGAATGGATAAAGGATTTTCTAACTGGTCGGTCGCAGTATGTCGTCGTTGAAGGAGAAAGTTCTTCTAATCTAGATGTTACATCGGTTGTACCTCTAGAAAGTGTAATAGGACCACTTGTTTTCTTAATTTTTATAAACGATCTCGGAGACAAAGTGAAAAGCCTTGTTAGATTGTTTACTGATGATGCGGTTATTTATAGGGAAGTAAGGAATTTGGCCGATTGCTTAGAAATTCAGCGTGATCTGGATATTATTTTGGCTTGGTGCGCTGAATGGCAACTTACGCTAAGTTGTAAAAAGTGCAAGACAATGAGCATAACTAACAAAAAGAATCCAATTGTTCAGAAATACGAGTTAAACAATTCAGTTATTGATATGGTTGATTCTATTAAATATTTGGGAGTAACAGTACAAAGGAACATGAAATGTGACTTACACATTAATTCGTTAGTAGGTAGAGCTAATTGTAGGCTGCGATCCATAGGTCGAATCTTGAAAAATTGTAATGAACAAACAAAGGAGATAGCTTAGAAATCTCTTGTGCGTCCACAGTTGGACTATTGATGTGCCATTTTGGACCCGTTTCGTAAGGGGTTGATCGAAAGTATAGAGAAAGTACAGAGAAGAGCCGCTCGATTCGTGACCGCTTGCTACAGTCCTTATGAAAGCGTCACAGAACTGATTAGTAGACTAGGCTGGGAGTCTCTGGTAGATAGACGACGCACGTTTCGTTTAAACTCATTGGTAAACATGTGTACTCCCACTTTCACTTACGAATGTAGTGAAATACTTCGTCCACCAACCTATTTGAGCGGGAATGACAGGAAAGACAAGATTAGAGAAATAAGGTGCCGCACTGATTCTTATATGAATTCCTTTTTCCCTCGTACCATTAGGGATTTGAATGCACAACAAAGAGATTAGCTTTGGTGCTGAGCACCCTCTGCCACCCACAATTTTGTGAATTGCAGAGTATATATGTACATTTAGATATAGATTACACTCCTCCATTTCCGTAAAGTATAATCCTTTTATGTTGTATTTCTGGGCATATTAAATATCCTGGGCTCTGTCACTTACGTCAATTTAAACTCCTGAGAACTTTATTCTCTCTTCAACACGGTTGAAATCGTTTATTTCCTGTAGTCTCTGTGACTCAAACCTCTTATGGATTAAACATATTTTTTTATGTATAATACGTCTTAGTGTTGCGAACTCTGCACAAATAAGACAAATAACATACCCTTCTTTAATAATAGAATATTTATTTGTTTTAAATTAACCAAGAAAACTGTTCCTTACTTCATATCATAACTCATCGTTTCGTAACTCATTATTTAAGTATCATCATCAAATTTAAAAGTCCTAACCTCATTTATTCTAGCCGCGCAAATTGGTGAACATAAATACGTAATATCTATTCATCTACGCTCTTTATGTTACAGTTTGATATTTATTATTTCAATAAAAATTTGTTTAAACTAATGTCATAACTCACAATTCAAAGCTAATATTTGATTGACGTAGATTTTCCTCTGTAACGAAAAAAAAGGTTAATTTCCTTGGCAGCTATATTACAATAAATGACATAATTTTAGAATTTTATAAACTAGGACAAGATGACTTGGACTTTTTAAGTTTAAATCATTATTTAATTTAATAAAAGAGGTCACATTAGCAACGTAAGAGCTCAGAATAAGAAATTGTAACAGCAATAGATGTGAAAGAACTACACGAACCGAACAAGAATTAATATCTACTTCTGGAAGTGCCTCGTATTTCAACTCCTAACAAGATCTTGGACTAATGATATTGCATCTAGTATGTAAAATGCTCAACATATTTTCGTATACGTAGTAACTGATGACGTTGTTAGCAGACGTAAGTAGCTAATGGTTGAAGTAAATGTGAGAGCTTGTGCAGGTGGAGAAAAGACGGACATTGGGGGATGACAGAATATCCCTTTCGAAAGTTATGTTTTAATAACACAATCCTGTGACAATTTCGTCAGTAATACAATCAAGTACTCAAACAGGATTAATTTTCTGAATGCCACAAATTCCAGAATCTTATTGTTTCTTAAACTAAGAGAGATAACATAATACACATCAGCATGATAAATTAATTTTCGTTTCTAACATTTATTCCAGTTTTTTACATTGAAATGCGCAATCAAGATTTTGGTAGTTAGTAGCAGCATGATGGTGGAGAAAATTTTCACTGGAGAGTAACGGTTTTATTATTTACTAGAGATCGCCCAGTGGTCGAAATTCGACCATAATTCATTAAGTTAATTAGTTTTTTTTGTAACAGAGTAATAATTATTGCAAATAGTTTTTTTGAATTTGTTCTATTGCGTTTGCTGCAAGCATAACTATATCATATACTGTACACATTGATGTTGTTGGCTGCGAGGGTGTTTCTAAAATCACTTAAAATGTGGGTAGATGCACACATGTTATTAAGCAAGAAATACACGTTATTACATGTCGATATTATTTCTGTGTGTTTCTTACTCTTAATTCTTGGTCCAGGCTGCATTTCAACCTAACCACAACTGCTATTAGTTACGGTAGACGCCATGCAATATATCTTAGCACTGAAAAACAATGTCAGCCCGCACAGAGAAATCGTAAATGTTACATGATTTTCTATTTGCATATGGAAAGCAGTTTTTATTCAATAATGAAGACTTAAAAACACGTGGAATAAATGTCAACAGCTATGAACGTGTATTTCTTGCGTAATAATATGTATGTATCTACCCAAATTTCGAGTGAATTTTCCTCATTTCAACATATTCGAAGCTTACGATATACACTTTAAATCAAATATCATCGCCTAAGGAATGTGTGTACCAAATTTAGACCGACAGGACAATATTTGTAGGTTCCGACGTAATGCTAAACTCAGTATATGAAGACTTTGCGGGAGTAGTTTACATCGCGATACATGACGTCACAACGTGATATAGTGCTTATGAAAGTTGCTTAAATAACTAAATTCCTCGTGTCTTTTGCTGTGACAAGAAGGTTCTGTTTTCTTTCTGGTCCAGGCTGAATTTCAACCTAACCACAATCTCCGGTAATATTGGCGGTATAAATTCAAAGCCTCAATCACACGCGCATTGATCCAATCATTTTATCCTAAGTTAGCAGCGTCTTGTATCGCGACGTAAACTTGAACCGACTTTGCTGCCATTCATGTACTCACTTTTTTTTAACTACCAGATTTCGTTCAAATGGTGGCTCACCATCATATTACAGCTACATCAATTTGAACTGCATCATTGTAACATCGTATATCTAAATCACGATTTAATGAATTCCGAATATACTCCGTTTCGAAATGTTGCTTCTTGGTTGTATGTAAATTCAGAGATTAAGCTCGACTCTTTGGTTTCACCAAAGACCACAAAGTATTTCAATGCTGGAAATACACGTCACATAGTTGGCTCCGATCCGATTTCACTCACACACACGTTCGCGAATTTATTTTTCATGTTTCAACTATGATTATAATTTTTTTTTCTTTACTGTTGACCAAAGATCACAGACATTGGCAGAATCGCTAAGTGTCGTTGCCACTTAAAAACAATTGAATGTATACAACGAATGATTTATTTAATTTAATTTAATGTATTTTCAACACATATTATATGTACATTTTGGCTTTATGCACTTCTTCCCCATTTAAACTTTAACTATGCCAAATCTCACACTTCTCCGTGCCCGCAATATTCTGAAAAATGTTTCCAAAATTTTCGCTTAGCGTATTAATATATAGATTTCAAATATAATCCTAGAACCAATAGTTAACGAAGCTCCTCTATGATACCAGTCAGTTTCATCACAGTTGTTAGCCTGATGAATGTATATCTTTATGTCACACAAAAATGTGATAATATATGCTTGTCACATTCCGAAATGTTAACCAAAGAGAAGAAGGTAAATACAGAATGTAAATTTTTGATAAAATTATTTTTATGGTAATGAAGATCTTGAATGATACAAGCTTAAAATATTCATCTGGATATACGAGTACTTCTAAAATTAAAACTAAGTCTCTTGTTGATATAACTTGAAGCTCTTAACAATTTTTTTAATCGTATACTGTAAATAAGTAATCTTGTTTGATGTTATCTTCAAGAAGATTATTACAAAACACAAACTATTATCTTTTGGACTGCAGGTGTCGTGAGTGTTAAAAAACGATTCTGAGAAGTCTTACTTCTAATACAAAGAACTGTTAATGCTAACTCACGACGAAACAAATAGGCTGAGGTGCTAGGATAAGAACTGTAGAGCAACATAAGGAATTCACAGTATTTGAACAGAAATCTGATATACATTTCTATATACTCCTGTTAAATTCGGTTATGCAGTCGCTATTGATTCTAATAATGAACATCCTTCCTTCTTTTTCAGTTATAAAATACAATGAACAAAATTATACTGTGTAAAACTGGCGGAATGGTTCAATGTATTTCGTTAGAGTTGGCAGCAAAGTTGATAAAAAATAAATAAATAAATAATAAAAAAAAACAGGTATTAAAATTTTTATAAAAAATTGGTTCAATTTTCAGTTTTATTGAATTAAATTATTAATAAAAGTGTTTTGCTAGTCTATTAACAGAGGTGACTGAAACAGGTTCGAAAGCTAGGAAGTTCATGTTAAAAGCAGCTGAGACCGTGATATGATGGTTGATGTACAGTGTTGTGAAGTGTGGTGGAGAGGTTACATGCAACCTGGTGTTACGGCTCGCTTATCCTCTGGGATCACATTTCCACAGAATGTTATCAGTTATGATGACTGCTGTCGATGCAGGAGTTCTTATTTGGTGGTGCAGCATAGTGAATCTTGACCGAGTAAGGTGGATCTCCCGTCCCGCTTCAACTGTGACTAGTGCAAACAACGAATTTGCTGATATTCGGTCAGGACACTTTTTCGGAAATACCGTCGTCTTATTTGCAACGCAGAAGAAATCATTGGCAATTATTAACATCACTTGGCTCTAAAAATTCCTTTAAGTCAGATTCACTTTAGCACTTTGGTTCATAAGTTATTAGCGTGGCTTACATCAAAACGAAGGTAGTGTGTCCTTATCAAAATAAATTCCAACTTAAAAACGCCTCTTAAAACGTGGTAATAACGAATTGACTGAAGTACACCTACGGGATTCTTAGAGATCACTCGGATCTATGGCGCGTTCTGGTAGCTGACGGTACTTCAAATATCAAAACACTGGCTTCAAAAGAACGGAAACAGTATTTTGCCATTACAACTTGCTGTCGAACCCACTAACGTATTGAAGAGCGCACGGATATCAATATTTTTATACATTTCTACGAAATCTACTGTGTAAAAAACGCTATGTACATCAAATGCGTTTCGATAAGTATCCAAAAGTTTTCAAATTCATTTCACCGTTTTGTTCCACACTCGGAACGTACTTTTGGTGAAATTAGTTTTGATGAATCTAACGGTTTTAAAATAAATTAATGGCAAAGGATTATAATGCTAATGATGTTCGCATCAACCTTCTAAACGTATAGCAACAGCCCTTCATTATCGCTTCTTGCCAGATAAGTTCAGCTTCATTATTTTAGTTAATGAGTGTTACTGATACTCCTCAACTAAAATTCATTATTCTAAGAATTTTCTTGTGGCTTTCTGACAGTTACTGGTAAATTATCTTCTCTTGTTTCCAAATCATGACTGTTGTTCAACACTACTCCGAATCAAAGAAATTATTAATCCAATCTTCTTTTTCTTCGAACTCATTATGTGTTCATATCATTTAATAATTGTGAATCTAAAGCTTAATTTCTGTTTAAGGAAATGTCGCCACATATTATTACACATATATGAAAAGTTCACTTCAGTAATGATTTATTAAAGTCAAATGTGATTCAACACATTCAGAACTTAAGTAGTTGGCAGAATCACTGATGCGACTTGCGTTTGGCGAAAACTGGGTATATATTTTCGCTGTGAGAGAATGAACAATTGTGTTACTTCCGACTTCTGCATTATCAAAGGCAAAAGTAATGTAACACTATCCATACGACATAATACAATTTTAGAAAATTGTGTCTGTTCATAAAATTTATTACCAAACGTCTAAATTTAATGTACGCTACTGATGATATTAAAATTGGAATTTTTTTACTACTATCAGCGCATTAAACCAAAACTAATGGATGGATTTTAGCTAAACTCCACATAGATTTAAATTATATCCAAGTGTTTCATCTAATCTGTACATACTGATAACTCATGACACATTAGTAATAGAACACGCTAAATGTTTCATAATAGAACCTATTAATTTAATATTGTCTGTTGCAATCCTTCTCGCGGTCGAAATGTTTAAGATGATTGCATTAGAAAAAGTCCAATGGTACAACCGTGCAGCTATATGTAAAAAATGTCCACCTATATACATTTTTAAATTATTTATGTTCTAATTAGAATTGTTTATGAAATTGTATCTTTGATACTAAATAACTGTATATTTCATAATTATGTGTTACTTTAAATGATGAAAAATCACGGCGTATGTAATAATGTGGGATATTTATGTTATTATCTCAAAATAACGATTCATCACAAAATTCATGCCAAATTTCAATAAGTTAAGGGTGATAATATACAAGAACAACAAAAATCGACTGAAAAGTTCTCTACTCTGGACCACGTGGAAGATGTCACGGCCACTGGTGCACGATCAACATTATTTCATAATAAAGTCGAATAAATTATTAGGGTTTATATTTATGGTGATTTTTATGTTTCTTAAGCTCCGTTGTTCAGTTTTTATTAGTCACAGGGTAACTGTTGCCGCAACATTACTTTCTCCCTCTTTTTATTGCCGTGTTTACTGGTAGTAAATTACTCCAGGATGGCGGTACTTTTTTTTAGTTTATTACTCTTCGGAAGAATGACCATTTCGATGGTTTATTACTCACAAATTGGAATGGCACGAGTGCAAACATTTGGAAAGTCATAGCGTGGTGGTAGGAGAGGTGCTGCGTTCGAAGAGCAATTTAAGTGTTTAAAAATATTTAACACCTTATGGTATCCATGGCGATGTTTCCTCCTTCAGAGTTGGTCTGTGTGTAATTGTTACAGATGCTTAATGTTGACTTAAATGTTTCACTTAACAATGTTCTATGATTTTTTTTTTTTTTGTTTATTACTTTCCTATTTATTGGTTACAAAATTCAGAGATGTATGGTACTAGGTATAAAGGTATCAATGCCAGGTACAAGATACAATACACAAAATCAAAGTGTGGTGCAAATACAAAGATTTAAGATACAGACTTCTTGGATGTGAAATACGAAGATACATGCTTCTGTTAAATTCATCATTCACACTGTTCACTTCTTGTGGGCTAGCAGCGTGGTCGTTCCGTGAGTTTTGTTTTCTTCGGCAGCTGTCTTCTCCTGCGCTCTTCCGGGTTGGCGCCCCTGTGTGTGTTGTTACGGAATGCTTGGGTGTCCGCCCATTACGAGGGATTGCAGTGCGTTGCCGTATGAGCTGGCGTAACGGGAGAAGTGGTAGCCTTAGCGAATTCTCTCTCCATGAAGGAGATGTAATTGCTGTATTCTTTGTCGTGGTGTTGACAAACATATAGTACTGTATGGCCTAGTAGCCATGTTGCGGCATTTTGTTTCCGTGATGGTTTTCGGATCTTATCGGGTCTGAGGATTTCCTGTATTGAAATTGTGGTTCCGTCCAGCTGTGCTAACTTGTATTTCAGCCATATCCAAATGCGCTGTGTTTCGCCGCACGAGAAGCGGTGCAAAAGGGTGTCTGTGTTGCCGCATTTGTGGCACCTGTCAGTTGCCGAGAGATGAATCCGAAAAAGTTTTTCGTTTGTCGGTATTAGTTCGTTGGTTGTTTTATACCATGCGGACATTACCTCGGATGGAAGGTTTTTGTTAAAGATGGTTCGCCAAACTTTGGGCCAGTTAGTGCTCGGATACTTTAATTCAATGTTGTTTCTTTCGGCCATTGTTGAAAGTCTAATATAGATGTCCCTTGTTGTTTTGGGTGGCGGAGGGTCTAAGCTCGTTTCGAAATAACTTTTTTCTAGAAAATAGATTCTGAGCTGGTTTAAGTTCTTCCCTATGTTTCCTATGTGGACTGGGGCTTTCGTGCATTGTGGTTTGTAGTGAAACTGGAGTCGTTGTCTTTCAGCTTGTCTATTGCGTGTATCAGTAAAGCTTTGCACCTGGCCTTTACATTGATGACGTCCAGGCCTCCCTTTATTTTTGGTCGTGTTAGCGTTTCAAATTTTACCTTAAATATGTCGTTTTGACATACAAACCAACATAAGGCTTTTTGCAGATTTTCCGCAATGGGGTCAGGCGCTGGTAATACTTGGGCTAGGTAGCTTATTTTGCCTAGGATGCAGGTGGTTATCATTCTTGATTTTTGGACCATGTTGAGGCTTCTGAAACTGTGTGCTCTCAAAATTGCTCTTACTTTATTTAAGGTATTTCTCCAGTTGTTTGTGGACATTTTTTTCGGGTTTTCCTCGAGTATTATTCCTAGGGATGTGTGTTTCGTAACTTCGTGACCCAGAAGATTTTTCCCCGGACCTGTGAGTCCTTTACCAATGTGAAGTAGTGCGGACTTGTTAACGTTTACTCTTGCGTTTGTTGCTCGCTGGAAGAGTTTAATGGCGTTTGTGATTTTATTCAAGTCGTCCTGTGAAGTGACATAAAAGCCCACGTCATCTGCGTATGCTCGGCAGCTTACTCGTTTTCCGTCGAAAAGGTATCCATTGATGGTTTTGTCTATATGTCTCAGCAGAGGTTCTATTGAGATGCTAAAAAGTATCATTGACAGAGGGCATCCTTGTCTTACGGATCGCGTTATTCTGAATGATCTGGTCAATGTGCCGTTGATTAGGAGTTTGGAGGAAACATTAGTTATTATTTTTTCCACCGCTGTAGTGAAACTTACACCTAAACCAAATTTTCTTAAGGCTTTTAGCAGAAACTGGTGATTCACGCGGTCATAGGCTTTTTCTAAGTCAGCAAAATAGATTGCTGCGCGGGATTTTTTTTCAGCGGCAATGGAGATTATATCTCTATATTCGTTCGTGGCTTGGATTATGCCTCGTCCTGGTATGGGGCCTGATTGATAACTACCGAGAATCCTACTTAAAAACGGTTCTAGTCTTTTCTTTAACATTCTGGTTAATATTTTGAAATCTGAGTTTAGTAGTGTAATTGGTCTCAGGTGTCTCACCTCTTTGCTTTTGCCTCTTTGGTAAGAGCACGATTATCCCTTCACTGAAAACTTGGGGTATAATGCTGATCCTCCATATGTCATTCATCGCTTGGAGTAGTTTCCTGTTTATCAGAGGCCAAAACATGGAATAAAATTCAACTGGTATTCCATCAGGCCCGGGTGATCTTTTTCTTGCTGCCTTCCTGATTGAGACTTCCATCTCTTCAGGGTCAAAATCTCTGGAGAGGTTTTCCCTTTCAATGTCGGAGATAACACTGTTGATGGGTTCTAAAAACTGTTGGGCTGCTCTTTCATCATTTCCTTCCTCTGTGTAGAGGTCTGAAAAATACAAGAGTGCGGCATTGACGATTTCCCCTTGAGTTCTTAACGTATCGCCGTTGTTGTTCTTTATCTCCGTGATCAAGGTCTGATCTCTTCTTTTCTGGGCTCTCGTTAAATGATATAGAGAAGCAGTTTCTTCTTCTACTATATTTTTAGGCTTTGATCGTAACAATAGACTGTTTGTGCTGTTTTCCTTAAGCCTAGTTATTTTTGCCTTGTATTTTTTAATCAGTGCGAAGGTGGATGGGTTTGGGTTCGTGTCTGCGTACAGTTCTCGTAGGCATCTATAGTAGAATTCGATAGTCTCGTTCTGCCAGTATCTTTTCCGTTTTGAGTAGAGTATTATTGTTTTGCGGAGATATGGTTTTGCTTTGAGTAGCCACCATTCCAAGCTATTCTATATTGATGGCAATGTTGCAAGCAGGATTGCCAGGCGCTATGGATAAGGGTTTTAAGCTCTGCGTCGTTTAGTAATGAAGTATTCATTTTCCAATACCCTTTATTCCTCCTTACTGACTGAGGCGGCATTTTTATGTGACACAGGTAACTGCAGTGATCTGAGAAGTTTATAGGAGCTATGTCAGTGCTACATATTTCACTTGCTAAGTTACTGGTTACGTATATTCGATCTAGCCTACTGCCTGATGAGCTGGTGATATATGTGAATTTCTGGAGATCTCCCTGGGTTTGTCTGAATGAGTCCACGAGGTGTAACCCGTTAATCAAGTTTTCTAGTTCAGGGCATCTGTTGAAATTCGGGTGTTGGTCTCTGGGGTGAGTGACGCAATTAAAGTCTCCACCCATTATGATTTTTGTCGGATTATTCCTGAGAAGGAAAGGCACGTTGGTTTTGAAGAACATTGATCTCTCTTTCCTTTTGTTAGTTCCTGAGGGTGCATAGACGTTGACGACCAAGATTTCATTTATAAAGACTGAGATTCCCCTCCCCGTTTCCAGGATATCAGCATTCCTGCAGGGGATGCCATCTTTGACTAAAATTGCAGTTCCTGTACCACCATCTGGGGAGGAATTTAGGAAGAGGGTAAAACCAGTGATACGCAAATCTATGAGGATGACTTCTTGGAGCAGTGCTATGTCAATGCAGTTGTGATACAGGTAATCCTTTAAGCTTTTCACTTTTAACTTAGTGGTGATTCTATTAATATTGATGGTGGCTATTTTATAAGTCTGCTGCATGGATTTGTGCAATACAATGGCTGTGGAAAACCGACTAAAAGCCGCAGTCAGTACGGCCGGTACGTGGGTGCCCGGGCTCGTGCCCAGCCCCGTTGAAGCTCCCTGACCCAGAGTGCAGCGCACTGAACCACTCTGGCGGGTCTCATGTACCTGCAGGATGCGTTGTTGAAATTAATAGTGTCACTGATGGGAACATACTATTTGCGTTTTTTGGTTTCTCGACACCAATTCTGCGAACACAGGTCGGCCTAATTTTCGCACCATCTATGGTTAAGGTCAGCATAGTGGGTCTAAAATTTACTCTTCGCATTACAACTTTGTAGAGAGTGACTGTTGCATTCGACATGAAAAATCAGTAAGACAGCCTCTAGCGCTAATGTTGTTGAACAGGTTAGGGAATGCTTTGTCTTCGGAACAAAGAAATCGATTTGTCTCGCGAGACTGGTATTCCAAGATAGACAGTTTGACGAATGAAACGTAAAAATTTGAACCTGAAACCATACAGATTAACAACAGAGCAACAAACCATTGATGCAAGTAAAGTGACTCGAGGTGAATTTTGTATGAAAATTTCAGTTGGTTAGAAGAAGACGAGAAATTCTTCAACACTATAGTCTTCAACATTTTGTGTGATGTAAAATGAATACCCACAACGGTAGAATTTGGGGCATCGAAAATCAATATTAATCATTCGTGTACGTACATCAAAAAGTTAATAGTGATTTTTTTTTTGGTTTCCGAAAATCTGAAATGTACTGATATTTCTTTCTTCTTTATAAATTTCTGATGCACAGACTTTTTGCGCGCAAAAACCTTATCGCCGACGGCATTTCATAGCCGATGCGACTTTCAGTTTTAAAGTTCATTTTAAACTAACAGAGTAAAGCTAGAAACTTTAGTAGATCAATGTAACTGATCAACTGAAGGCTTTACGCGCAGTCGGTTCTTACTTTCTGGACGCGCCTGATAGATACGAAGCAAATTATTGAGGATGTAGTGGATCTGTAGAAAAGAAGGAAGTGCGTGGAATGATTTTCGATAGCGGTTCGACAGTGGAGTGTGGTAGGTGGGCCGTGGCTGGTTACAGACAGAAGCACTGCGGCGGTTAATTGTAGTCGGAGGTCGGGCGTGATGTCTGCTCGAGGCGAACCGGTCTGGAGGCCCGCCGCCCTGCGATTACTGTGCCCCATGGCCAAGGCTGGACCACACCCAAACACGACGCCCACTGATCACTACGAAACAAGTATAAAGCCGTGCCCCCGGGGCACACCAGCCAACCTCTCACGACATGAAGCTCCTGGTGAGTACCTAGCAGTCTAATACAAAACAAGGAATGTAGTGTGTGATAAAATCATGGTGTCCGGTGCCTGATACGGCGATGGCTGATTCGAGCCTTGTATCTTTTTTTTATATACTTATTGCTTTACGCCTCGTCGACGGCTATGGTCTTTAGAGGCGGGATGGGACGGGGGACAAGGAACGGGAAGGAATTCGGCCATAGCCTTTTTTGAAGGAACCATCCCGGCATTGGCCTGGAGTGATTTGGGGAAACCATGGAAAACCCAAATCTGGATGCCCGGACGGGGATTTGAACCCGCGTCCTCCCGAATGCGAGGCCAGAACGTTAACCGTTCACCCACCACGCTCGGTCTCGAGTCTTGTAGTGGAAGACGGTTTCATCATCAGAACATGGCCAGTGGGGTAGGAGAGCTCGTGGTTTTCCAAAGTCTTGGGTCAAACCTCAAACCTCTCCGCAGTGCATATAGAGTGGGGGCATATGAAACGGTTGGTGGTGATTCCTCCATTGGATGTGGACGTTAAGATTTTCGGCAAACCGGTGTCTTTTGGAAGAGTAGGATTGAATGGTCTGTCACCGGGTTTCACTCCTTTGTTCATAATTCGTTCATTCACAACGCATACTACACAAAGCATATAACTAGGGTTCGGATCTTCAAGACCAAAAATATAGAGAAATATGCAGGCAAATATGACCTTATATACGGGTAAATATGACCTAAAAATTACAAAATATGACCAAATATTTGAAATTACTATACATCAAAAAATGATCATAGCGTCACTTTCACATAGACAGCATAATTTGTTTCCGTGCACTCATGGCACCTTTGGGAAATTAAAATTTAAATCGTTTTGTTGCAGTCACTTTAATTTCACAGAGTTTACGGAAAAGAACTCTTTCGTCTGTACTAAAATACTCCTCTCCAAATTCCCTTACGTAACTCTGTTACTTCGCACTTTCAGAAATTCACTTTTCAGCATGTCGGTACTCACTGACCCACTGCAGATTTAACACTGACTGAGGATTATTTTCAAAAATATTTCATTAACACTGACTGACGCGAATCGATCCAGGAATGCTGCTGCTGCATTGTCGAGGTTAAAAGACGGGCGGAACAATAACGTTTAGAGAGTGACAATAATGTACAACTTTAATTCTTGACTGGTAAATTCTGATCACTTCAGTGACAATTAGTTTGGTTTTACCTCCAATGAATAATAGGAGTACTGTTCATAAATAATTATTTTAAGTTCTTCTCATCTATAATTAGTGAATTCCCGGGGCTATTAAAAATTTACCAAATTTTTCCTCTAAATATGACCATAAATATTATCTATTAGGCTACGAAAATGGCCTAAATATGCTTTTTATGTTATATAAAATACATTTAAATAAATCAGAAACGTTCAATCAGTGTTATACTCAGCATTACAGCTCGAAGGGATGGTAGGAAAAAAAATATGACTTGTTCTAAAGATCCGAACCGTACATATAATTATGTTCGCTCAAACAATAAATGAGGAAGGTAAAGGTGAACTGCCCCACTTAAATTTTCCAAGAAATTCCCTAGGAGGAATATCTCCCATCATGGGGGTACCAACGCTTGGGTCACCGTGACAGCATCATTCATGATCCAGTAACGGACATCAAGCTTTGTGTGAGGGTGGAGGTTTGCTGCGACTGTTTACCTTCGAGAAAAACCTGCCGCTTCGTCGACATTTGCAGTGTTGCCATTTCTACGGATTTATCCGTATATCTACGGTTTTTATGAAAAGTTAGGATTTTCGGATTTTGTTCGAATATCCACGGATTTTTGAAACTTTTTATCATTTGTTGATTTTTTCCTTAAATTGGTGTTTTGTTAAAACTTGAGCGTATAGTGTTAATACATTACAGAATTGTCAATAACTGTGAATCGTTTCCTTGCAACCGCTCGTGTGAACCAACGATTGAAATAAAGCTCATATTTTGATTGGTTACAATTTTTATAGATCTTATCACAAAAGCAGCGCACTCTCTATGCACGGTGACACGCTAGTTGGCACGGCTTACAAGTTGTTGTTGTTGTTGTTATTGGTGTTTAAGGGCGCGTCGACGTCGGGGTCATTAGCGCCCTTACAATAACCAGCAATTACTGTGGCTTTAAAATGTACTAAAATACTGTCTGCATGGTCGACTGTAAAGGGTCGGCCATACAGACAGCAAATAAAATAAAACATGAAATTACACGTGGCTTTAAAAGAGCCACCAGTACTTCAAACCGTACGGCACCAGGTTGGCTGTAAAGGGGCCAAGATTGTTAAAAAGAGGATTAAAAACACTACACGTCTCGCTGGCTGTATAGTGGCCAGCGAGACATGAATCATAACAATATAAAAAATAATAACAATTCGCATGCATGGGTGGCTGTAAAGAGGCCACCCATCCATCTTAAAACTAGGCCGATCTGCCTAAAATTTTAGGCGCTAGACCGGCCAAAACACAAAATCTTAAAACCCTCGCCACGTTGCTAGACGGCTTACAAAGCAGTGCCTTCCGAGAAGGCCTAACCAATATCCAAGAAACAAAGGGCTCGCAGTTTTTAACATTTCCTGTTACAGAAGATATGCTAAATTTAATGTCAACAAAGAAAATGAATGATCACTATGGAAAAAAAACTACTATGCATAGCAGCAGCAGTGTTGAAAGAGACGATGTATAAAATATGTTCAGAGATATTTCTTACTTTCAATGTAGAATATTAGTTTCGTAATTTTAAAGACCTGGAAATAAAAAGTATTCTTAATTTTGACTCTTTCTTCAATAATTATTGTTTCAGTTAGCGAGTCTCCGGATTTTTGTACCAAATCTACGGAAATTTTAGCGGCCTTCTACGGATATTCAAAGCCAAGTGGCTGACAGCACTGGACATTTGTACCACGGAGTCACTATCAACTAAGAGGCTTCTCGTAACAATACACAATACTGAAAATTAGTATGGAGTATCGGAATACCGCATGCCTTTTATCTGGCTGTCATTATATAAGTTTTTCGAAAAAGTGTTTTCTGTTCTTTTGTTTGTATATCGTGGAGGTTTCTGCCGCAACATTGGTCGATTTGATTGTGGAAAACCGCCTGAGAAACGTAGTTAGAATGTTCCGTGTATGGGATTTGATCTCAGGCAAGCTATACCTACCCGTGGCCAGTTTGATGGTATTATAATATGCTGGAATAAACTACTGAGGCTGCACTTATTTAATACAAATTTCTATATAAATTTCAAGAATATAATTTCATCAGGCCCTTGGCCATGTAAAACATATTACAAGGAGTCAAGCCTAATTTTTACTGATCTTCTCTTCTCTAATTCCTCCAGTTCTGCATTTAACCTCGTTTTTTGTTATTAAAACAATTGAAACCAATATCATTTTCTATAGACTTTAGTCACTTTTAGTATGTGATCTAACTGAGTTCTGCTATAAATTCTTAAGTTATAAATGGGGAATATTATCCCGAGGATATTATTCCTGTTTTTTTTGTTTTTTTTTTGGCCGATGCTGAAACTGTGTGTTTTTTTTCTCTAAGGAACTTGTTTCAGATTTCGATCTGTATTTTTCTGTCTGATAATATCGGTAACGACGGACTTATATTGCGATATGATATACGTTATTTTTGTGTTACTGATTACTTCAATTGTATTAGGCCATATATTTCAGATATTCTCATGAATCTGTACAAAATGCAAAGAGTAAAAAATCATAATCTAACTAACATGAGAAAGGTTGAGATCGTTGTGGCACGTCATCTTGCTACCCTACAGGGTTATTAAAAAAAACGCGGACCAAATGACATGGTAGATCAGTCATACAATAAGAATCAAAAATCGCATATGAACAGAGGGTCGCAACTGAGATCCGGAGCCGCTACAGAGCGTCTAAAGTACTGACACAAAGAGAAAAAACAAAACCATTACAGATCATTTTATTGATAATTACTCACATGCAACTAATGCAAGCCAAATGTTGAGCCTACAGCAGATGCTCAAAGTTTTTGCCAGATGCATCCAGACAAGCCCGGCATCTCCGTTGCATGGAACGGCGCAACTTCTCAAAGATACCGGGTGTATCGCGAACACATCCTGCTGCCTCAACGATTCTTCCTACCAGGTCTTCCGACGTTTCAACAGGTATTTCATACAGAAGTAATTTTAAAAATCCCTACAAGAAAAAAAATCCAAGGGAGACAGGTCTGATGATAGTGGTGGCCATGCCTCCCGTTGCTCTAGCGCCCTCTACAGGCGTTTGCGACCCTCTGTTCCCATGCGATTTTGATCCTTATTGTATGACAGATCTACCATGTCATTTGGTCCACGTTTTTTTTTTTTTGAATCAGCTTGTATATTGTCTACTTCTAAGGGCACAGTACAACGAATTAACATAGTTAAATTCATGCGTCTCCAAACGACTATAGCAAATTTCTGAGTGAGTGTGGTAGGTGAGCGTTAACGCTCTGACCTCGCATTCGGGAGAACGCGGCTTCGAATCCCCGTCCGGGCATCCAGATTTGGGTTTTCCATGATTTCCCCAAATCACTCCAGGTGAATGCCAGGGTGCTTCCTTCAAAACGCCATTGCCGAGTTCCTTCCCGTTTCTAGTCCACAGTCCTTTAGTGCCTCTATTGACCTCCTCCGACTTCGACG
>JARYHS010013631.1:13829584-13852590 GCA_031002005.1 Vandiemenella viatica | reverse complement strand
CAAAACTGATCTACGTCAAGCACCAGACGGCTACCAGAGATGTGCATTATTTGAAATACAAGTATTTCAAGTACAAATACAAAATACCTATTTTCATTTTGTATTTTAGATACCCCGACATTAAAAACATTTTGTATTTTATTTGAAATACTTCTTGAAATATATTTTGTATTTGAAAAATGAAAACTACTTTTCTTAGTTTTTTATAAATTTTTATTTCATATTGATCCTCATAAATGCTGATCTATCAGTAAATTCAAACTAGTGACAACAATGCCAGAAAATTCAAATGAGAATGCGGTCTGTTGTGCAAGTAACAATGACACTGGCAATAATGAAACGTTTACAGCCTGTCCCCTCCGACTTGCCTGTTGTGATGTTTGGTTTGTCGTTTGTATGTCAGTTTTGATCACTTGCTGTTTGAAAGTTATCAAAATGTAAGTAAAACATAAAAAATAAGTTTTTATTTACTACTGCTCACCACACAAAACACATCGCACAATATACTAAACTAACTAATAATAATATTTCATAAATTTGACGAATCAGCAAGAATTTTCCTAACACAAACATTAATTTTGTACCGATTTAATCTGAATTTAGGAACAAGTGTTATATGTGGTGTAAACTAACGTAGTCCATAACCATAAGTTGGTTGGATCCTCCCGTATGAGACATACTAACCAATTGTGTCAGAGGTAGGATTAGTGTTGCCAGGTCCAGTGTGTTAAAAATTTCGAGATAAGGCAAAAAAAAAAAAAATCTTGAATCATAATTACAAATCGGGACAGCAAAAAACAATTGGTTTTTATATACCTCACGTTTATTTTTATAATTTTAGCAGGACAGAGGTAATTTCTATAGGTATTTTTCTGTCATATTACAAGAACTTATCAGCCTTATTACTCGACATTATAAAAGTCCGGCTTGTTGAGTAATAAGTAACAAAATGTTATGGGGAAAGTTGTACTATGTAGTTTAATTTTATGCTATTAATAAGTATATAGAATTTATTTTTTTGTTAAACTGTTTTGTGTTTGATTTAACTGCTTTTTCATAGCTTTGTGTTTTATAAAGTAGTTATAACTTATAAGATTCGCCATAACACAAACTGAAGTTGGTTTTAATTTGTAACTCTGCTTTAATATGGTCGAGTCAAAATCGATTTCAAACCAATCTGAGACTTCGATAAGTCGAAATAATCAGTATTTCTCTGCAAGGTATTTCAGTGCATGTTTTTCCTTCTATAACTTGAAAAAAATATATTTGACTACGGTATCTCGAATATATCATCGTTTGATTCTATTACCTCTACAGCTCGATGATTTTAAATATAACCTCTATAGCTGGAAGAGAAAATGAGTAAGGTACTGACTTTAAGAATATTGGCGGAAATACTTTCTTTAAAGTAATTTTTAGGAGTGTGCAATAAATAGCGCTTCTTGCACATTTTTTCGTAGAAATGATTACCGATTTTTACCACTGACATCAACACGTGTTTACCACGTGTTCCTTTGTTTGATTTTGGGTATTTATTGTTGTGGCTTTAGTTTGAGCTCTACCAAAGCAGTACTTAAATAACACAGAATTAGTCTGGTTCTTCTGGAACACGTGTCAATTTCTGATACTGTACAAAAATACTATTACTGAAGAATGAGTGCTGTGAAATGTAAATTGAAAACTTTGAGTCTCTCTGAAAAGTTAGATGTGCTCGAGGCAGTAAAGAACTGTAAAACGAAGAAAGTTGTTGCTGATCAATTTGGCTTACCGGTAAGTACTCTGTCAACAATAGTAAAAAATTATTCAGAAATTACGAAAAAATTAAAGCAGTCAATATTTGTTCTGCAAAAGACAACGAATAGCAGAATTTTCCAACTTTGAAGAATGTTTACTTAAATGCTTTAAGCAGAGTCGAAGCCAAAATATTAATGATATTCGACCACTATTACAAGAAAAGGCATGTTATCTTGTTAATGTTAACATACAACTACAAATTCTTAAATTGAGAATTAATATTACTTCTGTAAAACGAATTATTATTTATTTCACAACTGTAAATAAAAATTGGGTAGAATACAGTATAAACCTCTGCAAGTCGAACTTGTACTACAAAAAGTCAAAACCCTTTATAACTCGAAACATATATAACTCGAATTTTTTCGCGTCTCCCTTGAAGTTCGACTCTCCCAGGTTCATGTGTAAAGCACAGATAAAATTTTTGGCAGACTGACAGTTTTGTTGATTATTCTAAGAGGCTCGTACTCTTTGCGGGAGTTTCTACGTATTGCACGAATACGATGTGGATCTCCTTGAAGCAGTCTCAGATACTGCGGAGACAATACTGTCGCCAGGGCAGAAACCGCACTGGCTGACGTCACGACAGGAGTGCGGGCGTGTCCGGCGGGTAGCTCACTGCCAGGGCCCATAGCTGAGGCGCTCAAAGCGGCTGGGAGCCGGGCATTCCGCTGCACTGAGTATGCCAGCCGTCAGTGGAGCATACATGGCTGGCATTCACTAGCAGCTACAGACACGTAATCCACCAAGTGCTCTGTAGTGAACTCCAGTGCATGAACGTTTATTGCACTCCATCCTGCACATTCTAAATTCAAATTAAGATCAGAGAAAACTCCTATTACTCTTATGGAGCATATTATATGCTCGAACATTATGAATTTTCTAGATGATAATAATTTGCTTACAAACAAATCAACGCGGATTTTGGAAGAAAAAATCATGTGAAACAAAGCTGGCCATATTTACACACGACGTAATGAAAGTTATTGATGCAGGTTCACAAGTAGATGCAAATGTTTTTTAGATTTTTCACAAAGCCTTTGATTCTGTGCCACACAACCGCCTTTTAGCGAAGCTTCGAGCGTACGGTATATCGGATCAGCTTTGTGAATGGATAAAGGATTTTCTAACTGGTCGGTCGCAGTATGTCGTCGTTGAAGGAGAAAGTTCTTCTAATCTAGATGTTACATCGGTTGTACCTCAAGAAAGTGTAATAGGACCACTTGTTTTCTTAATTTTTATAAACGATCTCGGAGACAAAGTGAAAAGCCTTGTTGATTGTTTACTGATGATGCGGTTATTTATAGGGAAGTAAGGAATTTGGCCGATTGCTTAAAAATTCAGCGTGATCTGGATATTATTTTGGTTTGGTGCGCTGAATGGCAACTTACGCTAAGTTGTAAAAAGTGCAAGACAATGAGCATAACTAACAAAAAGAATCCAATTGTTCAGAAATACGAGTTAAACAATTCAGTTATTGATATGGTTGATTCTATTAAATATTTGGGAGTAACAGTACAAAGGAACATGAAATGTGACTTACACATTAATTCGTTAGTAGGTATTGCTTAATTTGTAGGCTGCGATCCATAGGTCGAATCTTGAAAAATTGTAATGAACAAGCAAGAGAGATAGCTTAGAAATCTCTTGTGCGTCCACAGTTGGACTATTGATGTGCCATTTTGGAACCGTCTCGTAAGGGGTTGATCGACAGTATAGAGAAAGTACAGAGAAGAGCCGCTCGATTCGTGACCGCTTGCTACAGTCCTTATGAAAGCGTCACAGAACTGATTAGCAGACTAGGCTGGGAGTCTCTGGTAGATAGACGACGCACGTTTCGTTTAAACTCATTGGTAAACATGTGTACTCCCACTTTCACTTACGAATGTAGTGAAATACTTCGTCCACCAACCTATTTGAGCGGAATGACAGGAAAGACAAGATTAGAGAAATAAGGTGCCGCACTGATTCTTATATGAATTCCTTTTTCCCTCGTACCATTAGGGATTGGAATGCGCAACAAAGAGATTAGCTTTGGTGCTGAGCACCCTCTGCCACCCACAATTTTGTGAATTGCAGAGTATATATGTACATTTAGATATAGATTACACTCCTCCATTTCCGTTAAAGTATAATCCTTTTAGTTGTATTTCTGGGCATATAAATATCCTGGGCTCTGTTACTTACCGTCAATTTAAACTCCTGAGAACTTTATTCTCTCTTCAACACGGTTGAAATCGTTTATTTCCTGTAGTCTCTGTGACTCCAAACCTCTTATGGATTAAACATATTTTTTTATGTATAATACGTCTTAGTGTTGCGAACTCTGCACAAATAAGACAAATAACATACCCTTATTTAATAATAGAATATTTATTTGTTTTAAATTAACCACGAAAACTGTTTCCTTACTTCATATTCATAACTCATCGTTTCGTAACTCATTATTTAAGTATCATCATCAAATTTAAAAGTCCTAACCTCATTTATTCTAGCCGCGCAAATTGGTGAACATAAATACGTAATATCTATTAATCTACGCTCTTTATGTTACAGTTGATATTTATTATTTCAATAAAAATTTGTTTAAACTAATGTCATAACTCACAATTCAAAGCTAATATTTGATTGACGTAGATTTTCCTCTGTAACGAAAAAAAGGTTAATTTCCTTTGCAGCTATTTTACAATAAATGACATAATTTTAGAATTTTATAAACAAGGACAAGATGACTTGGACTTTTTAAGTTTAAATCATTATTTAATTTAATAAAAGAGGTCACATTAGCAACGTAAGAGCTCAGAATAAGAAATTGTAACAGCAATAGATGTGAAAGAACTACACGAACCGAACAAGAAATAATATCTACTTCTGGAAGTGCCTCGTATTTCAACTCCTAACAAGATCTTGGACTAATGATATTGCATCTAGTATGTAAAATGGTCAACATATTTTCGTATACGTAGTAACTGATGACGCTGTTAGCAGACGTAAGTAGCTAATGGTTGAAGTAAATGTGAGAGCTTGTGCAGGTGGAGAAAAGACGGACATTGGGGGATGACAGAATATCCCTTTCGAAAGTTATGTTTTAATAACACAATCCTGTGACAATTTCGTCAGTAATACAATCAAGTACTCAAACAGGATTAATTTTCTGAATGCCACAAATTCCAGAATCTTATTGTTTCTTAAACTAAGAGAGATAACATAATACACATCAGCATGATAAATTAATTTTCGTTTCTAACATTTATTCCAGTCTTTTACATTGAAATGCGCAATCAAGATTTTGGTAGTTAGTAGCAGCATGATGGTGGAGAAAATTTTCACTGGAGAGTACGGTTTTATTATTTATTGCAAATATAATCCTAGAACCAATAGTTAACGAAGCTCCTCTATGATACCAGTCAGTTTCATCACAGTTATTAGCCTGATGAATGTATATCTTTATGTCACACAAAAATGTGATAATATATGCTTGTCACATTCCGAAATGTTAACCAAAGAGAAGAAGGTAAATACAGAATGTAAATTTTTGATAAAATTCTTTTTATGGTAATGAAGATCTTGAATGATACAAGCTTAAAATATTCATCTGGATATACGAGTACTTCTAAAATTAAAACTAAGTCTCTTGTTGATATAACTTGAAGCTCTTAACAATTTTTTTAATCGTATACTGTAAATAAGTAATCTTGTTTGATGTTATCTTCAAGAAGATTATTACAAAACACAAACTATTATCTTTTGGACTGCAGGTGTCGTGAGTGTTAAAAAACGATTCTGAGAAGTCTTACTTCTAATACAAAGAACTGTTAATGCTAACTCACGACGAAACAAATAGGCTGAGGTGCTAGGATAAGAACTGTAGAGCAACATAAGGAATTCACAGTATTTGAACAGAAATCTGATATACATTTCTATATACTCCTGTTAAATTCGGTTATGCAGTCGCTATTGATTCTAATAATGAAAATCCTTCCTTCTTTTTCAGTTATAAAATACAATGAACAAAATTATACTGTGTAAAACTGGCGGAATGGTTCAATGTATTTCGTTAGAGTTGGCAGCAAAGTTGATAAAAAATAAATAAATAAATAATAAAAAAAACAGGTATTAAAATTAAAAAAAAAATTGGTTCAATTTTCAGTTTTATTGAATTAAATTATTAATAAAAGTGTTTTGCGAGTCTATTAACAGAGGTGACTGAAACAGGTTCGAAAGCTAGGAAGTTCATGTTAAAAGCAGCTGAGACCGTGATATGATGGTTGATGTACAGTGTTGAGAAGTGTGGTGGATAGGTTACATGCAACCTGGTGTTACGGCTCGCTTATCCTCTGGGATCACATTTCCACAGAATGTTATCAGTTATAATGACTGCTGTCGATGCAGGAGTTCTTATTTGGTGGTGCAGCATAGTGAATCTTGACCGAGTAAGGTGGATCTCCCGTCCCGCTTCAACTGTGACTAGTGCAAACAACGAATTTGCTGATATTCGGTCAAGACACTTTTTCGGAAATACCGTCGTCTTATTTGCAACGCAGAAGAAATCATTGGCAATTATTAACATCACTTGGCTCTAAAAATTCCTTTAAGTCAGATTCACTTTAGCACTTTGGTTCATAAGTTATTAGCGTGGCTTACATCAAAATGAAGGTAGTGTGTCCTTACCAAAATAAATTCCAACTTAAAAACGCATCTTAAAACGTGGTAATAACGAATTGACTGAAGTACACCTACGGGATTCTTAGAGATCACTCGGATCTATGGCGTGTTCTGGTAGCTGACGGTACTTCAAATATCAAAACACTGGCTTCAAAAGAACGGAAACAGTATTTTGCCATTACAACTTGCTGCCGAACCCACTAACGTATTGAAGAGCGCACGGATATCAATATTTTTATACATTTCTACGAAATCTACTGTGTAAAAAACGCTCTGTACATCAAATGCGTTTCCATAAGTATCCAAAAGTTTTCAAATTCATTTCACCGTTTTGTTCCACACTCGGAACGTACTTTTGGTGAAATTAGTTTTGATGAATCTAACGGTTTTAAAATAAATTAATGGCAAAGGATTATAATGCTAATGATGTTCGTATCAACCTTCTAAACGTATAGCAACAGCCCTTCATTATCGCTTTTTGCCAGATAAGTTCAGCTTCATTATTTTAGTTAATGAGTGTTACTGATACTCCTCAACTAAAATTCATTATTCTAAGAATTTTCTTGTGGCTTTCTGACAGTTACTGGTAAATTATCTTCTCTTGTTTCCAAATCATGACTGTTGTTCAACACTACTCCAAATCAAAGACATTATTAATCCAATCTTCTTTTTCTTCGAACTCATTATGTGTTCATATCATTTAATAATTGTGAATCTAAAGCTTAATTTCTGTTTAAGGAAATGTCGCCACATATTATTACACATATATGAAAAGTTCACTTCAGTAATGATTTATTAAAGTCAAATGTGATTCAACACATTCAGAACTTAAGTAGTTTGGCAGAATCACTGATGCGACTTGCGTATGGCGAAAACTGGGTATATATTTTCGCTGTGAGAGAATTAACAATTGTGTTACTTTCGACTTCTGCATTATCAAAGGCAAAAGTAATGTAACACTATCCATACGACATAATACAATTTTAGAAAATTGTGTCTGTTCATAAAATTTATTACCAAACGTCTAAATTCAATGTACACTACTGATGATAATAAAATTGGAATTTTTTTTACGACTATCAGCGCATTAAACCAAAATTAATGGATGGATTTTAGCTAAACTCCACTTAGATGTAAATTATATCCAAGTGTTTCATCTAATATGTACATACTGATAACTCATGACACATTAGTAATAGAACACGCTAAATGTTTCATAATAGAACCTATCAATTTAATATTGTCTGTTGCAATCCTTTTCGCGGTCGAAATGTGATGACTGCATTACAAAAGGTCCAATCTATCCATATATGTAAAATTTTCCACCTATCTACATTTTTAAATTATTTATGTTCTAATTAGAATTGTTTATTAGATTGTATCTTTGATTCTTAATAACTGTATATTTCATAAGTATTGTTACTTTAAATGATGAAGAATCACGATGTATCTAATAATGTGGGATATTTATGTTATTATCTCAAAATCTATTTTATTGATAACTATCTCTGATATCGATTCATCACAAAATTCATGCCAAATTTCAATCAGTTAAGGGTGATAATATACAAGAACAACAAAAATCGACTGAAAAGTTCTCTACTCTGGACCGTATGGAAGATGTCACGGCCACTGGTGCACGATCAACATTATTTCATAATAAAGTCGAATAAATTATTAGGCTTTATATTTATGGTGATTTTTATGTTTCTTAAGCTCCGATGTTCAGTTTTTATTAGTCACAGGGTAACTGCTGCCGCAACATTACTTTCTCCCTCTTTTTATTGCCGTGTTTACTGGTAGTAAATTAGTCCAGGATGGCGGTACTTTTTTTTAGTTTATTACTCTTCGGAAGAATGACCATTTCGATGGTTTATTACTCACAAATTGGAATGGCACGAGTGCAAACATTTGGAAAGTCATAGCGTGGTGGTAGGAGAGGTACTGCGCTCGAAGAGCAATTTAAGTGTTTAAAAATATTTGACACCTTATGGTATCCATGGCGATGTTTCCTCCTTTAGTGTTTGTCTGTGTGTAATTGTTACAGACGCTTAATGTTGACTTAAATGTTTCACTTAAACAATGTTCTATGATTAAACTACAGTCTATATTATAAGTGACATATTACTGGTTGTTCTCGCAATGACTGTGATGAAGGTTTTGTGAGAGTTTCTTCCATTTCGTATGAGAAACGTCCAATTTTTTTTTAAACTATTATTGTAACTCAACAAACTTTTGCTATCGTGAATTACTTTTATGTACAATTTCATTAACTATCACAGCATGTGCTATCAATTAACTGTTTGTTGAAAGATGAACCTGCATATAGTAGAATGGAACGGATTGATAGTAAAATTGATCGATCTGCCACTTTAAGATCATAGGGTACAGAAGTATTTTCATAATTATCCCGGGAGGCTTACATTTAACAAAAATTTGGTTAGCAGTCCCCTAGGAAGTGAAAGTCAAGGACTGTAAGATTAACATGTAATAGAATTCTCAATACCTAGCCACTAGATTTTTTAACAAAAATAGTAAAACACAGTTTACTAGTACAGTAAATTAGAATTGCCTACTACGTTATATGGGCTCGCATTCGAGAGGCAGCAGGTTCTAATCCCAGTTCGGCCAGCCAGATTTGGGTTTTCCATGATTTCATCACAATCGGTATGGTTTCTTCAAAAGCCCATGGCTGAATTCCATTTCGTTCCTTGCCACCAGTCCTATCCCGCCTCTAATGACCTCTCACCTTCTGGCCTCGCATTCGGGAGGACGCGCGTTCGAATCCCCGTCCGGGCATCCAGATTTGGGTTTTCCATGGTTTCTGCAAATCACTCCAGGCGAATGCCGGGATGCTTCCTTCGAAAAAGGCCATGGCAGAATTCCTTCCCGTTCCTGATCCTCAGTCCCATCCCGCATCTAATGACCTTAGCAGTCAAAGAAGCGTAAAAAAAAAAAAAAAACTTAATTAGATATAAGGCCATATGAAAAATAAATCGGAGTCGGATGTTAATCATGTCTGGTCGTAAATGTCGGGACCACTCGAGTTTTCACTATAAGCTGTCTAAGTTACCGTTCGAATGGCAGAAACAGATTTTGCAATACTCTCGGAATGTTTAGAGGATACATTTTACCTTTCGAGCCTATTCTTTTACTGCTATTCAAACGTTGGTACTAAATTTTGCCAACAGTAATCCTATTATATAAAACGCTAACGTGGCGTCTGCATGCGTCGTCTATAGCTGCTACACGTATTGGCTACAGAACGGTCACGTGACAGCCGTCACTCGCCAATCAACAGCCACTATATTGCATTCCTTCCTTCATGTCGCATTTTGTTTATTTACTACAGTTAGATGCAGAAACTCGTGTAAGGAGAATGGTGTTCGATGTTTATGTGATATTATTTGTATCAGTTATACGCCAAAATTCATGTAAGGAGAAGGGATTCAATATTTACGCTATTTTATCTGTGTCAGTTATAAGCCCTAGGTTAAACCATAACCTAAGATTTTTTCGTCAGACGGTAAGAAACTGTGAAGTGTATTTAAAACTCGGAGAATGATGTATTGGTCAAGTAAATAACAGTTATCCGTTTTCGAAATTATAGTCTACGTAATCTTAAGTAAAATGAATTTATTTATGCAAAACCCTAACCAAATACTCTAATAATCTAACCAGAGTAACGTATTCATATAACAAAAGATATCATTAAAAATGACTAATTCGTTTCTCCTTATAAGCTTTTCCAGAATAAATTCTTACTACCATTATATATGATACCATTAGTTTTTTATACATGTGTTAACTATTAAATGAGATTTAATATAAACTTTTGATTAGATTTAAACAGTCGAGGATATGACTATTTACAGTATAAGCGATATGACACTCGGAATACAACAACGATATTATTGCCGCAAAATAGCAGTGAGCAGAGATATTAGAAATACGGAGAGCAGGGAAAAAAATTAATGTGAGGCAATAATGTGTCACAAAGTTATAATTAGTACGTTCGTTTAAATTTACATAAGTTATAATTAGTACGTTCGTTTAAATTTACATATTGATTTTTTATTTATCTACGACAACCAGATGCAAAAATTCATGTAAGGAGAAGGATATTGTATGTGTACGTTATATTACCTGTATCAATAATGAGTACTAGGTTAAAACACAACCTACGATATTTTTTTTTTTTTGGCCGGAGATAAGAAACGATGAAGTTTATTAAAAACTCAAAGGAAGTGTACACGAAATGTACGAATCACGAAATATATCATTCAGATAAATGGCAGTTATCCGTTTTTGATATTATACTTCCCGTCATTTAAAGTAAAAAATATAAATAAATCGGTATTACTGTAATTCTGCCAGGAATTGCTGTGGTAAAATACAAGAATCATCTAGAAAAATTTTCCGTAGTACATTTAACTGTATTATGCCCGTCCAGGATGTATTACAACCTAATTTCTGCTTGAAAATAATGGTAGTCTACAGGCTGTATTACAACGGAATGACTGCTTAAAAACAATATGTTTTGCGATTGACTACAGCATTTGAGAGTAGTAGAAGTTATGATTTTCGAAAGCAATATTAATGGAGGGTTGTGGTTAAGTTGACCAGAAAGCCCACCGACACATTTGATTACACCGTAATTCACTCTGAAATGAGTTTTACAAACCAATTGAACTGCTTTCATATGCGCAAAGTTACCGAAGGTATTAATAAATGCGGGTGAACGTAGTTCATACCTATCCTGCTGAAGTGTGCCTGGACTAGGAATAAAACTGATATTACATGGATAGCAAAAGTTTCTGGATTCCTAATTTATTTTTCATTTTATTGGTTTTATACATCCGCCCTCATTAATTCAGTAGAAGTTACTACTGTATTGCTGTGTAGAACATTATCAAATCAAGGCCACTAGCATTATCTAATAACAATCCCTTATAATTAACCAGCTGCAAAATAATAATAATAATAATAAAATGAACTGCCAGAATATGGCATTCAAACCGTCATTTTTTACGGGCTAGAAGCTAGTCCCCTTATATAAAACGCTAACGTGGAGTCTGGATGCGTCGTCTATAGCTGCTACTGCTATTGGCTAGAGAACGGCCAATCATCAACCACCATATTACATTCCTACCATCATCTTGCTTTTCGTTTATTTACAGCTAGACGCAAACATTCATATAAGGAGAAGGAGATTCAATATTTACGCTATTTTATACGTATCAGTTAGACGCAGTAATTCATGTAAGGAGAAGGGGATTCAATATTTACGCCATTTTATCTGTATCAGTTATCAAAACTAGATTAAACCATAACCTAAGATCAATTCATTAATGGCAATTCTACAACGATTTTCTTGCTGGCAAATAGTGGAGAGTGAGATATTAGAGATTATTTACACAGTTTAATAAATACACAACCGCAAGGTCTCTGCTATTGGTAAATTCCAAATCTTATTATGGCCTAATTTAATTAAAACTTTCGCTAATGTTGCTGCTTGATTAAAGTTTATTTATTATGGTTTATTTCCTTTTTGCATATTTCACTGAACACTTTCGTTAGTGGTATTTGTACACGTTTATCCGTTTTTTATATTATACTTTCCGTCATTTAAAGTAAAGTAAATAAATCGTGATTGCTGGAGACCGCGATTCCGCCAGGAATTGCCGTGCCAAACGCAAGACTCCTCTAGAAATAGTTTCCGAAATACATTTAACTGTATTATGCTGGTCCAGGCTGTAATACAACCTAATTCCTGCTTGAAAATAATGGTACAGGATATATTACTGCTTGAAAATAATGTCTTGCGATTGACAACAGTAGTTTTATTACGCCATTACTGAATGTTATTTTGGCGGAATCGCGGTCTCCAGTAGACCCGATCGTTATTCATTTTTCCTTACAAACTTTTCCTGAATAAATTCCTACTACCACCATAGGTGATACCCATCGTTATTCATATGAGGATAATAAAAGCTATGATTTTCGAATACAATGTTAATGGAAGTTGTGGCTAAGTTGACCAGAATCACAACTGACACATTTTGTTACAGCATAATTCGCTCTGAAATGAGTTTTACAAACCATTTAAACTGCTTTTATAAGCGCCATTATTTAATGCGGGGGAAATACGTTTCATATTTATCGTGCTGAATTGTGCCTGGACCAGGAATAAAACTGATACTACACTAATTGCAAAAGTTTCTGTGGGATTCATAATTTGTTTTTAATTTTATTGGTTCTATATTTCCATTGTCATTAATTCAGTATAAGTTACTACTGTATCGCTATGTGAACTGCAAATGAAATATATAGAACATTACAAAATCAAGGACATAAGTATTATGTAATAACAATTCCATATATTTAGCCAATTGCAAAAAAGTGAACTGCCAGAATATTGGTTTCAAACCGTCATTTTTGACGGGCTCGAAGCTAGTATCTGGTATATTCGAAAACAGACGTGAAAGCAATATTATTGCCTCCATTATTTCACTGAAGTCAAAGCTCTTCCTACAAAACAAGAGAGCATTTTTGCTACTTTATCGTGATTCGTTCTTACAAATAACTGTTCTTTCGTTTCTATCTATGAATAAGTATTTCGTTCAGTTATTTAAAAACTGTGTTTCTTTCTAAAACATTTTGGAAAGATTAATAATCTTATCAAAATATACTGTATAGTACGCTAGAAACAGCAGAATTATGAAAGTCCATTGATAAGTCCCACTAATCTGTGGTTTACGAACAACAAATGCCAGTTCTTGGTGTTTTATTTTACAGATTCACAGGGTCTATAGAGCTCAGAGAAGAGTTTTGACTAAAAATAACATAGATTCCACGCAAGCAGAGTCCTATTGGAGTACGCGGACCTATCTTAGAGAAGAACAAATATTTAAAATCAAAGAAATTTAATGTTCCAATTACCAACAAGATTCAGATTTAAGATAACTACGTAACGTAACTTTCAGGCTAATTGCTTCAAATGCGAATAAACAGAAAAGATCATAAATCGTGCATGCATTCTATGATAAGCATCTAATCTATCCCAACAAGCAGATTAAATGCAGTAATACCTAACAACATCCTCTGTTTCTCATGTTTGGTGATCGGACTCAAGATGTCCTACAATGAGAAATGTCCCTTACAATCCCCTTAAATTAACAAGGAAGTGAAAACGTAACTTCCCTGATTTGTAATATTTGCTTCAAATTCGTCTTATAACCTCAAATGAGCGTAAGTTATTCGTTTACAGTTTCTTAAAATATGATTAAGCTCCTTCTAAGCAATTGTCTTTTCCTTCGCTCAGTTATGAACATAGAATAGGATAATTATGTTTCCAATATTTATAAATGGAACAAATGTATAGTATTGAAGCCCTCATCACTAGTCACCAATTCATATGAATTGAACATGTTCAATGTATGCGCCACAACAGACAAATTTTATAGCGTAAGCTCAGTACTGGAAAAAGAACTCGTGGTGACCCCATTAGCGCTACAAACACCATCTCCAAAGGACCATAAAAAGTGCATGTATAGATAGACCTTAACGCCTGGAACAACCTTGCAGAAGACCGCGCTCTCTGGCGCATAACCAGCTCTGTGGCTGTCGGATAGTCGTAGACAAAAAAAACTCGACACCACGTCCACCATCTTCAGTCGGGGGCGATTATTTTATTCCAGGATCGCCCAGAACAGCTGTCAACGGCGCCATATATTAGTGATAAACATAAACTCGGAAACGAGTATTGGCTGACGACGAAACAATTTTTTTGCATGTACTAGTTGCTTCGTTCATATTTTTTTAATATTATTTTACAAAGGGTTATGAAATGAAGTCAGGTCTTCTATCAATCACTGACCATTTTATCTCCTTATTTGCAGTCAATGCATACCCAAGTATGTTGCAAATACAGTCAGAAATATAGTTAAGCGACTGATAAGGATGTTTTACAGTCACAATTTTTTAAAAAGATAACATATCACGTGGCACCCAATAAAAACTTCAGTAGACACCAGGCCCGGGCTGGTAGCGGTATAGTACAATTGTAACCAATTAATAATAATTTCGTGTGGTACTACAGACGTAGGGGTAATGTTTCTTACCAGGTGCTTCGTACCTCTATCGTAGTCACCAAAGCTACCCCAATAATCCTACCACGTAACGGGAACCCACAGTTTAACGCAGAGATAAAAATCAGTTTCAATTCTTAATATTATTATTTGATTTCTGAATAACACCTTGCTGTTAGCCCGTATTCTAGTAAATATTTAGATTACGAGAAGTAACATACGTTTAAATGGATTCTAAAGCACGCAGATAATGAAGTCATTTCTCCATAAAATGCCGCAACAGGGCCGCATTTAGGCTCTGTGGGCCCCTAGGCTACACATATGGACATGGGCTGTGGTAGGTTGTGGTGAGGGCCCCCCTTTGTAGCCTATGCTTAAATGCGGCCCTGTGCCGCAAGTCCTCCTGTGTATGATTCTCTCACTTTTGCGACTCTAGTTTGTTAATGTGGTGCCATGATGAACCTCGATTATTGAAGAGTATAATCTGTTAGTGTCTATAACTGCTGATTTAAGATGTTGATGTGTAAGAACAATTCTTAATGAACAATGTACTGTAAAGATTTGGTCGGCTGGAATGCGGAGTTCACTATAAACAGGTTACTCACTAGTAATTACGTGGAATACTGACAATCTTTGCCGAGGAGTTCGATTACTTAATGATTATTGGGAAAAACTTAAAAACAGAGAGGGGGTGAAAGTTTACAACGCGTTCATCGAAAAAACATACACTTTTTTTGTCTTTTTTTTTTTTTTTTGTCAATAAACACATTGTTTTTTACTTCTGGGACAAATGGCAGTACATTTATCAAACCTCGATCAAAATTCGAACAGTTGTTTTTGCGTGATTCATGTACAATGAAGAAGTGATACCAATTTGTTTAGAGTTTTTCCTTAATTTCTCATCTTTTCGACATCAAAACAAAATGAAAAATACCCTATTCTATTACGGGGACTGTGGGAGCTACGTAATGTAATCACCATCTAAAATCGACCATTAGTTTTTGCGCTAATCGTGTTCGGCAGAAAATGTATAGTAATTTATACTTTTCTCTTAATTACTCCGCCTTTCGATGTCACATCAAAATGAAATATATGAAATGTACCCTACATTACTACCAAGACTACATTCTGTACAACACAATAAAATCCAATAATTTGTTTTTTTCGTTAATCTGTTCATCCAGAGAGACAGGAACTTTTTTATTTCTAAAATAAAATGTGATTTCTTTTTTACGTAACTTATTAACAGTGTACAAACTACTTTTTTCTTAATATCCTAAACGCTCACAGACTTACAAACATTTTTGTTGTTATTGTTTTATCATATTTATTGATAACTGTAACTAAATAATACTAAGATACATCTACCAACGGGTTGCAGCCATTTGAACTAACCTGGTAATCCAATCAGTTAACGGGGGTCTATAGTTTAAAATATTCAGTGTTGGACATAGTTACAATTCCAAAAATATTTAATTTAAATCGGAATAATATGTTGCTCTTGGTACGTATTCCTGTAAACATTTCAAGTTAGTTTTTTTTTTCCTTTGTGACTTAACTCCTCGACAGCGTCATTAGAGGTGGAAAAAGACTGGCGTCAATGAACTGGATCAAGTTAGGCCATGGCCTTTTGAAAGAAACCATCCTCGTATTCGACAGGGAGATTTCGGGAAACCATGAAAACCCGAAATCTTGATGGCCGGATGGCGATTCAAACCTGCGTCTTCCGGAATGCACCCTCCACGCTGAGTGGACACTAATTTGTCGACGCTTTTATCTTAATTTCTCAGTGTTTCGACGTCAAATCAAAACATACACTATGGACCTTGGGTTGTACACTATTTGAGACCCGAACTGTAGTTTGCGTAAATCGTGCTGATCAAATCAAATTAAATAGACAGCTGACTCCATTTGTGTATCGTATCAACGAGCCGCATACTTATTTTTACAACAATTTCTTAAATGTACATACTTTTTTCCGTTTAGAGCAGTGTTTCCCAACCTTTTTTGGGTCATGTCCCACTTTCAACATTTTTTTGCCCCCCATACATAATTTTTAATAAAAAATTATTTGTTATTAAAGAAACTGATATAGGATGGTTTTTTGAAAGAAAACACTTTAATATTATCATAAAACACAGTAAGTAAATTTAAAAAACATATAATGAAATACTAAAATTCAAATGATTTATAATAAACATTTATTATGGCAATTTAGTGTGATCCTTTTAAGAATTTGCTTTTTTTGCTATATTTTGTAACCATATCAGGCATCGCGTTTAAATAACCCAAAGAGAAAGCGGTAAAGTCGTATCAAGTCAATTTCTAAATTGCCCCCCTAAAAAAACCAAATTGCCCCCCAGTGGGGCGTGGGCCCCACGTTGGGAAACACTGGTTTAGAGTAATATTACATTTACAGGTTTTGCTTTTACTGTCGATAGGTGGATTCCCTTTTCGTCGTAAATGTATGCTTGCCTACCATCGCCACAGGTAATAAACACATAAAATACACTATGAACGGTGCTTTCCGTTGGTGATGAGTTATTTTTAGAGCTATGAGAGTGTACCGGTAAGTCCTGCCTGACTCTTCCTAATGGCATATTTCAGTAAGTTAACTTACTGAAACATGTTTTCTGCCGTAGAAACTCGTGCTAAACTTCCTTCTCAACGGTCGTAAACACGCAGCATATCACGGCAAAGATGAGAGCTCGCCTCTTCAGAGAGAAGGTAATGAGCAACGCACAAACTAATCTGCTCTGAAGATGGACTTTTAATGGTGCAGCAGGGAATTACTCCGCACGACCTGTTCTGCCGCCGTATCTTTCGTCAGTGTATGCTACATGGATGAACAATTTATTACAAAGATGAAATAAGAAATTTTTAGCTAGAATTCCTATTACATCTACAGAACGACATCTGTTTTATAGTGGGGAATATTAATCTTGTTATAGGCCATTTATTCGCAGTTGTTGAACAATAAATTTTATAAATAACTCCGTCTCCAAACAATTTTGGTGAATGCTATTCATTATTCCACAGAAGCGTTTCGCCCTTGTGTTATAGGGCATCATCAGTGGCTGTAATGTATGTTTTTACATGAGTGTTATTACAATTATTTGAAAAATTTATTAGTTAGGGAATTTTTTTATATTTTAATATTAATTGATTAATATAGACTACGTTACCATAAATACAATGAGGCGCAGTGTACTAATCTCATGGCTGTTATAATATTACGACATTGGCACCAATGTTCATTCTTTTTAGAATATTTAAATTTTCACTGATTCACAAACTTTAAGCGTACCATTCGTTAATGGACATGCAACAGTATTAGACTTCTACAATTTAGTTCCACATTAAAGATGTTAACAATCGACAGTAATATAGTATCTATCATTTTGTTGAGCAGACAAATCTATCATATTTCTTCGTAAGTACGTGTTCCCAAGAAAGTTACGGATTACGTGTGAAATATGAGATAGCCGTTAGTGGTACATATAATTTAGATATGAATTTCTGCTGTGATGATATTAGTTAAATTATTTTTATTTCTTCTCTGAATGTAATAAAAGTTGTCACTTCACACTAAATTAACTTATAATTATATGGGTCGTTCAATAAGTAATGCAATACATTTTTTTTCTGAAACAGGGGTTGCTTTATTCAGCATTTAAATACATCATGTTATTTCCCAATCTTTTAGTTACACAACAATATTTTTCAACATAATCTCCATTCAATACTACGGCTTTACGCCACCTTGAAATGAGGGCCTGTATGCCTGCACGGTACCATTCCACTGGTCGATGCCGGAGCCAATGTCGTACTGCATCAATAACTTCTTCAACATCCGCGTAGTGTGTCCCACGGATTGCGTCCTTCATTGGGCCAAACATATGGAAATCCGACGGTGCGAGATCGGGGTGGATGAGGAACAACAGTCCACTGAAGTTTTGTGAGCTCCTCTCGGGTGTGAAGACTTGTGTGAAGTCTTGCGTTGTCATGAAGAAGGAGAAGTTTTTTCTGATTTCTGTGCCTACGAACACGTTGTTTCTTCAATTTTCGAAGAGTAGCACAATACACCTCAGAGTTGATCGTTTGACCATGGGGAAGGATATCGACCACAATAACCCCTTCAGCGTCCCAGAAGACTGTAGCCATGACTTTACCGGCTGAGGGTATGGCTTTAAACTTTTTCTTGTTAGGGGAGTGGGTGTGGCGCCACTCCATTGATTGCCGATTTGTTTCGGGTTCGAAGTGATGAACCCATGTTTCATCGTCTGTAACAATGTTTGACAAGAAATTGTCACCCTCAGCCTCATGACGAGCAAGCAATTCCGCACAGATGGTTCTCCTTTGTTCTTTGTGCTCTTCGGTTAGACATCGAGGGACCCAGCGGGAACAAACCTTTGAATATCCCAACTGGTGAACAATTGTGACAGCACTACCAACAGAGATGTCAAGTTGAGCACTGAGTTGTTTGATGGTGATCCGTCGATCGTCTCGAATGAGAGTCTTGGCACGCTCCGACATTGCTTGAGTCACAGCTGTGCACGGCCGGCCAGCACGCGGGAAATCAGACAGTACAGCTAGACCTTGCGGCGATGATGACACGTGCTTTACCCAACGACTCACCATGCTTATGTCCACTGCCACATCACTATTGACATTCTGCAAGCGCGTATGAATATCTGAGATGCGCTGGTTTTCCGCCAAAAGAAACTCAATCACTGCCCGTTGTTTGGAACGTACATCCGTTACAGACGCCATTTTAACAGCTCCGTATAGCGCTGTCACCTGTTAGAAGTCAATGAAACTATACATGACGAAGCGGGAATGTTTGAAAATGTTCCACAAAAAATGACCGGTTTTTTCAACTAAAATTGGTCGAGAAAAAAAAAGTGTTGCATTACTTATTCAACGACCCTCGTGTTATGTAAGAATTAGAGCGGTCTGTTGGCTCAATGGATAAGGTGCCAGACTGGAGATAGAAAGATCCCCTTTTCGAATCTTTGTTTTGGCGAGGATTTTTATAGTCCCTAAATTCAGCCTTCACCTCTGGTACAGCTTGCTATGTAATGTGAAGTTGCCCGGATTCCACGTTAAACTGTAGGATTAGGGGCGACTCTTGACCTAGACGAAGCGGTACTGAATTCCCGTCCGTCCATCCCGATTTCTGTTTTCCATGGTTTCCCAAAATAATTCAAAGCGAAAGCAGGGCTGGTTCGATGGTTCCTTTTAAAGGCAATGGCCAAATTCCTTCCCATTCTTTGCCACCAATCCTTTGACTTCGACGAGGCCAGAAACAAAGAGCAATAAAAGGACGTGGCTGGTTTCGTCATTAAATAGATATGAATGACCACTGTGTTTTCTTTGGCAGGAGGTAATGCCGGAAATTACTCTTTCAGAGCACACTCTTGACGCTATGGATCGATTAATGCTGAATTTACAAAACAAATTTCCCATAAAGGAGGGGTGACAAACAGGGTTGAAAACAATAGGTCAATCAGTTTGACATCAGTGGTAGGTAAAGTATTGGAGAGATTAATATGCAACCATATTAGAGGTGTCTGTGAGGAAAGTAAATGGTTTTCAAGTTGGCAACATGGCTTTAGACAAGGATATTTGTGTGAATCAGTTAGTAGGATATGTTCAAGATATTTCTTATGAAATGGACAGGAGAGGTCAGTTTGCTAGTGTGGCACTAGATCTTTCAAAGGCCTTTGACAGAGTGAGCCATAAAATGGTGTTAAATAAGGTAAAAACTATTGGAGCTGACAAAAAGTTGATTTTCTGGGTGGAAGAATTCCTGAAAGTTAGAAAGCAAAAAGTTAGTGTAGGAAATGCAATATCAAAAGAAGTAGAAGTGAACATTGGAGTCCCACACAGTAGTGTCTCGGGAGCATTGTTGTTCGTTATTCTAATGAATGATTGTGTTAATGGTTTACTGTTGGAAGTTGATTGTTTGCAGATGACATAATGTTAAATAAAAGGATCAAATAAATAGAAGACTGTAAACAGCTGCATGGGAATCTAGATAGGATAACTAGTTGGGTGAGTCAACATGGGATGAGGATAAATGCAAAGAAGAGTCAGTTTATTAGGTACACAGATAAAAAGTTAAAGGTTGGTTACAATTATAATGTTGGGAAGGAGCTACTTATTGAAGACTCGAAATGTAAATACCTTGGCATTTCATTTGATAGCAAACTTAACTGGGCAGGACACATTGGACAGGTGGTATGGAAAGGGTTCAAAATCCTTCACTTGTTGGAAAGTGTGATGAGGGGATGCACTAGAGAAGTAAGGGAATTGGAGTACAAAACTTTGGTAAGACCACTGCTGGAATATGGTGATGTATTTTTGGATCCACATTTTCGGTATCAAATACAGGAGTTGGAAGGGGTTCAGAGAAGGGCTGCCGGGTTTGTATCTGGAAATTACCGTCGAACACAATCAGTAACTAATATGATAGAGGAGCTGGAGTAGGATTCATTGGAGGATAGAAGGAGGGTGATGGGGGCCATGGGAGTGTACAAGGCCTATACTGGTGATGAAACATGGAAAGATATTGGTGGGAAAATTAAGAGAGGTGCTTGGAAGGGTAAGGTTGACCATGAACACAAGCTGGCTCTTGATTTCAGGCATAAGGGTGTGGGAAAATTTTATTTCATAGGAAAGGGAATGAGGGACTGGAATAAATTGCCAAGAGAATTGATGAATAACTTACCGGAAACTCTGAAAGAATTTAAAGTAAAAATCAGTAGAGGGCAAAATTATGTTGGAAGGGAAAAGGGAGGAGGTGTAGGGATTTTGCCACCGGAGTGGGCACTCCATCCCAATTTTATCAATTATTATTATTACAAAAAATAGAGAAGGATTAAAAAGGTGTTATTAATATATAACTGTCACCACCTATTTAATAGTTGTTGATGGACCAGGTTAAATATTCAAATTTAAACAAATAAGCAATTTAGTACATAGTTGTTTCACTGCAAATGTTTCCTGTTTGTTAATGAGTTGGGGGAATCATTATCAGAGTCATATGTATTTTTTATAACATTTTTTTTTATCTTGTGGTGAACCAGGTAAATGATTTTATACTTAGCTTTCCTTGGAGAGTTTCATTGGAATATCTACACATCTGAAAAAGCTAATGCTAATTGCTAATATAAAGAAGGACATATACAACAATAGTGACCCCTAATATTTTTCCATCACATTCCTAGTTTCACCCAAATCACATTTTCCCCTGACTTTCTTATTCAATTATCTTCATTTTAGTCCTCATTATTCATCCATTTGCCAACAGTGAGGCTATAATTTCTTAAGGATTCGACTACTCTAAATCAGTCATATAACAAGAGTTAGCAAAAGCTACAGGCCCCATGCCTTTAGAGAGCCTTGTGTGCATACACGTAAGAATATCTAAGTCTCAATAAGTTAAGAATGGTATACCACCCATCCTCCAATAGTAAGATGTGCAAACACTTCTCTGCAATTATCTTATCAAGACCTTAAAAAGGAATATACTTTTTATAAATCATTACACGAGTATGTATATATTTTTAGATGTAGAAGCAAAAACCAAAGCCCTAGCTTGCTGCAAAGAATATTACCAATTGATTTTAAGAAAATTCAAGTGAAATACAAAATATAATCATTTCAGCAGCTCTTCTACAAATGATGGAGGTTGTAAAAAATCAAATATCTAGACAACATTTTGCAACTCAGTGTTTATTGTCATAATTGGAAATGTGCTGCATGCATTAGCTAAATGCATGGAAGCATACCATAAAGTGACCAGTGTATTTTAATGCTTGGGAAATTAAAGTCTCTACTAGGAGAATATTGAAAAGATCGCCAATTATTGTCAGTGAAGTGTATGTGGAAGACAGTATCGGCAATGAACTGGTACATTTCACTGAGCTACTGAAAACAGATGTGACTGTTGCTTTAGGTCTTCAATATCATACATTCTTAATGCAAAATTCATTATAATCGTGTTTCCAAAATGTTACACACCAACAGCAGTGCAGAAAGTTATTTTTCAGCATTAAAGCATATTAAATGAGCTAAGGAACACAATGGGATAACAACACCTAAATGTTCTTTCTGGCTTTAATGAATATAGAAAATGATTTCCTTAGAAATATTGATTTTGCTAGTGTTGTCTTTAATTTTTCAAACATTAAATCACGACAGGTAGTTTTTTAAATGTGCTGGTTTAAATTTTATCCTGAACTTGATACCCAAAGAAAACTCATTTGCTACAAGACCTGTGCTGTCTTAATCCAGCTCTGTTCCAAATTCAATATTTCTATTCTTTCTGAAATAAAATAAAAGAAGTGATGAGCTGAAAGAAATATTGCATGATTTTATATCAAACAAAAATTCGTTTACCAGCAGAGATAATTGCAGGGTTGCTACAACAGCTGCCACTTTGTGTGTGAT
>JARYHS010013631.1:13721588-13828584 GCA_031002005.1 Vandiemenella viatica | reverse complement strand
GTGCAATACAATCTGCTACTATCTCAAAGGCTTTTTTGGCTGTGAAGGGAGGTAGGCAATATTGTCTTCCTCAGTTGACATTGGCGCCTCATCCTCATTACCCGGCACATCATCGGCCCAACTTGTGAATTCCATTCCAGTTATAACGGGATTTTTTTTCATTTGGTCAGTTTTCTGCTTGTTTTTTGATGGAATTGGAGGGTTTTGCAGCGGTAGTGCTATGCTGCTTTTATCTTCCTGTAATCGCGTACGTTTGATTGTTTCTACCCTTTTTTTTGAAGTTCGTGATGTTTGTGTAGCAGGTTTACGTCCCCGTCGCTTTTTCCTTGTGCTTAGCTGCGTTAAGCCCTCTACTTCTGAATCAAGTGCAGAAGAGACTGCAGTGTGTCCAGAGGGGAAGTTGGTTGTGACTCATTACGGATATCGGTTGACTGTTTGAGTGAATTCAAAGATTCAGTCTGTAAATGTGGACAGAAAACAGTCTCACTTTGCTGTTTCTCGACTGTGTTAGACTTTTTTTCCTGGTTTTCAATTATTTCTGTGGAGTGAGACCCCTGTTGTATTGTGTCACCCAGAACATCACAAGCGTTTGTGTCACATAACGATTTGGTGTTCTGATTTGTTAAAGGTGGGAAATTAGAGTCCTGTTCAGAACCAAACAATTTCCCGTGATCCTGTGGAACATCTTGTCTTAAGAAACGAATCGGCATGGTCGCAGTTTGCCTTCGTGGGCATTCCGCACGTACGTGATCAATGGCGTTACATACAGCGCATGTCCTGGGCTGCCCGTCATAAATAATCAGAGCGCGATACCCTGCAACCATTATATATGAAGGGATGTGTTTCTTTATTTCCATTTTTACAATCTTTACCCCGTTAGGCTTACGATATCTGATGTTGCCTCCCCAGCAGTCTTCTGATATTGCAAAGATCACTCCGAAAGGTTTCAATGCTAACAGTATTGACTCATTAGATATTTCAAAGGGAAGGTTAACAATACGGATATTGCGATATCCCATTCCCGCATCTGATACAGAAACGTTACTGATCTGACCATCGGTGTGTTTAAATTTCAAGTTCCCTGCAAAATCCTTTATTATCTTTTCGCATGCTTCCTTATTCTCAAATTTTACAAAAACAGCATTTTGGAATGAATCTAACTGTATTCCAAAAACATCACTCTCTTTCAAATGCACCACTTCAAAAAGCCATTCATGAATTTCGAGAGCCGTTGGTCTGATGAATTTCCTATCAAACCCGAATTTGATTGTATTCTTTCTAATTGAATCTATAGGAGCCATGACACAAAACTGCTACTTACAGTCCAGCTGCAATCGCTGCGTCCAACGTGCGCCGTAACAGCAATCGGCGTGCACAAGGTTACGCCGCAAAATACGTATTACCCACACCACTGATATCGTCAGAGCTTCATTAGAACAAAACAAAAGGAATCTACTTAAAATCACTTGAAAACCACCTTAAAACAGTTTTTTTAAACTACAGTATATTATAAGTGACATACAGTATTACTGGTTGTTCTCGCGATGACTGTGATGGAGGTTTGGTGAGAGTTTCTTCCATTTCATATGAGAAACGTCCAAATTTTTTTTAACTATTATTGGAACTCAACAAACTTTTGCTATCGTGAATTTCTTTTATGTACAATTTCATTAACTATCAAAGCATGTGCTATCAATTAACTATTTGTTGAAAGATGTACCTGCATATAGTAGGATGGAACGGATTGATAGTAAAATGAATCGGTCTACCACTTTAAGATCAGAGGGTACAGAAGTATTTTCATGATTATCCCGAGAGGCTTACATTTAACAAAAATTTGGTTAGCAGTCCCCTACGAAGTGAAAGTCAAGGACTGTAAGATTAACATGTAATATAATTCTCAATACCTAGCCACTAGATTTTTTAACAAAAATAGTAGAACACATTTTTAGTAGTACTGTAAATTAGATTTGCCTACTACATTATATGGCCTCGCATTCGAGAGGAAGCAGGTTGTAATCCCAGTTCGGCCAGCCAGATTTGGGTTTTCCATGATTTCATCAAAATCGGTATGGTTTCTTCAAAAGCCCATGGCTGAATTCCATCTTGTTCCTTGCCCCCAGTCCTATCCCGCCTCTAATCACGTCTAACGTTCTGGCCTCGCATTCGGGAGGACGCAGGTTCGAATCCCCGTCTGGACATCCAGATTTGGGTCTTCCATGGTTTCCGCAAACACTCCAGGCGATTGCCGGGATGCTGCCTTCAAAAAAGGCCATGGCCGAATTCCTTCAGGTTCCTTATCCTCAGTCCCACCTCGTATCTAACGACCTTAGCCGTCAACGAGGCGTAAAAAAAAAAAGTAAATGTCGGGACCATCTTGAGTTTTCACAATAAGCTGTCTAAGCTACCGTTCGAATGGCAGAAACAGATTTTGCAATACTCTCGGATTGTTTAGAGGATACATTTTAACTTCTGAGCCTATTCTTTTACTGCTATTCAAACGTTGGTACTAAATTTTTGCCAACAGTAATATCTTGTACATTCGAAAACAGACGTGAAAGCAATATTATTGCTTCCATTATTTCACTGAAGTCAAAGCTCTTCCTACAAAACAAGCGAACATTTTGCTACCTTACCGTGATTCGTTCTAACAAATAACTGTTCTTTCGTTTCTCTCTATGAATAATTTGAACAGTAATTCGTCAAGTTCAGTTACTTAAAAATTGTGTTTTTTTTTCTAATACATTTTGGAAATATTAATATTCTTAACAAAATATACCGTATACGCTAGAAAGAGCAGAATTATGAAGGTGCATTGATAAGTTCCGCTAATCTGTGATTAACGAACAACTAATTCCAGTTGTTGCTGTTTTATTTTACAGATTCACAGGGTCTATAGAGCTCAGAGAGGGGTTTTGACTAAAAACATAGATTCCACGCAAGCAGAGTCCTATAAAAGTACGCGGACCTGTCTTAGATAAGAACTAATACTTAAAATGAAGGAAATTTAATGTCCTAATTACCAACAATATTAAGATTTAAGATAACTACATAACGTAACTTTTATGCAAATTCCTTCAAATACGAATAAACAGAAAAGATCATAAATCGTGTATGCATTCCATGATAAGCATCTAATCTATCCCAAGAAGCAGATTAATTGCAGTAATACCTAACAACATCCTCGATTTCTCTAGCAAGCTTCACTAAGTTGTCCTGCAACGAGAAATGTCTCTCACAATCCCCCTAAATTGACAAGGAAGTGAAAATGTAACTTCCCCAATTTGTAATATTTGCTTCAAATACGTCTAATGACCTAAAATGAGCGCAAGTTGCTCGTTTGCAGTTTCTTAAAATATGATTAAGCTCCTTCTAAGCAATTGTCTTTTCCTTCGCTTAGTTATGAACATGGAATAGGATAATTATGTTTCCAATGTTTATAAGCGGAACAAATGTATAGTATTGAAGCCGTCATTACTAGTCACCAATTCATATGAATTGAACATGTTCAATGTATGTGCCACAACAGACAAATTTTATAGCGTAAGCTCAGTACTAGAAAAAGAACTCTTGGTGACCCCATTAGCGCTACAAACACCATCTCCAAAGGACCATAAAAAGCGCATGTATAGATAGACCTTAACGCCTGGAACAACCTTGCAGAAGACCGCGCTCTCTGGCGCATAACCACCTCTGTGGCTGTCGGATAGTCGTAGACAAAAAAAACTCGACACCACGTCCACCACCTTAAGTCAAGTTCAAAATACGCGGGCGATTATTTTATTCCAGGATCGGCCAGATCAGCGGTCAACGACGCCATATATTAGTGAAAAACATAAACTCGGAAACGAGTATTGGCTGACGACGAAACAATTTTTCTGCATGTACGAGTTGCTTCGTTCATATTTTTTTAAATATTATTTTACAAAGGGTTATGAAATGAAGTCAGATCTTCTATCAATCACTGACCATTTTATCTCCTTATTTACAGTCAATGCATACCCAAGTATGTTGCAAATACAGTCAGAAATACAGTTAAGCGACTGATAAGGATTTTTTACAGTCACAATTTTTTTTAAAGATAACATATCACGTGGCGCCCAATAAAAACTTCAGTAGACACCAGGCCCGGGCTGGTAGCGGTTTAGTACAATTGTAACCAATTAATAATAATTTCGTGTGGTACTACAGACGTAGAGGTAATGTTTCTTACCAGCTGCTTGATGTATTCGTACCTCTATCGTAGTCACCAAAGCTACCCCAATAATCCTACCACGTAACGGGAACCCACAGTTTAACGCAGAGATCAAAATCATTTTCAATTCTTAATATTATTATTTGATTTCTGAATAACACCTTGCTGTTAGCCCGTATTCTAGTTTAGATTACGAGAAGTAACATACGTTTAAATGGATTCTAAAGCACGCAGATAATGAAGTCATTTCTCCATTAGCCTAAATGCCGCAAGTCCTCCTGTGTATGATTCTCTCGCTTTTGCGACTCTAGTTTGTTAATGTGGTGCCATGATGAACCTCGATTATTGAAGAGTATAATCTGTTAGTGTCTATAACTGCTGATTTAAGATGTTGATGTGTAAGAACAATTCTTAATGAACAATGTACTGTAAAGATTTGGTCGGCTGGAATGCGGAGTTCACTATAAACAGGTTACTCAGTAGTAATTACGTGGAATACTGACAATCTTTGCCGAGGAGTTCGATTACTTAATGATTATTGGGAAAAACTTAAAAACAGAGAGGGGGTGAAAGTTTACAACGCGTTCATCGAAAAAACATACACATTTATTTTTTTTTTTGTCAATAAACACATTGTTTTTTACTTCTGGGACAAATGGCAGTACATTTATCAAACCTCGATCAAAATTCGAACAGTTGTTTTTGCGTGATTCATGTACAATGAAGAAATGATACCAATTTGTTTAGAGTTTTTCCTTAATTTCTCATCTTTTCGACATCAAAACAAAATGAAATATACCCTACTCTATTACGGGGACTGTGGGAGCTACGTAATCTAAACACCATCTAAAATCGACCATTAGTTTTTGCGCTAATCGTGTGCGGCAGAAAATGTATAGTAATTTATACTTTTCTCTTAATTACTCCGCCTTTCGATGTCACATCAAAATGAAATATATGAAATGTACCCTACATTACTACCAAGACTACATTCTGTACAACACAATAAAATCCAATAATTTGTTTTTTCGTTAATCTGTTCATCCAGAGAGACAGGAACTTTTTTATTTCTAAAATAAAAATGTGATTTCTTTTTTACGTAACTTATTAACAGTGTACAAACTACTTTTTTCTTAATATCCTAAAAGCTCACAGACTTACAAACATTTTTGTTGTTATTGTTTTATCATATTTATTGATAGACCTAACTGTAACTAAATAATACTAAGATACATCTACCAACGGGTTAATCTTTTTCTGTCGCAGCCATTTGAACTAACCTGGTAATTCAATCAGTTAACGGGGGTCTATAGTTTAAAATATTCAGTGTTGGACATAGTTACAATTCCAAAAATATTTAATTTAAATCGGAATAATATGTTGCTCTTGGTACGTATTCCTGTAAATATTTCAAGTTAGTTTTTTTTTTTTTTCCTTTATGACTTAACTCCTCGACAGCGTCATTAGAGGTAGAAAAAGACTGGCGTCAATGAACTGGATCAAGTTAGGCCATGGCCTTTTGAAAGAACCATCCTGGTATTCGACAGGGGGATTTCGGGAAACCATGAAAACCCGAAATCTTGATGGCCGGGTGACGATTCAAACCTGCGTCTTCCGGAATGCACCCTCCACGCTCAGTGGACACTAATTTGTCGACGCTTTTATCTTAATTTCTCAGTGTTTCGACGTCAAATCAAAACATACACTATGGACGTTGGGTTGTACACTATTTGAAACCCGAACTGTAGTTTGCGTAAATCGTGCTGATCAAATCAATTTAAATAGACAGCTGACTCCATTTGTGTATCGTATCAACGAGCCGCATACTTATTTTTACAACAATTTCTTAAATGTACATACTTTTTTCCGTTTAGAGTAATATTACATTTACAGGTTTTGCTTTTACTGTCGATAGGTGGATTCCCTTTTCGTCGTAAATGTATGCTTGCCTACCATCGCCACAGGTAATAAACACATAAATACACTATGAACGGTGCTTTCCGTTGGTGATGAGTTATTTTTAGAGCTATGAGAGTGTACCGGTAAGTCCTGCCTGACTCTTCCTAATGGCATATTTCGTACGAAGTTAACTTACTGAAACATGTTTTCTGCCGTAGAAACTCGTGCTAAACTTCCTTCTCAACGGTCGTAAACACGCAGCATATCACGGCAAAGATGAGAGCTCGCCTCTTCAGAGAGAAGGTAATGAGCAACGCACAAACTAATCTGCTCTGAAGATGGACTTTTAATGGTGCAGCAGGGAATTACTCCGCACGACCTGTTCTGCCGCCGTATCTTTCGTCAGTGTATGCTACATGGATGAACAATTTATTACAAAGATGAAATAAGAAATTTTTAGCTAGAATTCCTATTACATCTACAGAACGACATCTGTTTTATAGTGGGGGAATATTAATCTTGTTATAGGCCATTTATTCGCAGTTGTTGAACAATAAATTTTATAAATAACTCCGTCTCCAAACAATTTTGGTGAATGCTATTCATTATTCCACAGAAGCGTTTCGCCCTTGTGGTATAGGGCATCATCAGTGGCTGTAATGTATGTTTTTACATGAGTGTTATTACAATTATTTGAAAAATTTATTAGTTAGGGAATTTTTTTATATTTTAATATTAATTGATTAATATAGACTACGTTACCATAAATACAATGAGCCTCAGTGTACTAATCTCGTGGCTGTTATAATATTACGGCATTGGCACCAATGTTCATTCTTTTTAGAATATTTAAATTTTCACTGATTCACAAACTTTAAGCGGTACCATTCGTTAATGGACATGCAACAGTATTAGACTTCTACAATTTAGTTCCACATTAAAGATGTTAACAATCGACAGTAATATAGTATCTATCATTTTGTTGAGCAGACAAATCTATCATATTTCTTCGTAAGTACGTGTTCCCAAGAAAGTTACGGATTACGTGTGAAATATGAGATAGCCGTTAGTGGTACATATAATTTAGATATGAATTTCTGCTGTGATGATATTAGTTAAATTATTTTTATTTCTTCTCTGAATGTAATAAAAGTTGTCATTTCACACTAAATTAACTTATAATTATATGGGTCGTTCAATAAGTAATGCAACACATTTTTTTCTGAAACAGGGGTTGCTTTATTCAGCATTTAAATACATCATGTTAGTTCCCAATCTTTTAGTTACACAACAATATTTTTCAACATAATCTCCATTCAATACTACGGCTTTACGCCACCTTGAAATGAGGGCCTGTATGCGTGCACGGTACCGTTCCACTGGTCGATGCCGGAGCCAATGTCGTACTGCATCAATAACTTCTTCAACATCCGCGTAGTGTGTCCCACGGATTGCGTCCTTCATTGGGCCAAACATATGGAAATCCGACGTTGCGAGATCGGGGTGGATGAGGAAGAACAGTCCACTGAAGTTTTGTGAGCTCCTCTCGGGTGTGAAGACTTGTGTGAAGTCTTGCGTTGTCATGAAGAAGGAGAAGTTTTTTTCTGATTTCTGAGCCTACGAACACGTTGTTTCTTCAATTTTCGAAGAGTAGCACAATATACCTCAGAGTTGATCGTTTGACCATGGAGAAGGACATCGACCAGAATAACCCCTTCAGTGTCCCAGAAGACTGTAGCCATGACTTTACCGGCTGAGGGTATGGCTATAAACTTTTTCTTGGTAGAGGAGTGGGTGTGGCGCCACTCCATTGATTGCCGTTTTGTTTCGGGTTCGAAGTGATGAACCCATGTTTCATCGCCTGTAACAGTGTTTGACAAGAAATTGTCACCCTCAGCCTCATGACGAGCAAGCAATTCCGCACAGATGGTTCTCCTTTGTTCTTTGTGCTGTTCGGTTAGACATCGAGGGACCCAGCGGGAACAAACCTTTGAATATCCCAACTGGTGAACAATTGTGACAGCACTACCAACAGAGATGTCAAGTTGAGCACTGAGTTGTTTGATGGTGATCCGTCGATCGTCTCGAATGAGAGTCTTGGCACGCTCCCACATTGCAGGAGTCACAGCTGTGCACGGCCGGCCAGCACGCGGGAAATCGGACAGTACAGCTAGACCTTGCGGCGATGATGACACTCGCTTTACCCCACGACTCACCATGCTTATGTCCACTGCCACATCACTGTAGACATTCTGCAAGCGCCTATGAATAGCTGAGATGCGCTGGTTTTCCGCCAAAAGAAACTCAATCACTGCCCGTTGTTTGGAACGTACATCCGTTACAGACGCCATTTTAACAGCTACATATAGCTGTCACCTGTCGGAAGTCAATGAAACTATACATGACGAAGCGGGAATGTTTGAAAATGTTCCCAAAAAAATCCGGTTTTTTCAACCAAAATTGGTCGAGAAAAAAATGTGCTGCATTACTTATTCAACGACCCCCGTATTATATAAGAATTAGAGCTGTCTGTTGGCTCAATGGCTAAGATGCCAGACTGGAGATAGAAAGATCCCCTTTTCGAATCTTTGTCTTGGCGAGGATTTTTATAGGCCCTAAATTCAGCCTTCACCTCTGGTACAGCTTCCTATGTAATGTGAAGTTACCCGGATTCCACGTTAAACTGTAGAATCAGGGGCGGCTCTTGACGTAGAGCCACTGTACCATGTCACTAATTCCTAATCAAGAATAATATATGTGTTCTTTTCTTATTGATCCTCAAATAATCACCGAGTGTGGTGAGTTAGCGGAAATCTCGGGGCTCACATTCGAGAGGAAGCGGGATTTAATTCCCGTCCGTCCATCCTGATTTCTGTTTTCCATGGTTTCCCAAAATAACTCAAAGCGAAAGCAGGGCTGGTTCGATGGTTCCTTTAAAAGGCCATGGCCAAATCCCTTCGCATTCCTTGCTGCCAATCCCACCACTAATGACTTCAACGAGGCCAGAAACAAAGCGCAATAAAAGGACATGACTGGTTTCGGTCATTAAATAGACATGATTGACCACTGTGTTTTCTTTGGCGGGAGGTAATGCCTGAAATTACTCTTCCAGAGCACACTCTTGACACTATGTATTGATTAATGCTGAATTTACGAACCAATTTCCCATAAAGGATGGGTGACAAACAGGGTTGAAAACAATAGGTCAATCAGTTTGACATCAGTGGTAGGTAAACTAATGGAGAGATTAATATGCAACCATATTAGAGGTGTCTGTGAGGAAAGTAAATGGTTTTCAAGTTGGCAACATGGCTTTAGACAAGGATATTTGTGTGAATCAGTTAGTAGGATATGTTCAAGATATTTCTTATGAAATGGACAGGAGAGGTCAGTTTGCTAGTGTGGCACTAGATCTTTCAAAGGCCTTTGACAGAGTGAGCCATAAAATGGTGTTAAATAAGGTAAAAACTATTGGAGCTGACAAAAAGTTGATTTTCTGGGTGGAAGAATTCCTGAAAGTTAGAAAGCAAAAAGTTAGTGTAGGAAATGCAATATCAAAAGAAGTAGAAGTGAACATTGGAGTCCCACACAATAGTGTCTGGGGAGCATTGTTATTCGTTATTCTAATGAATGATTGTGTTAATGGTTTACTGTTGGAAGTTGATTGTTTGCAGATGACATAATGTTAAATAAAAGGATAAAATAAATAGAAGACTGTAAACAGCTGCATGGGGATCTAGATAGGATAACTAGTTGGGTGAGTCAACATGGGATGAGGATAAATGCAAAGAAGAGTCAGTTTATTAGGTACACAGATAAAAAGTTAAAGGTTGGTTACAATTATAATGTTGGGAAGGAGCTACTTATTGAAGACTCGAAATGTAAATACCTTGGCATTTCATTTGATAGCAAACTTAACTGGGCAGGACACATTGGACAGGTGGTATGGAAAGGGTTCAAAATCCTTCACTTGTTGGAAAGTGTGATGAGGGGATGCACTAGAGAAGTAAGGGCATTGGAGTACAAAACTTTGGTAAGACCACTGCTGGAATATGGTGATGTATTTTTGGATCCACATTTTCGGTATCAAATACAGGAGTTGGAAGGGGTTCAGAGAAGGGCTGCCGGGTTTGTATCTGGAAATTACCGTCGAACACAATCAGTAACTAATATGATAGAGGAGCTGGAGTGGGATTCATTGGAGGATAGAAGGAGGGTGATGGGGGCCATGGGAGTGTACGAGGCCTATACTGGTGATGAAACATGGAAAGATATTGGTGGGAAAATTAAGAGAGGTGCTTGGAAGGGTAAGGTTGACCATGAACACAAGCTGGCTCTTGATTTCAGGCATAAGGGTGTGGGAAAATTTTATTTCATAGGAAAGGGAATGAGGGACTGGAATAAATTGCCAAGAGAATTGATGAATAACTTACCGGAAACTCTGAAAGAATTTAAAGTAAAAATCAGTAGAGGGCAAAATTATGTTGGAAGGGAAAAGAGAGGAGGTGTAGGGATTTTGCCACCGGAGTGGGCACTCCATCGCAATTTTATCAATTATTATTATTACAAAAAATAGAGAAGGATTAAAAAGGTGTTATTAATATATAACTGTCACCACCTATTTAATAGTTGTTGATGGACCAGGTTAAATATTCAAATTTAAACAAATAAGCAATAGTTGTTTCACTGCAAATGTTTCCTGTTTGTTAATGAGTTGGGGGGAATCATTATCAGAGTCATATGTATTTTTTATAGCATTTTTTTTTATCTTGTGGTGAACCAGGTAAATGATTTTATACTTAGCTTTCCTTGGAGAGTTTCATTGGAATATCTACACATCTGAAAAAGCTAATGCTAATGCTAATATAAAGAAGGACATATACAACAATAGTGACCCCTAATATTTTTCCATCACATTCCTAGTTTCACCCAAATCACATTTTTCCCTGACTTTCTTATTCAATTATCTTCATTTTAGTCCTCATTATTCATCCATTTGCAAACAGTGAGGCTATAATTTCTTAAGGATTCGACTACTCTAAATCAGTACCAGTAAGTCACATAACAAGAGTTAGCAAAAGCTACAGGCCCCATGCCTTTAGAGAGCCTTGTGCATACACGTAAGAATATCTAAGTCTCAATAAGTTAAGAATGGTATACATCCCCATCCTCCAATAGAAAGATGTGCAAACACTTCTCTGCAATTATCTTATCAAGACCTTAAAAAGGAATATACTTTTTATAAATCATTACACGAGTATGTATATATTTTTAGATGTAGAAGCAAAAACCAAAGCCCTAGCTTGCTGCAAAGAATATTACCAATTGATTTTAAGAAAATTCAAGTGAAATACAAAATATAATCATTTCAGCAGCTCTTCTACAAATGATGGAGGTTGTAAAAAATCAAATATCTAGACAACATTTTGCAACTCAGTGTTTATTGTCATAATTGTAAATGTGCTGCATGCATCAGCTAAATGCATGGAAGCATACCATAAAGTGACCAGTGTATTTTAATGCTTGGGAAATTAAAGTCTCTACTAGGAGAATATTGAAAAGATCGCCAATTATTGTCAGTGAAGTGTATGTGGAAGATAGTATCGGCAATGAACTGGTACATTTCACTGAGCTACTGAGCTGTGACTGTTGCTTTAGGTCTTCAATATCATACATTCTTAATGGAAAATTCATTATAATCGTGTTTCCAAAATGTTACACACCAACAGCAGTGCAGAAAGTTATTTTTCAGCATTAAAGCATATTAAAATCAGCTAAGGAACACAATGGGATAACAACACCTAAATGTTCTTTCTGGCTTTAATGAATATAGAAAATGATTTCCTTAGAAATATTGATTTTGCTAGTGTTGTCTTTAAATTTTCAAACATTAAATCACGACAGGTAGTTTTTTAAATGTGCTGGTTTAAATTTTATCCTGAACTTGATACCCAAAGAAAACTCATTTGCTACAAGACCTGTGCTGTCTTAATCCAGCTCTGTTCCAAATTCAATATTTCTATTCTTTCTGAAATAAAATAAAAGAAGTGATGAGCTGAAAGAAATATTGCATGATTTTATATCAAACAAAAATTCGTTTACCAGCAGAGATAATTGCAGGGTTGCTACAACTGCTGCCACTTTGTGTGTGATTTGCAGAGAAAGCAGCTCTGTATTACATTTTAACTTTCAATAATATGAATTAGGGTACCTGATCAGCACAATACTTCAGCTTCCTTTACCTTCAAGGTGTCTACAAACTAGTATCCGTATAAGATCAGTTACTTCTCACAACCAAACTATTTACCAGAGTATGTAGAAGTGGGATTGTATTGAAATTAAACTTACATACACTGTTGGCAAACTCCAAGTTACCATGTTACAGGTTTCTTCCACACCTGGTGCAACATCAATTCTGATAATAGAGGAGGTAGGGGTTTCACTAAGAAAATAGAATAAACAATAGAGGGGCGAGATGGAATAGAGAATAACATGAGGATGGTGGAGGAAGATGGTGAGGTAGGCACAGTATACCAGTGTTCATATATCATAGCCATGAGTTACTAAGAATAGATATCTGTGGTAATAAAAAAAAAAATCGGTTTTGGCTGCATGTCACATTGAAACAAATGAGGAGAAACTAATTTCATGTAAGAGTTGAGAATTGTTATTATCAGTGAGGATTTAAATTTAACAGGTGTCAACTGACATGGTACTAACAGAAGGAACAGAGATTTTCCAATATCTTAGAAATGGAAGGAGGATTTATGAAATGGTAGCACAAGCAAAGCACAAGGGGAAGAAATATGTTTGATATGTTCCTATCAGTACCACATTAACCACGTAGCAGGAGGTTGTAAATGCTATGGGACTCACACCTTCTAGAGGGGGCCTTGCTCTACAATTTTCCCTCGGACGGCAAAAATCAAGGGCCTCTTCTCACATTTGCTATGAGCCCCACGCTGTCTTAATCCACCCCTGGTTCCCATTAAAGGCCAATAACAACCTAGTGGGATCTCAACTAACTGAAGGAATCATTGATTAAGAAGCAGATCTAAAGGATATTAGTGAATTCAGTGGCCAAAATTGAAGGTGATAATAAGTACAGTTACAGAAAAACCTGTTTTTCAGAACTAAAGAGATATTTTAGGGAACGTTTAGTATGTGGTAGGAAAGAACATGAATAGTGGAGTCAAAGTGAGAACTGTGTAGGGAAATAATGCAGGAAGGATTCTTATTCCAAAACAGAAAATAAAAAGAAGTACAGAATACTATGATTGGGAGGTTAGGAATCTAAAAAGGTTGATAAGAAGAGAATATAACAGAATTAATAAACAGCTAAGCAGTAAATGCCAACTGAAACAACTAAACAAGGAATTATTATCAGCAAAGTCCCTTAAAATAGATTTATGAAAATTATTGTGGATGCAAGGGGCTCACTGAATTATGCACCTAGAAATTTATATAGATTAATTAGATAACTGAAGGGAAGTGAATGTATTCAGACAGTTGTATAAAATAATGGTAAAGAAGTTACTGATGATTTTAAAAAAAGCAGAGGTGTTAAGTAATAACTTGCTGAAATCATTAGGGACTATGATTCATTAATGGCATAGTGTAAATTGGAGGAGTAGCTCATCCTCACAACTAGAAATGAGCAGACAAAATTATTGATATTCAACCATTTCAGTTATGATTGAGTCAGGACTGTGCCTTTTAAGTTTGAGGGGATAAAATGGTTTCAAGTAAATAAAAAAAATAAGTGCTCACGAAGCAGTTCTGATGGATATTAGATGATTCAGGAAACCAGTATAAAAAATTGAAGAGGGAAATAGGTACGTACATTATTACAAAAAGACACAAATTTCAGAAATTGAAAGATACTTCAGGGAAAGGTTCAGCATATGGAAAAAGGTACAAGTACCGTTGAGTCAAAGTGTCAAGGAGATGATAAAAACAAGTGAAGAAATATTTATACCTAAACATAAAATAATGAGAAGTACAGATGCTGATGAGAAGAGAACACAACAGTATGGCAGCAGTGAATACTTGAAACAACTAAACAATGAATTAATAGTAGCAAGAGGGAAGCTAAAGATGGGTATACGAAGAAAATTACAGGTGCAGGGGTACCACTGAATGATTAAACTAGAAATTTCTGTAGCTATGTTAGAAGATGGAGGGAATGAAAGGTATTCACATAATTGTAGACAAAGATGGAGTGGTGCTAAGGAGTTACACCAGAGACGTAAGGAAAATGGGTTGCAAAACATTGATCATACCTTTGCTTGAATATGAGGGTATAGATATGGACCCTACATCTTTGGGCATCAGGCATGGCAGTTGGAGACTCTGCAAAGGAGGAGAGCTAGCCTTGTTTATGTCAATTACTGCAGTATTCAGTCAGTAACTGATACAATAAAATAGCTAGATTGGGAGTAATTTGAAAACAGGAAGAGGACGAAGAGAATGCTGGGAGTATACAAAACATATGGTGGTGATGAAGTATGCAATGATATTAGTCAAAGAACTAATAGTAGTGCATGGAAGGGAAAAGATGACCATGAGTAAAAGCTGGCACTTGATTTTATGCAAACCACCCTGTGTGGCAACCGCATGGGGGTGGCAAAATCATGATTGAAGGGTGGCAAAGTTATGTCACAATGACCTTCTTTTTTTAGTTCCCCTACTACACCAGCAGTGACAATGGGGTGGCAACAATAGGGGTAGCAACCCTGGGGATGGTGAAAATTGAGGTGGCAATCTCACAGTTGTTGGCTGGCTTGGAAAATTCGTAGATCCATAAATGCTCATATCTTCCACGTTATTGAGAGTAATTATTTTTGGATAACTGCAATATCTGTTTGGTACATATTATTATCAGTTTTCTCTAGAGCAGTCTGGTGGCTCTGTGATTAAGACGTCTGACTGGCTAATGAAAGGCCCCCAGATCAGATCTCTGTCTTGGCAGGGATTTTTACAGGCACTTAACCTAATCTTCACCTCTGACACAGTGTGATCTGTAATGTGAAGTACCCCAGAACATTTCTGTGGTTCAGATCAGGGATGGATCCAGGATTTTGGTTTGGGAGGGGCTTGAGTGGAATTTAGTTTGGGGGGGCTTGGCTTGAGTGGATTTTGGCTTTGCGGGGCTTGAGTTAGTATTTATAGCCTCCTCGGACCTAGATACTTTTTGGGGGGGGCTTGAGCCCCCTAGCCCCCTCCCCCCTGGATTCACCCCTGGTTCAGATCACACAATAAACTGTAGGTCCCTTATACATTGCAGGATTACTGGGTTAGGCTAGACAGCTACAATAGGGGTGGATTACACACCCGAACGCAAAACCCTAAATCCTTAACACAGCTAGGAAACAAACAAACAAAAAATCCCATTTCCTTCCATCTGAATTCAGCTGACAACTTATTATCAGAGTAATTTCTGCCCTTCCATACATTACTTCTAATTCTTTGACCAATATCCATCCTTTTCATTAGTTATATGCTCCTTACACTCCCAGCACTGTCTTCACGTACGAGGGGGGATCCAAAAGTAACGGGAATTGAGCAGCGGCGGGGAGAGAGAGTGGGGGAACACATTGTTCGACCTGGTGTCTGCTACTGTCATCTCATCTGAGTCAGTGTTGTGTCGAAGTTGTGTCGCTGTGAGTACATCGGTTCGCCCGTGATAGTTTTTTTAGTAAGGCAACTTTTTCCATTTCGGCGAAAACGTGATGGCAGATTGTCGAGAGCAGCGCGTGGCTGTGAAATTTTGTTTCCTGTTGGGGAAACTGGCCGCTGAAACTATTGTAATGCTGAAGACTGCTTATGGGGATGCTGCCCTAAGTAAAACCAGAGTCTATGTGTGGTTTTCACATTTTAAAAATGGAGAAATGTTAATTGATGATCAATCCCGTTCAGGACGCCCCTCAACGACAAGAAGAGACGAAAACGTCGACAAAATCAATGCCCTCTTTCGTGCAGACCATCACTGAGCCACTGATCAACTCTGTGAGATGTCTGGAATATCATGGAGTTCAATTCAGAGGATTTTATCCGAATATTTGCACATGAGAAAGGTTGCAGATAAATTTGTCCCTCGCCTTCTCACAGACGAGCAAAGGGAGCGTTGACTTCATGCATGTTTTGAGCTTCAAAATCAGCTCAAAGAATTTTTCCAAAAGTGATTACTGATTATGAATCGTGGTGCTATGGATACGACCTCAAAACAAAGCAGCAATCAACCAAGTGGAAGACATGTGCTTTCCTCATCCCAAAAAAACTCTCCATGTAAAGCCAAACATCAAGACAATGATCATTTGTTTCTTCCATTGCAGAGGTGTTATGCACGTGAAGTTCGTTCCCCCTGGTCAAACTGTCAACCAGGAGCTCTACTTGGAGGTTTCTGAAAGATTGAGGGAGAGTATCTGGAAGAAAAGGTCAGATCTTTGGCGCACAGGCGACTGGTTCTTCCATCATGACAACGCGCCGGTCCACACCGCCCTTTCCGTAAAGCAGTTTTTGACCAAAAACAGCACGACACCGATTTTCCACCCCATCCACTCACTGGATCTAGCCCCCCGTGGTTTCTTTTTGTTCCCCAGACTCAAAAGGATTATTAAAGGAAAGTGTTTTGCCACTGTGGAGTAGGTAAAACAAAAATCGCCGGAAGGCATAAAGAACATCCCGATAAGTGAATTTAAAAACTGTTTTGAACAATAGAAGGATCATTTCAAGTAGTACGTTGTGGTCAGTGGAGAATACTTTGAAGGTGATCAAAATTTGGTGTAAAAATATTAAGAAATAAAGACGTTATGACGATTTTCCCGTTTTTTTTTGGGTCCCCCCTCGTACCTCCCGTTTTCCATTGACTCCAAACCCATGGCTAATTGTGTTGTGTAGTAATTTACACAAACAAATCTAGCCCCTTTCCATTGAATCCCTCCAACTAATTTATATAATACCTATCATATGAATCCAATACTTCCCACCTTCCCTCAGTAGTCTGTTACATCTTCTCATCACCTTCCCCAGTAAATGAAGGATTTTAAAACCTATTGCTACCATCTGCCCAATCTGTCCTACCAAAATAAATTTACTACCACAATTTAATCAAATATTATTATAATTAAACATGGTTGTATTAATATATTTACACTTAGAGAATTTATTAAGCAATTCCTCCTCAAATAGATAGTAATAACAATTTATTTTCATTCTGTATTGACCTAACCAACTAGATGTCCTCCCCAGATACACCTATAGCTGTTCACAGTCTTCTCATACTCGTATTCTGTTATATATCATTGTGTCCTCAGCAAACAACCTAACTTCTGACCACCAACATTAGAATAAATGATCCCAATACACTCACTGTGGCACTTAAATTTTTATCCCATCTCTTTTTATGATGCATTTCCTACTCTCTCTCTTTGGTTTCTATTTTTTAAGAATTCCTGTACATGGCAAGCCACTTTTTCATCCACCACAGTGGGTTCTTACTTTATTTACCACCATTTCTGTCAAATGCTCAGGAGAAATCTAATGCTACACTTTCAACTTGGTCTTTCTTGTCTATTTCACCCAAAACTTCTTGCTCTAGTCCACTGAAGTCCACATGAATATTTTTATTTGAACCCATTCTGCCATTTTTCAAATTCTTCCCTCACAAATATTTCTTATGTGTTTCCATATCAATCTCTCCGTCAATTTACCTGCCACTGAGATCTGACTAATTTGCCTGTAATTTTCAACATTTGATCACCACTCCTTTATTCACCACAACTACTATGGTAATTTTCCAGTTTTCTGGTAACTTCCAAATTAAAGGTAATAGTATTTAAACGTATAGAATTGTTTCTTATATGGTATACTTTCCTTTGAATACAAATTTAATTTCTCCACAAGAGTCTCATCTTCATCATTCAATCCTCCACTATTGTAAACATCCAGGACCCATAAGTTATTTTATTTGTATCAACACATTTAAAGGGGCCTACACACCTTCAGTTTAACAGCACAGATATGTGTCATAAATAACTGATTCGAAATCCATACAGTTATCTGAACTGTAGATGTGTAGGCTACATTCAGTTTTCCATTCTTCAGTCTCTCAGTTCTGGCATTCAGTGCAGTCAAGACGAACAGCAAAGAGTGACATAAAAAGGAGAGCCACCGTTTGTGCAGTGTTATAATTTTATTGCTGAAAAGACCATTTACTGAATCATTGTTTTCATTATTCACTGTAATTGTTGATTCACTCGGGTCCAGAGTTTCTTGGTGTACCAAAAAATAAGTTTCTTGTAATACCAGAGGCTCTGAAAATAACCATCACCACTACCTACTGCAAATCTCTATGAATTGTTTAATTCTTTCCAAAAAGCAGATCAAAAGTTTTTTTTCATAACACCATAATGAGTTGCATCAAGCTCCAGAAATTTCAGTTTTTCTATTAAAACTCTATACACCGCTGATTTTGTATATGACAGACTATTTAAGCACATTCTACATTAAAAAAATTCAGGAAGATTCCTGCAGCCTTCAATAAAAGTCAAAAGCACATCTTTATCTTTATTAGAAGTCATGATGGTAACACATTGAGATTAAAGCAACTAGCTATGATAAGACTGTGCAACATTTACAATTACTGGTGGAAGCTTGCACAGTTTATCATGAAAAAGTCAAGTCTCTTGCACAGGAGAGCAGCCTACGTAAAAACCTGTCTGAACTGTGGAGTTTCCACCATTGATTCCTCAAACATAATATCACACATGATAAACTGCACAGTTACTCTGGAGATGTGCAGGCCCCTTAACTCATGACTGTGATCTATGAACAGCATTGAACTATAGAATAGGCCCCTCTACTAAGCAACCTTCATCTTAGACCATTCTGTGGCATTCCATGGCAGTTTCCATAACTCTACCATGCTCAATGACTATTTTACAATGAAAATTGGAGATTATCTACCACCACTTCTTAACATCTTAGATGGGAATTGGCTTACCAAGATATCCTATCTTGATCTCCGATTTGATTTTAGCAATAAATCTTTCACTTATTCTTGTTTTCCGACCAAGTTTCTCTCCCTCTCTCTCTCTCTCTCTCTCTCTCTATATATATATATATATATATTATATCGGTGTTTACGATTAAACATAGTCAAAAGTTAAAAAAAATAAAAAATGCAAATCATTTGAATCAATCACTTTAATTCTAAGAACACTTTATGCAGTATTACATTTTTTTTTTTCCTGAAAAATGTATCTGTTGTCTTTTGGCTTTTGGGTAGCGTTTCTTTTATGTTCTTATAAAATAAGTTCTGTAACACCCAACACTGTTAATTGTTTCACACACGGTCATCATCACTATCTATGCTTTGCAATATATCAAAACCTGAATAAATTTTTGAAAGAGCATTTTGTATTCCGCTTGAAGACAAAACTCTCTCTTCTACTTGTTCTTCCTCATCGTTTATGGCATTATTCTGTAACTCTATCAGATCTTCATTGCTGAGAGGTTCGTCGTGAGTTGCCACAAGGACTTTAAGATCTTCCACCCCGACGTCTTCATGTTCAGACCCCTCAATCATTGCAGCAATGTCTCCAAGCACTTGTCTGTGCATTTGGACAATTCTTCTAGGTACTCCTACTACATCTGGCCAAAGATTACACCACACCCCATTCATACAACTCTTTTTAACTTCATTCCAAGAATCGTCTATGTTGTGAATAGCCTTCATGATGTTGTATGACTTCCACCACTCTCGCATAGACTGTCTTCCTTTCCCGTCAGTTTCATGAATCAGTTGGCTAAAAGTGCGGCGATGGTAATAAGCTTTGATGTTTGCTATTGCTCCCTGGTCAATACGTTGTAGTGTTTGGTGGAAGGAACTTCACGTACACTGTTAAGTCTCTCAGTGTATCAACTGAGGTTCGATGTCCTGGGGCATTGTCTAAGAGTAATATAACTTTACGTTCAAGCCTATTTCTGTCACAGTAGGATTTGACTGACGGGTGAAAACTATTAGAATACCAATCTTGATAAACTTCCTGTGTAACCCACGCTTTTCTGTTGGACCGCCACACGACTGGTAGGCTTGTCTTGTCTGCACCTCGCATTGCATGGGGTGTTTTTGAATGGTAAACCAGTAAAGGCTTCAGTTTGAAATCACCAGTGGCATTACCAAGCAGCAGAAGTGTTAGTTGATCTTTTGCAGCTTTGAAACCGCTGGCTTCACATTCTTATTTAGAAATGAAAGTTCAAGATGGCATTTTTTCCCAGTAAAGCCCGGTCTCATCAACATTGAAGATGAGACAAGCAGGAATTTTTTCTTATGCTACGAAATCTTGAAACTTGTCTGGAAACTCAGCAGCAGCTTGAGTGTCTGCACTGGCGGCCTCGCCCGTTATCTGGATATTGAACCAATGAAACCAGCCTCTGATGGCATCAAAAGTCGGATTGGAACTCTCTTCACCTTCTTCCGTCTTTAACATCTCATACAAAGATTTTGCTTTTGTGCATATGAGAACATAACTCAATGGTGTGTTCTCCTTTTCTAAATCTTCGATCCAGACTGCTAGCAACTTCTCCATTCATTCTAGGCTAGAAGATCTCAAACGAGAAAGTTTTGTTGCACTTGTAGGTGTTGAACTTTTGCTGGAAAGTTTAATTTTTTCCAGATTTTTAAAAATAGTTCTCACAGTCGATTCTGACAGACAAAAACCTCTGCCAACAATTGTTACTATGCCTCCATTTTCCATTCCTCTTATCACCTTCATCTTCAATACCAAAGTTACGCTTTTACGCTCTTTTTTTCTTCATAGGTGGTATTTTTAACGTAGCGTTAATTTATTTATCTCCACCAAACGTTAAAACATGACTGCCAGCCGAGATAAACACATGGAACAAATGGAACAAATGAAGCAAATAAGGGAATCCCCATAAAACAAAGTCGTAGGACAGGGAATCCCCAATTCTTCAATCAGAATGGTGAGAGAAAGCGGGGATTCCCGCGACCAAAAAGAAGCCAATGACTACATTATGTACACACTTTATCATTATTCTTGGCCACTGCTGAAAAATTCTATCACTCTTATCTTGCACAATCCTACATCAATGTCATACTAAGAAACAGTAACACAATACTGGCTCGTCAGTATTGCACTACTGTTTCCTGGGGTGACATTGATGTAGGATTGTGCAAGATAAGAGTGATAGAAGTTTTCAGAGGCAACCAAGAATAATGATAAACTGTGCACATAAATATTCTTAAGTAAGTAATTCGCGTAATACGAGGCATTTTAATGAGAAATTTGAAATTCGCGCTAAAGCGAAACCGGGCATAACGGGGTTACGTAAAGTGGGGTATTACTGTATATATATATAGATTATTAGGATACAAAGTGGATATATTGAACATTCGGATAGGATAAAAACCACCGCTTACCAAAGAAGAGGATTCCTACGGCACCACCCTCCCTCCATAATGCTCTCTTGTTGACAAAGGGCCAACTCCCGAAATATTCATTGTTTTTCCTGTTCTCGTGCATTTTTATGTGCTCACCCCATGAAACCATCTTCTAAGGAAAGTGATGATTCATTTAGCTATCCTTTTTTTTGTAAATCCATTCGCTATTTAGCTCCAATTATTTCCTGGTTACTATATATATATATATCTGGGTCTAGCCATTTATTAAGAGGAAAACATTGAGGGGGGAGGAGGGAGTTAGTGTTGTCGAATACTGCATCACAGAAAGACTGTTGGCCAAGAAAATGGTGGTAGTAAATTCAGACTAAGTACATGTAGAGGGGCACTGTTTCAGAGCTAATACTGAAGCCATGATAAATATACAAAACTGATTTCTGATGGGCAGGAAAAGAAAAATAATATAATAAAATTTAAATATAAATGAGCAAAAATAAAGAAAAAATATATTAAAAAATTAAACTAAAGTCTCTGAAGTTAAACATCACCTCTGGTTAACAGGGGTCAATTTTGGTAGTGGGGATGGAGGCAAGGAGAGGAGAAGTAAAAAGTAAACATAAATAAAAATAATAATAATAATGATCAGGTATTATCTTAAGTTGATACCGATTTGTACTGACAGTTAAGTTCCCACCTTCTAAGTTCAGAGATAATAATAATAATGATCAGGTATTATCTTAAGTTGATACCGATTTGTACTGACAGTTAAGTTCCCACCTTCTAAGTTCAGAGGAGCTGTTGCTATTAACGAGGACTCTGATAGCATGGACTGTAAAACAAGAGTTAAATTTATTCGTGTCATGGGGGATGGCATAGACTGCTACTAGGTGATTTGGGTTCTATATGAATATCATCTGTCAGAGAATGGATTTGTGATGAATCCTATAAATGAAGCAAATCAGTGGTTGTATATTAACTGGTATATTATGTGGAAGTTTTTGCAGGTGTTGTATTCTAAGATCAGAAAGCTTTCCCCAGTGACAGGGTTACTGAAAGTGGTATGTTACACATCAAGCAGTGAGGGCTAATGCATGGGAAAGGGCCATGGGGCTGACTGATGAGATGAGGAAGATTATGTTTGCAGACTAGGAGTTTGCTCAGGTTAGAAGGCCTGCTGAAACAAGTTCTGGGAGAGCCAGAGATGATTTTGGTAAGAATGGATCACATTTCTGGGCAGGTTTACAGGAAATCATAATCCTGTTTGAGGATTCTGTTGATGAATTAAAGGCCTGGGTAGTATTGTGTGATCAGGACTGGGTTGTGGTTGATTGGCAGGTTTGATGGTTGTAATGTTACCCATGAAAGCTGTTTGGTAACCATAGCCATATGGTAGTTGTGAGATATCAGTTCTTCTGAAATGTTGTTTGAATAATGCATGAGGGACTGTTGGTTAGAGCATATATGACTACCCTGAATGCAATGACTGTAAGGGGCAGGAACATTTAGTTTGGTATGTGTGGCAAATGTTAAAATAGGGATACTGCTGAAGGTTGATGAATTTGATGTGAACTAAGGAGTTGAGCTAACCATTGAAGAGTGACAAATCCACATCCAAGAATGTGGCCTGGATGTGGGAGTAGTTCCATGTGAATTTCAGTATGTTAAAAGTATTAAATTTAGAAAACTGTTTTCACACTGCATCCAGATCATAAAAATATCATTGATGAATCTAAGCCTTAAGTAGGGTTTGAAAGAGACTTTCTCCATAAAGGACACAACCATCACCCATGAAATATCCCATGTAATATACCAGTTAACATTCAACCACTTCCATGTTTCATATAATGTATATTTGACCACAAATCTTCTCACCACAAGAAAAAATGGCGACCAACAGATGGTACTAACATAGAACCCAAAGCACCCAGCATCTGTCCAGGCCATCTCCCATATCATGAATCATTTCAAGTCTTGTTTTATCGAGAGTCAACCCTAATAGGTAAGAACTTGACTACAGTACAAACTGGGCACAAGGCAACCACCTGGTCTCAACTTAAGATAATACACAGTCATTATTATAATTAACTTTATTTATGTTTACTTTCTTCTTATCCTCTCCTGTCTCCATCCCCACTACCCAAACTGAATCACCGCTAACCTCACGTGATGTTTAACTTCAGAGTCTTTGGTATAATTTTTAATATTTTTTATTTATTTTTGCTTATTAATATTAAGACATTATTATATAATATTTCTCTTCCTACCCACCAAGGATCAGTTTTGATATTTATCAAGTCTTGGGTATTAGCTCTGAATCACTTCCCCTCTACCTGCCCTTAGTTTGAATTTACTACCACCATTTCCTGGCCAACAGTATTTCTGCTATGCAGTCTGGCACAACACCCACCCCCCCAAAATGTTCTCCTGTTTATAAATGGCTAGACCCAAAAATTTCTGTATCATGTGTGTCTTTCCTTTGTGATCAGGCCCCACATCCATCATTGTAAGGTAAGTGGTGGCTTGTTTCCCTATCCTATTTTGTAAATCCTTCTTGCTATTTATTGCTTTTTATTTAATTGTTTACTATATATTTGTATATTTAAACAGATGATAGGGAAAGGGGTATTGATTTGGAGCTAATGCCCGAGCATTGCAAAATATTTTGAAAAGATCAGAATAAAACAGGATTAGCCTAAATGATTCATCAGGTTTGAAAACACTATGTACTGAAAAGTTCATGACTTACAAGGTGAGTGATACATGAAAAGATACATTAACTCACATAGTTTAAATACCTGCTTGATGAAAGTGATTTGCCAAAGGTAAATGTCTTCTGTGCCATATTAAAGGGAAAGCTGTGTAGGCCATTTTTCATCATCAAGCAGATGGTGACAGAATTCACGTATGTGGGTATGTTCAGGTGTTGTTTCCACAACTGACTACTGACTCCTCCACTTTCATCCTACAACAGGGTGGAGCTCCACCCCACTGGAGCAAAAACTTTTCAGCAGAGAACTGCCACATTGCTGGATGGGGCGTACTGGTCAAAGTGATGTTCCTCTGTCATCATGGCTCCCCAGACCACCAGTTCAGACCCCATGTGATTTCTTCTTATGAGGTTATGTGAAGGACAAAGTTTATGTTCCCACAATGCCAACAAAACTGCAAGAATTACTGGAATGGATCACTGCTGCTGTGACTGACAGTGATAGAAACTTGCTATCTAATGTACAGAACTGGATTACCATTTGGTTATGTTCTGGGTGACTAAGGGCACACACATTGAACATTTATACTATGTAACAGAAACTTGGTGAGTTTATCTATACTTTCATAAATCACTCATTGTTGTAGGTTGTTTGCTTTTGAATTCACAATATTTTGAAACCTGATGAATAATTTAGGTTAACCCTGTATAGTAAAATTTTGGCAACATAAATTGGTGATGGCAAAAATTAATAAATAGCTAAATAAAATAAAATTAATAAAAAAATAGTTTTAAGCCAAAGAATCTATGAAATTGAACATAATTTCAGGTTAGCGGTGGGTAAATGTTAGTATTGGGGATGAAGGCAAGGAGAGGCTGAAGGGAAGGAATAGTAATGACTATGTATTGTCTTAAATTTAGAGTGAGAGGTTACCTTGTGCCCAGTTTGTACTGGTAGACTAGCTTCCACCTTCTGAATTCTGAGGAGCTGCTGTTGTTTGGGAGGACTCTGATAGCATGGACTGTGAAATAAGAATTAAAATTATTAGTTTCATGGGAATCAGCATGGACAGCTACTGGATGTTTTAATTCTCGGTGAATACTGTCTGTCGATGGCCATTCATTCTTGTGGCTAGTAGATTGGTGGTCAAACATAAATAGGAAGCCAGGCATTGTTTGCAGGTTAGCTGGTATATTACATGGGTGGTTCCACAGGTAGCATGTCCTGTGATGGGAAAACTCTCCCCATTGACAGGTTTGGTGAAAGTGGTCGAGGTATGGTGTATGTTGCATATCTTACAGCGGAGTCTATGACATGGGAAAGAGCCCTGAGACTGTCTGCTGGTACCAGGAAGACTATGCTTATGGACTAAGAGTTTTGACGCCTGCTGAAACAATTCTGGAAGGGCATGGAGGATTTTGGAAAAAAATGGATATCTGGAAAGGTAAGTATGAAATCATAATCTTGCTGAAGGATTCTATTAATGGATTTGAGTCCTGGGAAATAATACCCAGTCATTACTTTTCCTACCCTCTATCCTCTCCTGCCTCTCCACTACTACTATAACACTTTTCTACTCCTCTGGTAAGCCGGAAGTATCCCGACACCATTTAAATAATGTTTCAAGACAATGTCACATCCAGCTATCTTTAAGACATCTGAAGTGATGTTATCTACACCAGCCAATGTTTTCAGCTTTCTTAGTTTCTTCACATGATCCTCAGGATGAAATTCAAAATATTTTCTAATTGGGTGGATAAACTCGTTCTCCGATTTACACCCTCCCATTCATGGATCATGGTCCGTAATGTTCTCACAGTTATTTAAAATCTTTGTCTTTTTCAAATCATCAGTACTACTTCTCCATTCTTATCTATAAGTCTCTCAACACCCTTCCTTCCACTCAGTTTTCTAGATGCAACCATCAGTGGTACCCTTGCGCCAATAATATTCTTCATAAACGTTTCTTTAGCCACCTTATTTGGTATTATTAATTTACTTGTTTCAAGTATTCTCTACTGCCTTGCTGTATCTTAACTCTATTATAGTACATAGATTCTGTATTTTCCTTTATTTTCTGTTTTTGGAATAAATAATTCATCACCTTTTTTGTTATTTTTTTGAAGTCTTCCAATTCCAACTCCACTGTACTTGTGCCATCCTCCCATTTGTTGCAACTTTTCCTGAAATATCTCTTCAGTTTCGAAACCTGGTATTTTTCTCAGTGTTTAAGTGTCTCATTACTAAAAATAAATTAATTTCTACCGAAGATGCTAGAAAATTTTTGTAGTTAGTAAAGTGATTTTTATTAATGTACAGAATAATACTTACTTTATTTTATTTGGTATTTATGAAAAAAGAATTGTACATTCCTTATTGCATTAAAGAAAGCATATGTGTTTACATTGTATTAGAAGTTTTAATCAGTATGTAGTTGTATTTCTAGTGCTTCTATTCCTCCCAACAATGGGTGAAATGGTGTGAGATGATATTAATATGGAAATGAAACAAAGAGTTGGCCCATCATTTACTAAGGAAAGAGGGATGCAGAGACAAAAAGCTAGGCCTATATAAACAAAAACAAAAAACAATACAAACAAAAAACATACTGGAGATGCCCTTACCCATGACAATAGAAACATATGGCCAAACTTACACCTAAGCCAGTGGTTAACCCTGGCACACAAATGATGGAATTTGACCATTACAATCAGAGTAGAGGTGGTAGGGGCAACTAAAAATGATATCATTGGAAATTTTATGCACAGGAAATAAATTATTTACAAGATAATAGTATTGGACACATATTAGAGAGTGTCCATAAACCATGTAGCTACATTTTGGCCTCTTGTGAACCCGCCTCTCCCCCCCCCCCTCTTTGCATGTATCTTTTTTCACTATTGATTCCAGAAAACAGTTTGTTTTCTCTTGTCAGACTATCGTAAATTACACACAGAGATAATTAAATGGTGGAAATAAATATTTAGACACTGTTGAGCATTCTGTACCTCATTTTAACTGTGACAAATAATATGAATGAAAAGCTATGTGGCCTGGCTCGAAAACCTCTCCCCACCCCGCACCCCATTAGCCCAGCATAGCTTTCCAGCCAACCCCCCCCCCCCCAGACTGAGCCAAGTAGTTTATGGACACTCCGCTAGTGGTGAAAATAGAGCAGTTTGATGATCGAGTGGTTAAGATATCTGACTGGAGTTTAAAAGGTCCCCAGGTCTTGGCCAGGATTTTCAGAGGCCCTTAACCTAGGCCTCACTTGTTGCACAGTTTGCTGTATAATATGAAGCATATCAGCATGCTTCCATGATTTGATTCCATATTCATTTGGATTACCAGGCTAGGTTAGTTAGGTGCAAGAGGCGCATTGTTGCATTGTGTGGTGAATTGAAAACTTTGGCACAAGTTAGCCAAAATCCTTTTGGAACTCCCAGGTAACCTAGCCATATGATGCTTTGAGTTGATTTAGTAGTGAAAATTATCAAAAACTTGATGACCTGTGTGAAAATTTTTCTAATATGATAAATAGTGAGGTTGGTGTTTTGTAATAGAATGAAAGAAGAACTGCATCATTTGTAGCAATTGTTTATTTGTATAGTGTAATAGGTATGTAACAAAATACTTACAACATATTACAATACGATTAGGGAAAATTTTCGATGACAACAGAATACAACTAACATGAAGAAAATATATGCAGCATATTCATCTCTCTGTAATATGTTTTGCTGTGGTCAAATTTCATGAATAAAATATTTACATATGAATTGTATAGCAAAAAGAAATTTTTCTCATATGTGCGAACCTTCATAGTTATTACTTTTGTCCTTCAAGGGTCAAATTCTGAAAAAGACCTTAATCTTTCAAATTATACCTCATTTATCAATTTTGGTTAGTTATCAAGGGAGATAATGGGTTGTGACATAAAAAAACTTGTTGTAGAAATATCGATACATTTATCTTTTGGGATCGAATTCCAGAAAATTCCTTTCTTTAAAAAAAAAATTCCCAATGCGGGGATCTCACTCTTTAAAATGATGCCTCATTTATTTATTCTGGTTAGGTATGAAGGGAGATATAATGGCACAAAAAAACACCTTTTTAAAAATATATATATATATATGATACGTATGGCCCAAAGTTTGTGTTTTTTGTTGTTGTGGTTCTCATTCCTTCAACTTTGATGGGTTTTCTTTAATTTTCCACATCTGTACTTCCATTTGGTAAATTTCTATTCAAATCATTTCATTATTTAAGCCAAAATATTCAGCTTTCCTTCTATAATTTATCTCACACCCTGTATGTAAACAGATTACTTGAGTTTCACTTCTCAATTTCTGAAGTGGAGACTACATACAACAAAAAGAATAACTGAACCAAGAATAAAAGTATTATCTATATGTCTTACATATAGCCAGTATTCTCTTCGCCCATTTCTTGTTGTCCAATGACTCCAAATTTGGCATCTTTATCACATCAGGTACTGACTGTGCTCTACAAAAATTTCCACCTTTCTTTCCACCCCCTGAGACTCCTGTGTTTAATGTACATAAAGACCAAGGTTTTATATCATACTTTCCTGCCTTCTCTGGTGCATACTCTCAACAGTGTCCAATAGATAGGGGACTTTGAAATCTTTCCCTACTACTCCCTTGTGTATCCTGGAAACAGAGTTTACTGTCAAAATGCATACAAACACATTTACTTCTTATGCATTCAACAAGCAATTACTCTTCTGTAAAATTATCATCAAAACTTTATTTCTATGTATGTAATAAGCTGATGCTGATGTGACATTTATCTTCACTTCATGTAGACATATCCAACTAGACACACTGTCCAGATCCTTCCACAACTGTTTATAATATTCTCTTGCATGGTTGGTTTTCCACTAAACTTAAGTATGCCTACATTTAAAGTGAAAACAATATCTGCATTATGTACAGTCTTGGACATATTTAATAACTTAATGTGTTAATACATATTCATGTTAGTATGTCTCAAAATTTGATCAGTTACTAAACTCAAATCAAAGAATCAAAATATGTATTATGAAAAACCTTTGTTACTCATTTTTTTTAAAGAATTAAATACATTTTATGAAATTTAACAGACCCCATGCCGATGATAAAAAAAAAAAAAATCATATTCTGACCTAGTTTCCTGGAGAATACCCTTAGCTTATAAAAATTGTGTTAGGTGCTAATTCTAATTTCTAATGGAATCAATAAATATCTGGAACAGAATTTACCTTTGCTTTTTAGTATTATAAAATTTTAAATAAAATTATTTCAGAGTAGTTAGAGTGTATCGTTTTATATATACAATTTCTATACCTGTGTGTAGCTTCTATTTACACTAATTAATCTTTAATTTCAAAGTAAATATAACTTTTTGAAGTTAGTCATTTTTAATTAAAGCAAACACATCAATGTCCTTCATGGCCCTAACATTAAATTTAATTTTCAGTATTTTCCATAAGTGTTGGCTGACAGATATTCTTTTATAAATGAAAGTAACGTATGACATCATGTCCATTGTTTTTGTTAGTTTTATTAATAATCTTAAAACAGCAAATTACCATACTGAATTACCCATCTACTTATCGTTAAAAACTCTGGTTCTATTAGAATAATAAACTTTACTTGTGTATTAATAATCAGCATATAAATCAAATTACAAATAATGAAAAACAAGAACTTCATATAGTTCTTTCTTAGTAAAACAATGCTACTGTAATTTAATTTTCAAGTGTCAGTTCACACACATTCTTGTAGGATTACAATAAGAAATTCATTAAAAATTAAAAGTTTCAGATATCTGTCATATTTAAAATTATTGACAGATATATTTTAATACCCCATCCTCGACATCTTTAAGTGGGTGAATAATCTTTGAAAACTTATATTATTCTCCATCTTCAGAACATTTTATTGAATGTTTTTAGTGTAGCACTTATAATTCACATACAAGTCAATATCAAAAAATACATTCTCTCTATTTTATCAGATGTTGCACTTAAAAAATATGTTAGAAGGTATTTATAAACTGCATTCAAATTTCATAAGAAATGCACGAATACATACTATGAAAAGCAATGCAAGCTACTTAAGAAGTTCTCAATCTGTTTTGCATCTTCTATACTTCTGGTTGAACCCATACTTTCATTATTTATATAGTAATGTGATTGATGTAGGTGACAGTTAGAATAAATAATTCAACAATAAAATCCATCATTTTTGGTGTGATACTTCAAAAGTGATTTTTATGCCTACGGAAAAGTGAGCAATGCGTTGTAAAACTTGTCTGCCAGTTGAGAACATCTAGTATATCTTATATCCATACCATCTTCATTCACACCTCAACATCAGTTTTCACAGCTGTTTGTTTTTATGTAAGCAGATTGATTACTTCAGGTTCACTTCTTATTTTCTGAATTACAGACTAAATACAACAATAAGAATAACTGAACCAAGAATAAAAGTATGATCTTCTCACTATACAATATTTTCTTCAGTCATATGCATTAATCACTTTCTGGAGCAGAGAAATTTGTGTAATTGGTGCACAAGTTTAAATGTTAGTGAAAAATATAGTTCATATCTGAAAAAAGCCCTTCAATATAGGTTTTATACCATATGTAAATTATATTCTGTTAACAATTTTGGATTAAACAATACTTTTGCATGCATTTGGTTTATGGAATTCTTGAATTCTGATTGTCATATTAAAGGTCTGCCTCAAACAAACTTCCCTACAACTATTGATTTAGTACAATCAGCAATTTTTCCCCCTCTTTTTGAAATTACTGAAAATATGTTCCTATTGCAAAGTTATTCTTATGGAAAGATAAAAAAAAAAATACTTAACAAAATATCATCTTCCAAAGTAATAATATTCTACTGCCACAAATTTAAAGATGAGAAAAATCTATTCATCTAACTTCTAACAGTCAGAAAGAGATTTTTAACTTTGACTGCCAAGCCTTGATAATGGTGTGGTGTAGCAATTATTAATTATATATAACACTTATTCAAGTTTCTACAATGTCTGTTGCATAAAACTCCAGAGATATTATTCTAGTTGAATAGAAAACATTTATTACAAAAAAAAATCAGATAGACATTTAAAACATTCAGAATTTAATGCCCATTTGAAAGCTCTTACAGCTCAATAAAAATTATTGCTTCACTCCTAAGTGACAACACTCATCCTCTCCACATATGCGCAATACCTGAGCTTTCTATTGTCAAGCTTGGTCTTGCGCTCATCCTGTAGTTTCCCAATGGTGATCATAAGCTTGTCTGATTGACAGTAGGCACAGAATTCTGATGTTATTGCATTAAGTGGTGATCGATAAAGTATTGGTGATGGAGAAGATCCAACTGACACTGCTGAACTGTGCATCCAGTTTTTTCTGTGTGCCCACATGTGAATCACAAGCTCAAGGATGATGCAGAAAAGTGTAGCCCAGGCTGGGAACAAAAAAATTGTTGGGAGCAGGAAGACAGCTGGGTTCATGTTCTGGGAGGCTCTTCCAACATGTTCTTGAATGCAGCAAGTCTTTGCTTCAGACTGTGGTTTAACTATTTCAGCTGGATCAGATGTTGTTGGCACCAGTGCCCCTGGTCGTGTAGCATCAGCATCCTCCTCTTCTTCTTGTAAGAGGGCACTGCGTGGGATCTGGAAAGGCTTCTTGCGTCGTGAATTGTCGGAACACTCTGGAGTTGGTTCCTGCCAAAATTAAAGATGTTTCATTAATAGATTATGAAAGCAAACAAACAAAACAAAAACAAAAACAGCTTTAAGAAGGATAGCATAGAAGAATAGAAAGGAAAAACATTCTGTGTTGAGAACAACTGGTCATAAATATTGATATTTAAACACTAGCTTGGACATTCTTTCAGAAATGTTTACACAATACTATCCATCACCTGTTGTTGCAGAAGAATAACCTCTTAAGCTAATGTGATTATTTACATAACATAATTTCAGGGTATTGTTAGGACCCATTGTACAAAATTTTTTAAAAAATTAAATAGTTGGTCATTGGAGAGCCATTATTGTAGAAGCATAAAAGAATTAGAAGAGGTATACTGTAAACATACAAGTAAATTTGTGAGAGGAAAAAGACGATGAAAACTAGACCTAATGATGAACAATACATATATTGCTTATGGCTTTATACCTCATTGATGTTGACATCATTAAAGGTTGGAAAAGAAAGGGGCAAGGAATAGAAAGGAATTCGGCCAGGGCCTCTTTAAAGGAAGCATCCCAGAATTTGCCTGGAGTGATTTGGGGAAACTGTGGACTACCCAAATCTAGAAGCCCGTAGGATGATTCAAACCCACGTCGTCCTGAATGCTAGGCCAGAGTGTTACTGCTTACCAACCATGCGTGGTCTAATGTTGAAAAAACTTTGTACTGTGGGTGTGAACTGCTTATTTACAAGCCTTTTAAACACTTCCCTACTGCTTTCATTTCAAAATTCATCATCTTTCCTTTCTACCATTTTTCCATTTTCTAATCAAAGTATGGTAAGTGTTATGTTTAGTCAGTAGTGGAAATATATATCTGTTTGGTACATTAGATACTGCTTCTTCAATATGCATTACGATGTTTCAGCCCAAAATTTTGTTTTGAAATTATCCTGAAGTGATTGATAATTTTCAATGCTTGAAAAGTGAAACAAAAATATGAAAGTGAGATTTCTTGGTAGCCCTTTAGAAAAATGTATAAACCAGTCATGGAAGAAGGCAGAACCTTATTGAGAATCATGCTTGGATATCGTTGGACACTTACACGGCATTAGAAATATAAAATTTGTTGTTAAATCATTTGCAAGTAAATTAATGGGGAAGGGATGGCAGGTGGGTATGTAATATTTAGTAAAATAGAATTAAGTTTAAAATAATTTAAGTGCCATCATGTAATAGGTAAGAAATAGCTTGGTATACTACCCAAAAGTTGGTTGGACTCTCCTGAAGGAGGTGTACTTATCCTGGTATTGGAGGTAGGGTTACCAGTTCCTTTACTCCTTACCTAACCTAAACCAGTAATGCTGGATAAAGGGGACCTATAATTTAACATGGTGTTCAAAGCATGGAAATTTCTAGGTGTATTTCACATTACTCAGCAGCTGTGCCTGAGGTGAAAGTCAGGTTTAGGACCTTCTAAAATCTGTGCCAATGCACAGATTTTAATTGGGGAACTTTCAATCTCCATTCAAATGCCTTAACCACTGAGCCACAATGCCACTCATAATAGGCGATGATTTTCAAAAAATAAGAATGCTTTGTAACACACATTCTGTCAGTAATTCTTAAGAGTCCTACAATACAATACAATACATTCATTTTCCATTGATCCCAATATAACAGACTGGCTCAGTGGGATGTGGAAAGTTGTCAATTTACAGATAAACAGTTGCATAACAAAATAATAAGTACACGAGTAGATGTAGTCATAGCATACATGGTACATTAAAAAAATTCCATAACAAAATAATACATACACCACAAGATGTACAGTCATGGCATACATGGTAAATTAATTATGTAAACTACATTTATACAAGCTACTGGCAGTTTTTTTTAGATACCTTAGAAATAAATTCTTTGACAGAGTAGAAGAAGTTGTCAATTAAAAATTCTTTCATTATTTTCATGAATTTATTCTTATCTTCTGCTAGACATTTAATATGTGTTGGTAGCTTATTGAAGATATGTATCCCTGAATATTAGACCCCTTTTTGAACAAATGCCAATGACTTGTAATTCTTGTGAAGATCATTTTTACTTCTAGTGCCATAATTGTGTATTTTACTATTTATTTCAAACAAAGTATAATTTGTGACTACAAAGGACATTAATGTGTGTATATACTCAGACGCTAATGTTAAAATCCCTAACTTCTTGAACAGCTCTCTACATGAAGTTCTATTGCTAACCTCACACATAATTCTTATTACATGCTTTTGGGCTCTGAACACTTTGTCTCTATGGGTAGAATTGCCCCAGAATATTATTCCATATGACAATAAGGAGTGAAAATAAGCAAAATAAATTAGCTGCCTCATATGGAGATCACCTATAGCTGAAATTGTACGAATTGCAAATGTGGCTACACCCAATCGCTTTAGTAAGTCAGAAACATGTACTTTACAATTTAAATTGTGATCAATATACAAACCTAGAAATTTCACACTCTCTACCTTTTGAATAGACTGGCCTGCAAATTTTATGTCTATATCTGGTGTTAATCTGTGTGATGTATTGAATTGCATATACTGAGTTTTATCAAAGTTTAAAGATAAGCCATTAGCTGTAAACCATTTATTAATCAGTTCAAAGACATAATTTGAAATATATTCTGTAGATAAATCTGGAGTATTTTTAATTCCTATGTTTGTGTCTGCAAATTGGACAAATTTTGAATTTTTACATGAAACACAGGGTCAATGTTGCCACCTTAGCGATTTTGTAGCTAGATTTAGTGAATTTTGAAGTTTGACAGCGATATTCACAAAAATGTTATCGCTAAAAAAATATTTGGTGATTTTTAGTGATATTCAACTTTGCAGAGTTTCGAAAAATAAACTACATTATTTGGGAGAAAATGTGTCTTTTAAGAGTGGAAAATACTCTTCGCCAGGGCAAAGACAACAAAATTCGGATTTGATGGCGAAAAAAACGACAAACCCCTACATCAATGACATGGTATTAACTATGTTCAATGGAACACTACAAACAATATCATTGAATTTTGGGCTGAAGTTTGGAAATACAAAAATGCTGCTGGAATAAATACAATTTTGGAGTTATCTGATTCAGCCATATTCGCTTTATCACTTCCTCAATCGAATGCCACAGTAGAGAGGATTTTCAGTACAATGAAAATTGTTGAAAATAAATTGAGAAATAGGATGGCTGCAAATACAAATAGCTTTTTTTATGAATCAGTTAAAAAATTGTAAAAAAAAAAAAAAAACTGCTACAGTTACGAGCTCTGGCTGATGTGATTGCTGCAATTCGTAAAGATGCTGAATATTCTTTTAAAACTAAGATTGATGATTCATTTCATCCTTCCACATCTGCAAGTTCTGTAACTCCAAAGATTAACCAAGATGATGAAGAACAAATACCGATTGAAGAATTTGATATTGATTTTAATGCAATATTATGTTGAATTTAACTAAAATATTAATTATTAAAATATTTTTATATTACTTACTTTACCATTTTCCTTTATTTTATTTAGCGATTTCTAGCGAATCTTTTAGTTCTAAATATTCCGTAATCTAGTGAGTTTTTAGACCAGGTCTAGCGACTTTTGTTTTCGTAAGGTGGCAACACTGCACAGGGTAGATCATTTATATATATTAAAAACAATAGTGGCCCCAATATAGAACCCTGAGGTACTCCACATCTGATTAATTTCCACTCAGAAAACAGTGGACCTCTTAAGGAAGCCTTAAAATTCTCCATTGATACTTTCTGTTTTCTATTTAGAAGGTAAGAACTAAGCCATTTATTAACAATGCCATCTATACCCTAATACTTTAGTTTCTGTATTAGAATTTTATGATCTACACAGTCAAATGTCTTAGATAAATCACAAAAAATTCCCACAGGAATTAATTTATCATTTATTCCTTCTAAAATATTGTCAGTGAATGCAAATATAGCTTGTTCTGTTGAATGACTCTTTTGAAAACCAAATTGTGATTTAGTTAGAATATTATTAAAGGTGTTCATAAACTCTATTGTATATTGCTTTCTCAAAAACATTGGAGAAGGCTGTTAGTAATGAAATTGGTCGGTAATTCGATACAGCTGCCTTTTTATAGAGTGGTTTAACTACAGCATGCTTAAGCCTTTCTGGAAAAGTACCCTCAAGTAAAGATATATTAAACAGATAACTTAGTATATTACTTAATTCTGTGGAGCACAATTTAATTAATCTGCTGGAAATCCCATCATAACCACTTGAGTATTTGCTCTTAAGGGATCTGATAATTTTTCTTATTTCTTCTGGAGTAGCTAATTTTACAGACATAGAGTTAAATTTTCTTGGAAACCTGTTCTGACAAAATCCATACTGTGTGTCACTGAGCTATTAGCAGTCAATTTATCAGCAACAGATAAAAAATGTTTATTAAATATATCGGCAATTGAAAAATTAGATTCTACTGAATTTTCTTTGATAAAAATATCATTACTTGATTGATTACTTTTTCCTGTTTCCTTTTTTGCAATGTCCCATATAGTCTTAATTTTATTTTCAGAATCATGAATTTTATGTTTGTAGTATATACATTTAGATTCTTTAATAACCTTTTTCAGTATTTTGCAGTACTGCTTGTAATGTGTTTTAACATTAGCATTCTCACTGTTCCTAGAGGCAATATACAACTTCCTTTTATTAATGCATGATGTTCTAATGCCAATAGTTATCCAAGGTTTTTGTTCTTTTCGAGAAGCACGACACTTTTTCAAGGGGAAGCAACTTTCAAAGTAATTTAATACAATGCTACTAAAAATGTTGTATTTTTCATCCATAACTTGTGCACTGTAAGTGTGTTTCCAGTTTGTGGTATTGAGGCATCTTCTAAAATAAGTAACTGACTCATCATTTACTATACGCTGAAGCTTAAAAACATTACTCTTAGAGCTAGTTCCTACTGAAGTGTTGATGGTTATTAATTGGGCATCGTGATCCGAAAGGCCATTGATGGATGGCTTGATGGTATAACTAAATTTTGAGGTATCTAGGAAAACATTGTCTATAGCTGAGTGACTATTATTCATTATTCTAGTTTGAAAATTAACTACCTGAGTTAAATTGAATTAACTGTCTAATGATTCTAACATGACTTTACAGGGTAAGCTATTTAGAAAATCTATATTAAAATCACCACATACGACTATGTTGACTTCTTTTCTGCTTAAAAATGTTAATAAGAGTTCAAATTGGTTCATAAAAATAGAAAAGTTTCCCAATGGTGCTCTGTATACTGTTACTATTATGAAAATTTAATTATTGAAATTTAGCCATGTAGCACAAGCTTCAAAATGTTGATCAACACAGTACTTGCTAATACTTATATCCTCAAAACTATAACCATTTCTACCATAAGTGACAACTCCTCCTTTCTCCAAGTTCATTCTACAATAATGAGAAGCTAAATTAAAGTCAGTTACATTTGACATACCTATTCCTGTAGTTATGTGGTGTTCAGACAAGCATAAAAAATCAATTCTATTGATATCATTTGATTCATTTATGTGGACTAGCAATTCATCCACTTTGTTTGTTAACCCTCTGATATTCTGATGTAATTAGTTAATCCCTACACAATTTTTAATTTTGTTATCTATTATTGTTTAAACTAATTTCTTTTAAAACTCTCTGCCTAATACATGATCCTAATCTAAAAAAGGAGCTGCCCTAACACCATTAACTATAATGGATTATCCAACTGATAAAACAAATGAGATGTTTGTCAGAAAAAAATAGCTCTCTTCGTGTTTAATCATATTTTACAACAATTTATTCCCAGCAATTTTAACTGCCCATAGTTTTAAAACCAATTATGCCTTTTGCCACAAGCCAGCATTATCTATTCCCCAATATTCTTAGAGATTATATAAATAATAATAAAATATATCTCACTGCTTGCCATTGTTAATACTGATGAACTTCAAATATGATAAATAGTAATATAAACCAGAAAGGCAAGGAAGAATATATGCCTGTAATACACAATATTTTAAATAATAGTGGCTCTATAATGACTATAAGTATAAAGAGCGTTTTATCTTTATCTGCTAAAACGCACTACCTTGAGTCTGAATGCCTCTGGTTCACCAGTCTCCTCATTTGTCGTTGCCAGACCCTCTAGTACTGTGACTTTGGCTACCTTTATCTGCTCACCCGTTTCTTCATCAAGATGCATCTCACCAGTCTCAAAATCATCCACCAACATGTCAGAGTGGCACACCATGTCTGTATTTGTAACTGCTTTCCACTGCAATGAGAATTACACAAAGTTAGATTTGAGGTCACCAAAATCATTTGGCCTAAAATGTTATTTTTAAATGTTATTTGAACATTTAACTGTGCAAAATAGAGATTTTTAGCAAACTGTTATGATGAAATCTTCATGAGTAACTGTCAGATGAAGTCCTTTAAATATGATGTTTTGACAGATTTCAGAAAAGAAGTTTTTCCAATTCCACTAACTCAACAACAATTACTGTAATGACTGTAGAGGTGAGCATGTCAGTTACATTAGGTGTCACTGAACTATCAGTTTTAATGTGTTTATAAACCCATGAAAGATGGGGAAGGTAGCTGTCAAAATGTGTTTAAGTGATTTTAACCAAATAAGACATTCCTGTAAAGTATACATTATTTTATATTCATGCCAAGAGTATTTAAATGTGTTCAGGAGAACTGTTATTTATTTACTATGAAAGAATGAGGATCTGTGTTATGTACAATCATATTAGGATAGATAGTTTTGAATGATAGCAAAATCTGAAATATGAAAGTTTCTAAACACAGTTATTAACAAAGTGGTTTCCTTTTTTGGGAGTAATGGAAGCACTGGATATAAATTTCCCACAAAAAAAGGATTAATGCACCAAGCATGTTTTCTAAACCACTGTTCTTTTGTGCAGCTAAATGTGAAGCTCATGCATGTAAATGTAGATGACTTAATCATTAATGTCTATTTTGAAAACTTAGTAGTTTTCTGTTGGTTCTTTATATTTGTAGCAAAGCTGACTATAACATTTGTAAATTTTGAGTTTATATCCAACCTTTCCAAATAACTGAGTGTAAAAATAAATTATAATTTGTACGTTTCAATATTCCCTCTGTGTAGGAAATTGCTAATAATAAATTGTGAAATACCGGTATTATATAGTCTTTCTTTTCAGAATGGTTTAGCATATACATGCTGCTAGATAGATGACTTAGTTTAAAATAAGCATCATGCTAACAATTACTCCTTTCAGATTTTAATTCAAGGATAGTGATTTGTACTTATGTCATATGGGTACTTAAAGTTAATAATTTTATAATTGTTAGATAGTATGTTAATGAACAAACTTAATTATACACTGTCTTAAATGCTCTCTTATGTTAATTGTAAATGTTTTAACCATTTTTTCACTCAAAATAAAAAGCATTTTTCATAATATTTCTAAAAAGTCAACAATACAGAAAATTTGGCTATAACACAGGTCATAAGTGGATAACTTGAAGCTATAATTTGGTATCATCACTATCATGAATGTTTCAAATGTAATATCCTTTATAAAAATCAAATTTTAATGGAATTTCATACTAACCAGTGTCTTCTTAAGTTTTTGATACTGACCAGTTTCTTCTCTGGATTTTTTGTATGAAATTTTTGTTATAAACAATTTTTTTTAAAAAAATTAAAGGTTGTTAACATAATTTTCACACACAGAGATATTTGTGTTTAGTAATTGTACCCTTAAAGTATGGAGGACAGCTGCATTGCATAATTTATTAAGATTCAAACGTGTCTTATACTGATATCAATAAACTGTCATGCTCATGGAAGTTAATGTTTGTAAAAAGTAATGCATTCAATCTTTCTTTATACATTTGGAATGAGAAGTTTGGCACATTGTTTGATATACAAATGTGGAAAACATCTTGTGATGATAATACGATTACTAATGATTGCCTACATTTATGTCATAAATGAATGTGACTTTAAGGGATTTTGTAAATTTTATTTTACAGCTGTCCTTTGCCACTGCTACTAAACTTGTGTTTTATACCTAAGCAATCTCCAAACTAACTTCAGTTATTTTAATTGTGTTTTGTGCTGGCTGTACTATGTTAATAAATTCTTTCCAAGTTTCAGATACATTATTCAACATATTCAGCAATAATGTATTCTCTGACTCCCTTCATTACAAAAATAAAATTTTGCATCTTCCATATGCCTGAAATCAAGTGTTAGCTTACATTTATGTTCATGATGATTTCTTCCTAATTTTGTATTATGCCTAATTCTCCTACCAACGTCCACTCAGGCCTCATAATCAACATATGACTTATAAACACCCAGCTATCTCCTCATCTGCCTCCTGTATCACAACTGCCTTTTTTTCATAACAGTTACTAAATGTATACCACAATAATTTCCACAAACATATCTAAATGTCCTCCTTTTGCACCTTCCACAACTTATAAATTGGCACTATAGTACTCCATCATGTTCGAACAATGGTACACCATATAATACATGACCAAGAATGGAGGGTTTGAACACCTTTCACTACCTGTGACCTGCGCAAATGAGTTTATTATCAAATGTTATGCCATGACACTTACACTTTTCCATTCCAACAAACAATTTCTCTTCCCCCTTGTAATCACACAAAATCATTATTTTTTATGTGTGTTCCCAATAAGCTGACTCTTTTTGGCATTTATCTTCAATCCATGTTGTCCTTCCCAGCTTGACATCTATCCAGATTCCCCTGTAACCTTCACAATCCTCTTCTATGTTAAGCCCATTATATAACAATATAATTTATGACTGCAAACCATCAAAACATTAATTAATTAAAATAATGAACAGCAAAGGCACCAATATACTGTTTTTTAGCATTCCCGTTTTCACTTCCACCTATTTTTATTCTGCATTTCTTATAATAACTCTTTGCTTCCTATTATTTAAGATTTCCTCTACCAAACAAATAATTTTTCCATCTATAACAATGATGTTTATCTGACTTAAGACAATTTCGTGTTGTTCCTTAATAGTGTCCCAAGCATCAGCAGCTTCTTTTGTATCCATATCAATAACTGTCTAAATGCGTTATCTTCTCCTCAGTGTTTTAACATGGCCACAGAAATATCTAGATGCACTAATCAGTGGTCCCCTTCCAGCCATAATATTCTTCATAAATGTAGCTTTAGCTTTCCTCTTTGCTGGTATGAATTCCTTGTCTAATTGTTTTAATCACTTCCTATTGCCCAGCTGTTTACTAACTCCATTGTGTTTAGTTCATATCAATCACATTAGCCTTCTCACTTTCCTTTTATAATATGTAAGAATCTTACTTTCTATATTTTTTGCTTAGGAATAAACATTTTCTTCTCAATTCTTAGGATTTCTTTGAACTATCCCCACTTCCTCTTGATTGTAGTGGTGCTCTCCTTCCATACTGACCTTTTCCTGAAATATATCTTCAGATCAGAATTATGCACCTTTTTATAATTGTAATCATAATCAACTCCACTTTTAGCCACTGATTAACTAAACACTTTTGAAAACTAATACATGATCATTTATTCCTTCTGTAACCTCAAACATGATCCACAGGCTTTTGAGTAGCAAGATATTCAACATTTTTTTCCCCTCTGTAGATATTTTTTTAAATTAAAAAAAAATCCAACAACATGATAACCATATGTTATCACTTTAACTGTTGGCATACAAATTTTGAGTGTAAATTTTCACAAATATGGGATAGAATTCACCCATTGCATCCCACTCCCTCTCACAGGAAAATGAATATTTTTTCTGTATGAAACAACAAAAATTTCTCTTGACCACAATTTTGGGGCACTATTTCTACAGATAATCTTGGTGTAACTTAAACGATGAAACATTTATATCAGATGAGACAGTTTTTTAAAATTAACACAAATATATATGTTCTTTTTTTTTTTGGTCTGGTAGTAATGCATATTTTTAAGATTTTTTTATTGGTATTTATGATTTTTTACGAGGAAATTTTTAAATTTAGAGGGTTTCTTAATCTTCTGAAAAACTGAACAACCATGTTGAGCACTTCTTTTCATTAATGTTCTCTCGAAAATCATTCGCAATATGGACTGTGTAGTCAAAACTGATTGTTTCACATTACATGAAACAATGAAATTAATAAGTAACCCTAATGTCTTTCCCAGTAAGCCAAAAAGTCTCAAACGAGTTATGTTCAGTAAATACCATCTCCCACGACTGGAAACAATGCGGAACAAAGCCAACGGTTGTACTATCAACGACCTGAGCCTAAAATAGCAACCTAATGCCCCAAAAATAATCAATGAAAACAAACTTTATGACTCTTGGGCCAGTAATCGAGTTTGTATGTTTGGGCCGCTTTTGAAAGTAGCTTCTAAAAGAAATTCAGGAAAACAGACTAGTGCTTCATACTCTCAGACAGCAAATATTATCGTTCAGCTAGCAGTTACCATAACTGAACAGAACAGAAGAGAACATTATTCCACAGTTGTCACTGTCACATCTCATAGCCAAATGTAGTTCCAGCGCCAGTCATGGTCTCATATATGTAACATGTAACAATCTGTCAACTAGATGGTCGTCGAAATATTTGACGCATCTTTTTCATTTCTGTGAAAATTCGGAAAGACGAGAAGAATCTACAATAGGTCGTTAGAGCGGAAGAGGATTGGAGGCCAGTAAATCGAAGGAATTCATTCATATGCTTTTCAACAAGGAACCATTCCGGCATTTGCCTGTTGTGATTTCGGAAGACTTAGGTTTCGACTAACACCGGGATGACTTTCCATTGAGGTCACAGATTATTTATTTCCAATTTCCCGATTCCAACTTGATGAGGATGAATCATACATTACCAAAGCTACATATCCACGATATTTCTTACTTCTCTGATAGAAATTCTCTTTGTCTGTCTGTTCTGATGGCTATTTTTTATTTTTTTCCCCGGCTGATTCCCCAGGATATTCGTCCGACCACTTCTTGGAGACAAAGAGTTTTACTGACCGCATCTTCCGCCTCTTCGTGGTCAGCAGTCTTAAGGGAGAACGGAAGTTTCGTCGTCTGTTTGTGAACCGTATCATCTATATTGTTTAAGATAAATGTTTCTTTGTGTGAATTACGTAGTTTTTTACTTGGAATTTGTGAGCCGTCCAATTACTCGCGTAGATCATTACAGAAAATCACCTAAAACCCGTATTGAAGACATGTGCGTCCGGTTGGAGGTTTGAACTTGAGCCCCAGGGCCACATTTAAGCTTTGTGGGCCCCTAGGCTATACTTGTGGTGCGGGCTCCCCCTCCACCCCCCCCCCCCTGTCGGCACCCGTCGTAATAATTTTTTATGGGCGACCCTTTTATTTAGGCGGAGGGCCCCCCTTTTGTGGTGCGGGCCCCTAGGCTACAACCTAGGTAGCTTATGCTTAAATGCGGTCCTGTTGAGCCCCTTGAAACTTCGCATAAAGCGAACTTTTAATAGACCCTAAAAAACTGAATGGTTGGCTAAAGTCTTATATCAAAATAAATTATAATGCTCTATTGGGGTGATACCTTTCCTTCAAATAATTTCACTAGCCGTTATTATCTTTGGAAATTTTGTCAAACATACACGATTAAGCAGCGAAGTAATGCAATCTTCAAATCCCGATTATTATGCAGATTTTAAGCTCCTAATATATCAGTTTTAACAGAAGCATGTGTTGTTAACCTTCCACGTTTGATTTGGTAGCCGTAGTTGTCTCCCTCTTTAGTCGTTCTCCCTCTCCTTTCCTTTGTGAGATTACTACGTTGCCAGGTTTAATTTGTAGTTGAATTCACATTGACCAAGAACGTCGTGGTTATCAACAGTAGTAGTAGTTAGCTGAATTAATATTGGCGTCTACAAGTACTAATTATTTTTAGTGCATCCATTCAAAATGTCTGGTTGCTGCCATTGTGGTACTCGTGACGTCATGGGTAAGCTGTTTTTAATAACTGTTTTTACGACATGCGTTTCGTCGTGCACTGTGGGAACTTCAGGCTTTTATGTAACTATTAATCTGAAGAATCTTTCCATAGTATGAGTCTCTGTCATTTTTGGCTTGATAGAATGGATGGATTTCCACCATCTGTTAACCGAAGCAATTTTCTTCTTCGTATTTGATTGCAATCTCAGATTACCGTTGAGTTAATTCACTAATTATGTCACTAACAACTCCAGAGTGTTCTTAATACGTGCGGAAATCGGTGTTGCTGTCTTGGTATCATACAGTACGACACAATTACTTTGAAGATTATTCCGAAGTGTCAAACAGGCAAGGGGGATATCGAAGATCACATGAATCATAGTGTTCGTAGCTTAAAAGTGACTACAATGATCAGTCAGCGTAAGAGCAATGAAACGTTGATATTGTTACACACTCTTCTACATATGTGCTAAGACATTCCTCTTGCAGAGTTGTGAGGCGAAACGCCAACAGTGAAATATGAGAGGTGTATAATTAACAAATATTTTGTAATGGAGTAAATACTTTGTAGATGGACCGAATTGGAATTGACAGTGATTGAAAATGGTGGAACACGTTGTGCAGTACTTATCGTGCAACCACTATCTCTGTTCTTGAGTGATACTTAAACAACTAGCTGCCCGTTCCCATCCCAATGTTGCGATTCGGCTAAAAGATCTTACTCCTGCTCAACTCACTTCATGGAACTCACTAAGTGTTCCGACCAGTAATCTATTCTTAGTAAACAACTTCTCAGAAATAAAAGAAAGCTCTATAGGTTACTGCCGCTGCAGTTGCATAAGCTATTCTTTTGTCAGTTTAAGAAATAAGAAAGTGATACAGTGATGGTTCATCGGAGGAGATGCACTGTGAAAAGCAGATCAACTTCAATAAAAGAAATTTCTTAAACTCGGAACGAAACAACGCTCTATGCCTAAGAAAGATTTATCTAATACAGGCTATTTTCTGTGGAGACTAGCGTGTCGTGTATGAAGAGCTTGGAGATCTGAAATGCAGCGAAGAAGGAAGCATTAAACATTTCAAATATGGTGTCTTGAAATATCGTTTTAAATTAAATTAAGAGTCAAATTTAATGTCTAATTTGTTATCAAATTGTAGTCACATACTGCTAAAATTAATAAGAACAATAAAAGGTGAGATATCAGATGAGCGAGGGAATTTATGGTAGAACGAAGAGGCGAAATAGGGCAATAACTTAAGAGATAGTGGTTTGATACGTTAATAGAGGGCACGATAACAGCAAATACAGAAGAAGACAAAGATTAGTGTACGTGGAGCTTACAACTGAGGAGTAAAACATTTGTAAAAGATATGAATTAATGGAGGAATGAGTCAAACTTGTGGAGAAACACATGAGTAAAAACGAAAATAAAATGCTGTGAACACATTGCCAACTTAGTATATTATTCGTTCACTTTAACTGAGTGAGTTACCATATTGTCACATCATTTATGAAGCAGATTTAAAGGACTCCAGATCACGTGTTGTCAGTTACACCGACTAATGATATTTAGCGTTAACGGGGGGTGAAAGTTGTCTCAGGTTAATATCTTGATATAAGTACTTTGCAGGGCTAGCCTTATCCAACAGGAAAAATAATATCTGTAGTATTACAGGCACTATAGAAAGATTAGAAAACCACTAGAAACACTGAAAATTGTTAGAAGAGATATAAGAATCGCTGATCAAGTTAACCGAAACTATCTAAATACTGCAGGGCCGATTTTCACAATAAAAGCAAAAAGTGGCCACATTTTTGGGAAAACCATCTTCCTTTGTTTCTCTTCAAATAAGTGTGGCATAATAAACACCATAACCACCGTAACAGTCAGCGTTAAAACACACTGGATCTCATTGTCAGACGATAGCCTGGTTTCAAATTCTTTCGTGGCAGTGCCAGTCAGGCTGACTGCAGATTTTAAACACACACTATGAATAATTTAGCTGTAAGAAGCTCTATTCTAATCTAATTTCCTTATATTTTATAGTTATTCATATTACGATCAGTAGAGCAGACAGTTAAAGGCGCTAATAGGATTCTGAAACCACCAGGGCAGTTGAGCTCAAGCCATTAACTGATAAAAGACAAAGAAGCTATTGATATCAAACATGTGGTCTCTGATACAAGGCATATGATTATTTTCAACTAGCTTTCAAATCACGCGTGGCATTCCAGTGCAAAATTTCGCTTTCTGCTCGTTGTCGCTAGCGGACTGGTTGTGGTGCCACGCCTTCTCTCTTATAGACGCCGGTTAATGTTTGTCCGAGAGCACTAGATCTTTTATTGATCGTAATGTTGATTTACGATCTTTTTCTATCATTCAATCTCGCCATTTTCTGAAGTGGCTATATAAATTTGTTTATGAAGATCGGCACGTGTGACTGTTCTCTTGCGATATGATTAAAAGAGTGGAAGTATCTGACATGTGTATTGAATATGTTTCTGTTTATTTTAATATTCTCTGCTGTATCTCAGAATTACCTAAAAACAAGCAGCATAATGCAAATACTTTGTTAATGAATAATTTCCTGTGCATACAGTTACAATATACACTATCATTGGTGAAGTCTCATCTATCCTAGATGATGTGTTGTTGCAAAGGCAACGATAAATCAATCTGCAGTCACAACTAAATCTAAGCTAAGATTATTCCCAGATAGAAAATAAGAAATATAAAGTTAAACGAATAACAAATAAGGAAATGAAATCACGTATTAATAAAGGCGTTTTACAGGAAAAATTATGAAGCGAAAATACAAAGGAAGTAAGGGAAGCAACTGCAGCAAAACATCAGGTAGGAATGATTGGAAACATTTGAAAATTTAGAAATTGAAAAACTTCGAAACATGTATGGAACCTACAACTTATACTGTACGTCGAACTAAATGCCGTGATTGTAAAGACTATGTCTGGTTATCAGAAGCCTTTCTAATTTATAAACTACTGCAAGCCCTAATATTCGATTACGATTAAATACCGCGAATTTATTCAACTCACTACGGAAAAATACAACACTAGTGAAATACGTTGTACAATAGTTAGAGAAGATACAAAATACATTTTTACATAATACCGACCAATTTCATAAATTTTAATTGCAATGGGAATCTTACACCGGTGGCAATTTTTCTACGCTCCTACTTCTGTATTTAACGAATTTATGCTTAAAAACATTTCAGTGAATGAGGTAAATTGTTCATTCCAGTTCCAGACTTCCTTTCTTGTGAATGAAAATTTTACCACTCTGAAATGAACCGTCAAGCTCATATCGTTCCTTACTCGTACTGATCCTGATCCGTCTGAAATATCCATCGATGCCTCGTCCTCCTCTGCGCTTTATGAACTCCCAGCACTCTCTTCACCAACACGGAGTCTGGTCAGTGTGCGGAAACGCTCGGACCTGTAATTCGAGAGGACGCGGGTTCAAATCCCTGTCCGACCTTCCAGATTTCGATTTCAAATGATTTCTCGAAATCACTTGAAGGCGAATGGTTCGCTGACAACATCCTCTCGCGTCTCTAATTACCTCAAAGCCGACGAGCCGTTTGGCCGGAAAAAATCTTAATCCAACTCCTATCTTTCAATAAATCACAATCCATCGTCTGTGTTGTATCTGTTTCTACAGTAATTACCACAAAAAATTCAGCTCTCCTGTAATTAAGTCCCATAATGTGGATCTCATCACTGGGCCCATGCCCGGAACAGCGCCATCATACTGGAGCGGGGAGGAACAGATTCAAATCTCGGGCCCGTCGTACCGTCCGTTGCCATTCCATTTTTCGACAGTTTCACGAAGGTACCTAAGCAAAGGTAGGCAGGGTCTCCAAGATCCGCCTCAAATACTACACAAAATCGACATTCATCCCACGAACAGTTTACACGACTCATAAACAGATTGTGAACTTACTACGTTCCTTCATTAAAATGAGATTCGAATAACGACCATGACAGAAACAGTAATCACAATCATACAGAAATCATGTCACCATGCAGTCTGCGGAGATCTAGTAAATGGCCCAATGCAGAAAAAACAATGTGATTACCTTATTACCTCACCATACTTAAGCTACAGTCTGAACAATTTTATATCGTAATACTATTACTTCTCTGGTCAGCTCACTACCATCTCCAGTAACTACAGGACTGTGATAACATCTCTCTTCCACCTGTTAAGCTGAGTTTATTCTCAAATGATATGCCAAAACATGTACGCTTTGAGCATTCAGTGAGCACAGTAATCATACAAACTGTGTGATTATCATTATGCGTAAAAGAAACTAATGAAACAAAAAAGTAAGATGAAAGCAAGTACTGGGCCACACAGCTTACCTGATGTTTATTGCTCCTTGCAGCTCGGTATATCGCTTTGCCGGCGGCTACGGATGGTTTGAAACCAGCGGCATCACTGCGACCGTAACTCGGCGAGCCCCCTCTATACAAATAAAACAGTCAGTTCAGCCAACAGATATCGACATAGCTACATACCTCCAACCATTAAGAAAAGAAATAACCTAATGAGCAAAGTACTTACACAGCTTGCAGATAAAGTAACAAATACTGATCTTTTTTAGTCGTTGTTTTACTGTTTGTCGAACACGAGATCATTAGAGTAGTGACATGTTCTGAGACTTGTATCCACATCTATTGCTTCTTAACCACGAGAAGGATTACTGAATTTATCTGAACATATTTGCCTTAAAGGATATACCATTACGATTTATTAACCGAGGTAAAATGTGCGCGCCTGAGGCATAAATGGAGAATCTATGATCCACCCACCTAATTTTCTGCCAGAGGCATTAAAAATGTTTTAAGGGCATGCTTGAGTTGCACGAAATCTTAACAAATAGAGTGTACAATCTTCAGATTTAGAAAGCAGATTTTCAGCCTGTCATGTTATGTTTTATGAAGAATGCATTGTTTTGTGGCTTGGGAAACACTAATAATGATTACAGTCGGAAGGGGACAACAAACGGAAATGAAATTTTTCGTCGTGAGTGATTTCGGAGAACAGTCGTAAACCATAAACTGAAAACCAGACTGGAATTCGACAGCTCTTTCTCCAGAATCAAAAACTTGAAAGTTATTATTTATATAACAGTGTCGCCAGTAGCGCTATAGTCCAGAGAATCATATAAAAAAGTATATATTACAGTTCTCTATGGCAGTACCGAAAGAAAAAAAAAAACTGTAGATAGAGTTATGGACCAAGATGTTTGTCAAAGACGTGATCTTTTACGAATGTATTTTTATAATTGGACGATATGTTAAAATACGGATAAATGGAGAAAAAAACGAATAAATGTATAAAAATTAATTCATGCAAAATACTTATGGCCATTCTTAAACAAAATTTAGTATCTCTTACAGCAACAATATTCCAATCTTGAAAATAATTAAAAACACAGAGCACAAAAACAATGGAAAAGAATATAATGGGTGAAGCCTCCAAATTTCCATTAGAATGACAAATTAGAATTTCCATGAAGAACTATGCAAAGTTGACCAGTTTTAACAACCTGTGAATACAGCAGGTGAATGGTGCGACTGTACCAGGCGAAATGGTAACACTATTTTTGAACGATTCAAAGAGCACAAAAACATTACTGCGACTCTTGGAATCAGATAAACCAGCGGTGCCAGAAAGTTCTTCGAATATAGGACGTAAAATAGAATTCAGATCCACCACAATATTTGCAAAAGTATCTACTATTAATCTGAAACTGTATAATGAAGAAAGCTGTTGGAAAACGTCTGGACAAAGCACAGGTAATAAGGGATAGGATATTTAAGTAGTGCGAGTAACTACTTTATAACAAGACGCTTTCATCATCACTAGTTGCAATTTTACTTCTTGCATTGCAGAATTCATTCATTTCTATTACATCTGTTCCTTTTAGATGCTTAGTAATTAATCGAAATTCTTCTAATTTTTTTTATTATTATTCAGTTTTTCTTCATATCATACTTATCTACTAACAAATCGAGCTCATGCCCAAATCACAACATACTGATTTTTTTCATTTTCAAACTTCGTGGTCCACACTAATGTTTCTTTAACATTAATTCCATGGCAGTTACCAGAATCTTGTTTCTAATGCAAATGATTAATCCATTTTGGAGGTTTGGATCTAACTCTTTAAAATTACATTTATCATTATTAAAAAAAAAAAAAGCTAGAAAATAACTGTTCTTCATTCGCCCTTCTACAATTAATTCTTCTTATTAATTTTTTGAAGCCCAAATTAACTCTCCTTTTAATACTTTTGTATTGTATCCCAGTCGCCTGCGACGTCAATGGTATTGTACGATAGTTTTTCATTTTTCTTCTTTCATATTCTTAGATAATGTGTAGAAAATTAGAAATCACTCATGTTTCGTAAATTTTTTTTGTGTATCAATTTGAATAATATTTAGTTCATTTTTCTTTTAAAAATTATAGGAATTCCGAGAATAATAATTACCTCTTAACCAATTATGGCCTAAAAACTGGCTCCCTTATATCGCTAGTATTAATTTTTGAACCAGTTCACTACAACCCAGAATCGCTTGTCATACAGTTTCTTCTATCAGCCAGCTTTTCTTTCTAATCTTGGATGTTGGTACATCTTTCCATTTCTCCAAAATTAGATTTCATTCTATGAATCTGTGGTATCTATTGTACCAATAATCATTTATTTTTCTATTTCTTCATGCTTCTCCTCTTGTAGGTAATTTTTCTGGACTTTATTGCGTTTGCTAAATTATCGGAACTGCTGTGTTTTTCATTTTTATTTATTTATTACTTCAGCTGCCATATTTTTTCTGTGATGCAGGGATTCCGATGGACTTCTTTACCTGCTCCTCAAGTTTCCATATTTGCTTTCAATATTCCCTTCTTCAACGTGTTTGAATAATTTTCACTGTGTATCCTGACATTGGTTAACATTATTACAAATTTATCATTAATGTGAGTTAAGTTTACTTTGCTGACTTCCAGTTTGTTTCGTACGTCTTACTTCCTTAATATCATAAATTTCAACCTCTCGTTGTGGAGAGATTTACAGTATACTTACAAGTATGTTTTACAGTCTAAAATTCGTTTTCCGATACTTTGTTTAAGTTCAGTATAAGCTGAAATGTAATATTTTTGTTGTCTCCTGGGTATTTACAGATGCATATTCGTCTTATGTGATTCTTACTGCACTTTACATGATTTTAACAGCCTGATTCCTCATTCATTTCTTTCTTATAAGTGGATGTTCCCTTCATTTCACACTTCCACTACAGTATACTAGTTCATGATGATAGCTCACCTCTCACATACTTAATTAAGTACCGGTACCTGATTTTGTTATAAAATGTCTATATTAATTCACCACAGCCTTTTTGTGAATTAGGTACATATACCTTTACGAATGTATTTGATGCAGGATTAGTTTCTATTTCTTCATTTAAACAACTGTTCATGAAATCATATGTTCCTTTTTATTTCCTACAATCTAAAAGCGTTGGTGAAATATTTGATAATTAGTCTAATATTCCACAGACGACAAACCTTTCGCATAAATGTATTTAATTTAGTTAATCCCAAAACATTTGACTGGGATCGGTGTATTTATTTCAGTTCTGTAATTTTACCTGCTTCAATGAAATACGTGCTCCGTTTAACAGAATGTTTATGTTCTTCTTTTAACTAGGACTTACTTCTGGGTAGTACCACGAGGCGATGAATATATTATCCAACAGAAAGCCAATAAAAGCAGGAAGAAACGATTATACTTCTTCGGTATTTTGTATATTAAGTGTAGGTGCTTTCATTACCTTGTGAATATATTCAGCACTGATCATTTCTGACTCATCTGCCATTAACACGTGACTGTTACCAGCCACAGGTGAAACAGGGTTCGCTGAACCAGCTCTCCTTTCTGACATTAGGAGACTTCTGACAAACAAGAGATGATTGTTTATACCTAAAGTCGTTCATTTAGTATCAAATTAAGAACAGGCTCAGTTACTGAATGTCGAGCTGCAGTTAGCCGAGGACAAACTGAAATGGGTCGATGACCACTGTAAAAATATGCTAATTTAAACTTGCATCGTTCTAACAGGTAGGCAAATTAGACTTCGTGTGGCCTTAATGATGGAGTCTCCGTGACGCGATCTAAACGCGGTAATTCGTCCGAGTGCAAGAGAACTGCAGCTTTACTTTATGCAAACCACGGGGCATTGACTGTACCGTGCATTTTATACACTGTCATCTGTGAGGTTCAGCTAACAAAATCCCAGCAGAAATTGGGATATAAATCGGGTATCTTTTCATTCCTAGTCAGACACCTTACCACTGCGCGTTGAATTAGAGTATTGCGGAAACATATTTAGCCCATGACGATTTATCTTTTTCCATTTGTCGAAGTGTAGAGGATAGCTGAAATAATGCTGTTGTCTTAGTGCATGATAATTATGTAGACAGAAGAGATTATTTCTAACTTTTTAACGACCAACTACAATCTTTGGTATATTTGAAGATTATAGAGCGTTGCGCTATTTTGACGGCAGACAGAGATAAACAGATACGGATTTTATCAAAATATTTAATCACTTCATTTATGATAATGTTTTACTACATTTCTGCAGTTTGTTAAAAACATTTTTCAGAGTGTCACATCCGTAGAAGTAGTTTTCTGAAGTATCAAATGCGTTGATACTGAATATATTTTTTTTCCTTTTCCCTGAGGTCTAAATCTGTTGAGAATTAAAAATTCAAATTAAATTCGATGATTACATCAGTGTGAAGCCTTGATACCAATTAAACCAATTAACTGCGCGTAGAAACATAGTTTAGTAATCTTTCCTGTTAATTGTGCTCTCTGTTACTGCCAAACACGTTTTAGTATATCAATAACCTGTAACACACAAAATAACGATAGGGATGGAGCTCATTTCATCTGCATCGAGTAATAGCGTTAGGGAAGTACAGGCTTAGAAATGACAGGATTGGTGGAAATAGCATGACAAACAGATAAAAGCCATGAAGCCAGTTATTAAAGGGCGGAAAGAGCGAGAAAGAAAGGATGAAATAACTTGCCGTAAGGAACATGCTTTCGCTGAACTTATCATCTTATAGCCTTTAACGAAAAGAAATAAACGTCAAAAGCAGGATACGTTTTGGTGCTACTAGAATCCCGAGGAAACTCGCGCAGAGTGAGTGTATTTGAAATATCTTATTCTTTCTCAGTAGTTTTTTTTTTTGTACGAAATAGATGATAGCCGCTGTATCTGAGGCATGATCTAAAATGAAATCAACTGAGAAAACAAACGCTACTGAAAAATATGATGTATGATTTCGAGTCTTGTATGATTTATAATCTGGAAATGACAGCAAACAATAATCAATATATAATGAATGCTACCTCAAGGAAATAGGTAAAAACAGTTGTACATTAGTTTTTAGTTCAATACAATGGATTGTGCAGGATTGCTTGATAATTTATTTAGATGTAAATACGCAAAAGTGAAACAATACGATGTGGGGTGTAACTAATGTTTGGAACGGCAAAATTGTTTAATTGAAAAAAAAAAATCCTTGATTCATAGAAATGCAATCGAAAAACTTATACTCAACAGAATATTTTGGCACCTCATACAAGAAATACAGAACGCTAATATTGCTTTGGTATTAAGAAAGCTGGTAATAAATACCTCCATGCTCTCGATTATTTTAAAACACTGTATTAAAATGACGAAGGAAACAGCGAATAGGTGTCTAACACAGTTTCTGTTATAGGAAGACTATTTTAGCTCGGTAGTTATGAGCTTAACGGTTCGAATTTCGCCTTTGCTTCTGAACTGGACTGCTCTAGCGTCCCGGCATACAATCAAAAGGAATTTTTATGCCTGAAATTTGAAATGCAAATACCGGACTCGGCGGGAAAAGTTGTGGGAGTGTACGAATGAACTCGATATTGTTCGCTAATAACGATGTCCATAAATAATTTATTTGGAAGCTTCCCTTCTTGGAGGGACGCGCTCATGTTTATATGCGAATGTGATCGATCACCTGCACTGAAACGTGGTTATGGAATAAAAAAAAATCCATGGTTTCATTAGCAAATGACAGTAAATGCGCACTAAATATTTAAATCAGTTACAAGAATGTTAATCAAGTCAACCGTCGCAGTACCAACTTCATCTAAAGCTTTGCAATGACATTCATTTTCTTATACTATTATCTTCCGTGCAAGGTCGTACAAGATATCAGCGAATTAATGTTTCTATATCTGTTTGGGCAACAACGAATGTTGTTTCTCTTATTATTACGATGATCGATCTAAAACCAATGTCTCCTATTTATTTTCTGAGAAACTACAATAACACAGTTATATAGAGTATGATTTTAGTTACATACAGTTATTTTTTTCATATAGTCATCACCATTTCTTGTGCACTTTTACCAGCGATGAACGAGATCCTGTACGCTTGCTCGTAAAACTCCGAAGTAGCAGAGGACAGCCACTTTCTTACAGATGCAATTACACCATCCTGTCTGGAAAATCATTTCACCGTAGTCCATCTTTAATTGACCCAAAAAGATTAAAAGTCTGAAGGCACTAAGTCCGGACCATAAGGAGGACGCCCATACCAACGAAATTGGTATTTTGAACTTTTTTTATTGATGGGTAATTCACATGGTGGCACTTCATTGGTTGTCCTTTGGTTTCCGGTTCTTACTTGTGACACTACGACTCATCTCCGGCGACGATGCTGTTCAGAAAATTGTCACCTGTAGCCTCAGACTGATTCAGCAGGTCCTGACAGACCTCCACTCGATGATTTTTCTGGTCCTGTGTAAGAATCCGCGGGATCCAACCAGCAGAAACTTTGCGAGAACCCATTGTTCTTAATATGACGTGGTTTGGCGTGAATGTCAGTTTCACTAGGGTTTAACGGATATCCGCATCCGCATCTACAAGTGCGGAACTTTCGCGTGAAATCATCCTCCGCAATTTTTAATGCGGATGTATAGCGGATGTTATGTTTATATTGCAATGTATATTATTCTTTTCTCTGTACACGAGATTCTGTCTATCGTCGATTAGCTAGTAAAAACCTATTTATTTTTTTATTAATTTTTATATATGTATATACGATCTTGCAATACAAGTAACAATGAACTGAACGGTGTTATAACCTAAGCGACGAATTTACAAGTTTGAACTTGTATGTAAAGTAAAGCGGTTTATTCGTGGTCCAATTTATAGGACATCCGCGTAGAACCACCGTAGGATGCGCTCACCCATTAACGCTACTTGAAGGGGTCCAAAAATGTTGCAAGCAATCCTTCCACTCGTACTTTCTCGCCACACACTAGCGTCCTTAACGCACTCTCGCAGGATGTTTCCACCAATCATAATCCAACGCCATAGTTTGTTGGACGACAAGGACCCATTTTGGTTGTCTGGGAGTTCAACAACATCCAACACGTCCTACGTGTAGTCCTGTAACGCCTTTCACGGCCCGTCAAGAGTCCTTTATCGGAAAATCGGATCATCGTAGGTCCTACAGGTTGGACTGTGAATGTGTCATTATAGCGGTGAAAAGGCGGCTGGCGTGCACGGAGAATCGGGGTGGCGTGGCCTTGTGCTTGAATTAGTTGAGCTGCGAACTCCGCAAAGTTAATATGACAAAGATTGTTTTCAGACGCGTGTGTAATTAAGTAAATAATTTAATCAACTTGCGAAATCATCCCACGTTTTCTGTTGAAAGATAAGCCAAAAAATAAACCAATAAGACTTTGTATGGATATAGATTTTCTTATAAAAAATGTAGAATTTGGCATAAAAACATTTTAAATTTATTTTTGATAAATATTAAAATTTAAACAATATAAATTTATTTTCCTCCTCTGCATCCGCTTCCGCAATCATCCGCATCCGCATAGATGACCTCCGTTTAAACGCTAAGTTTCACCACTATTGAACCGCACTACCCAGCACCTCACTATACTCACATCCACCTTTAGCAAGCGTCGATGGATATCAATGGATTGAATTTGTTGGACAAAAAGGAATTCAATAACGCGCCTCTGTTCGGACGCATTTTAGTGTCAGACGCCATTTAATTCGACTGTTCCGCTGCTGCTATCTGCCGGATGAAAACGGAACTATCAGGTCATCAGCGGGATGGTTCAAATGATACTGCAACACTATAATACACATCAAGAAACAAAAACAAAAAAGGAGATATTCGTCTCGGATCGATCCTCGTACTATTATCTCTGCTCTTGAATTGGCTGTTACTGTTGACACTTCATGATTCTTCCGTGGTGAAATGTACAAGTTCCTCCATCCACTATTAATTAATTCAGCTGATAATTTATCATTATAGCTACAGAGAAGTACAACGTTAGCTCTAATATGGCGGCAACAATTAGCTCATTGGCGATGGGAACTTAAAACGTACAGTCAATTCTTGCAGGCCGTCGCCACCTTATAGCTGATGTGTGAGGTGATTCAGTAAACTGTTTTCTCATTTTCACAATGATCGAGATGACGAATGGTTTCTTGTAGAAAAAAGTTCTTTGCTTTTTTTTTGAGACCTACTATTACTTGCCATGGTGCTGAGGCACATTCAGAAACATTCATTAGAGAGCTGCTTTTAGTAAGTGAGCCACCACGTGGCTAAAGAAGTAATAGTGGAACGCAGTTCTTAGGAAGGAAGGAAAGGAAAGGAAATTTTCCATGCCTAAAACAAAATACTATCTTGGACAATCACTTTTTTTTTATAGGTGTATAGTTAACTTCACGTACCCTTTAAAATAACGTTGGTAGACGAAATCGGTAAAAATATCGGCAAACTGGAACTCCAAAAATTGTCGACCTATCATTAGTGACTTCACGAAATTGACAGCAAAATCTTCTTCAGCTTGCTCTTATTCAGTCTTTACTCTCTTTCCAAATAATTAACAGATGCAGGGAGACCTGAAAAGTTATTTCTATTGTTGATATCTTAGTTTCTTTTTGGAAATAAGTAATTTCTTGTGGTGCTTATAACCTTGCGACAGAGTTTTCTTTCCGGCTGAACAATCAGCATCTGTCCTACCCACTTGTCCGAAACCGGTAATCCTATCTGGTATGGGGGAACTATAGTTTTACGTTGAATCCTAACAATGAATGTGTGCTAGTGTACCTAACATATATAAAGCACGATTTTTCGCTGAATGAAGGTTTAAAGCAGTGATGTCAAATATACAGCCCGCGGGCCGCATCCGGCCCCCGGGCCCTATCAATATGGCCCGCGATCGCAATGTGACACAGAAAGAAGAATCATGTTTTTTATATTATATACTATACAATTAAATAAATAAAATGCTTTAATAATTCAGAACATTTTTTTTAGTTGAATCTGGCCCACCTACACATTTTAAATTTAATATACGGCCCTCTGCAAAATTGAGTTTGACACCTATGGTTTTAAGGCTTTGAATATCCCAGTAGAGATCACAGTTCGAACCGGGGACCTTTCAACAAAGTCAGACTACCAATCATCCACTGAACAGCTTCGTTTGGAGACTAGTTACTTTACACAGTTAGTCCTTCACGGCTCGTTAACAACCAGGTATTTAAAGCCGGGAGAACAATGATGGCATGAGACGTGAAGAAAACCTGCAATTTAGAAAAATTATATAACACTCAAAAAATTTAGATCCGCCAACGTGGCTAAGTGAGTCAAGACGCCGCACAGTGGATTGGGGAGATACAACCGGACCAGGTCTGGTATCCTCGTACTGGCCGTCTTGATTGCGGTTTCCTGCAATTACCTAGGCGAATGCTGGTACGGTCCCCAATCTCCATCTCATAAACTACACATTTCACGAACAAAACATGCAGTTTTCACACTGAACATAATAAGTTACACGTTCCGCACAGTTGGCAACACACTTTCCTCCTATATGTTAGGTACACTGGATCTACTAAATCTGGTTTGAATTTGGGCAGGATATAAGTTTTTTCCCCCTCTCTCATGATGCACTTAAGCCACCTAAGTACAATAGCCCCACCAGATTACCAGGTCAAAGGGGGACAAAACCTTTATTCAAGACCACTTCTTCGAATGCTCACTGTGTTCGTAGTAGAAGATAATGAACATAGAGAATTTCAAGCCAGGAGCTTAATTTTTTAATCTGAAAATAAAACAATTAATTCGAATTAAAGTTACCAAAATACAACCTAAGTCAGATTATTAGCTTCAAGGTACTAGGAACCTCACGCAAACGTCACAATGGATCATTACTGTCTAAATTTTCGATGGCCTTCTTTTCTACATGTTGTTGTATATATGCAAGTAACGGTGACGGATGTAATATATTTTGCGCGTCATGTGTGATGATGAAGGAAGAAAGGAAAAGATCTCACGGCACTCGTGCATGGCCTACTCTTACCGCTAGACGTCTTCACCAGCATTTCAAACGCAGAGACGTTTTGGATATAAGCAAGGTCACAATGTAAGCTCACATAATAGAGATTCAACAAGATTAAAAATTACGATTTTGTTTCATATTACGTTTTCACACTACTTACAGATTGGCCTTGAAAGAACCATTTAATGTTCTATACCACGGCTAGTGAATATGTGCTGAAATTGCATGAATATAAAATACAATGAATTTCTTCTAATTTATTTTAAACTAGCAGAGCACCCTGGTTTGACAGGAATTTTTCTTATCGAAATTTTCCGGAAGAGAGGAAAAGGATCACTGTTATATAATAATATAATGTTATAACACATGTAATTGATTAAATAAGATTTAATTCCATCATATTTTTTGTTTGACAGGTTGGAATTTGTAAATCAAAATTCATATTAATCGGTTTACATTTTATATGCTCTTAAAACACTTATCCCCACCTATCCCCTCAAAACGGTTAGGGCTTATTTACCTCTACAGTGTTTCTATACGGCCAGTCCTCGTATGTGTACCACGTTTCATTAAAATCACCCCGCGTCTTCCGAAAGACTTGTGCCTGCACCGGCATTGTATTATGCCATCAGGTGTGCCACAAATCGCCACCAATAGTGGTTGACAGAGGAGACAAGCCTCCAATCACCTCGTTTTGTGATGAGGCGTGGGTGTCCACCACCTTGTCGCCTACTCGTGGTTTCACCGTCCTTCAACCATTTCCCATAGATACTCACTGCAGTATTACACGAACAGCTGACCAGATGCTCGTGCCCTAGTGGCGCGTCCACAAACCACAAGTGACCTCCGAAAACCTACGATCGAATCCATGCCACGTCAAATCTCTGCTGTATTGCGTTCGAAAGGTGGACGAATTCTTTATGAAGCAAGTGGAGAAATTTTTAAGGCTCAGCAGTTTAACAGATGAACGTTTCATAGAAGGCTAAGTCCTAGTGGCACTTTTATGGGCGCCTATCGTGAACTTCAACTATCCTCAAACTGATTGCTCTATGAAGGACGTGGTTCGGATTCCACGTTAATCTGTAGGTCAAGCAAACGACAGAAGTCGAAAGCGCAGCTGCTTCGGTCTCTGTCTCCAGATCTTGAGACCACACGACTTTATTTACTTCAGTGATGATCATACCATGAGTGGTGCTTGTTTACGCCTATCACCGGAAATAGAAAAATTTCTCGATGTATTGCTATTAGTAACAAAAAAGCCTGACACAGATAAAATCTTCATAACTACTGTTTACATATTCCTTAGATTCTCCTTTATTCTTTTAATCAATCCTTGCGGGATTTCTGTCAACACCAATTTACTTCACCAATCACATATCCATTTATTCTTTCTGTTTCATTATTATTTCCAACACTTTTATATTTCAGACATTATGTTCATCGACTTTAACAAAATTCTTTTTAATTTGTTTATCCATCTTTTCCCTCTCAGTTACATCTCACACACTTCCAGTCATCATTCAATATCCAAATTTGAGTTTCACTATTATACAACACTTTGTAACAACAGTAACCTTCCGCCTGTAGAAGAAATGTAGCGCGAGGCAGCGCATTGATACACACGATGTTTTCAGTTACTTAGGCCAAACTGCGTGTAGATGAGTACGTTTAAGTGTGTAGTGAATTTTGGTTAAGAGAATATCATCAGTATAAGGGACAGCTGAAGAGAATGAATAGTTATATATGTGAATGGAGGTATTGAACTGGGATTTCAAACGTTCGATGACAGATTATCTTGCCTGTGTATTCTACGTAATTTTTCCACTTACGAACCTGCTTCGTTCGGATTGACAAGATAAGATAGCTAAATTTTAAATTTTAGTGGGTGCCAATCGGTTTTTCTGTATGGGTTGTGAAATAAAATTAAATGTTTGACTGTATCACGTATTCTGAACACATACGAATTGTCCTTAACATTACTACCACGCAACTAAAATCCGATTGGTAAACCGACCATGGCGATCGAGGCATTATCGAACTATTTTATAATTGCAATTAACTGACTGAACATGTACAATTAAAGGCTAATTAAATATAATTAGCTTACACCGCTCGCGTACAGTACTTCAACCTACATATTAGTGACTTTCAAAGAGGAAATGTTGTGGGTCATTAAATCTGGAACGATTAAACAACCAGAGGAAACAACGAAGTGTTAATTAAATAAAATAAGCTTACAACTTCTATAAGTCCCTTTAATTGCTGCTTCTTCAACCGTAGGTGAATTTTGATTCAGGGAAGAGTAGTTTGAAATATTAATTGTTTAACAACTACCTACATCGTCTAACAAATTGCTCTGAGAAGACTTTCACTCTTTAGATTTTATTTTCATTATTATAAACGCCTTAGAAGTACTGAAAATTAATAGTGTTATGAAGCTGTAATGTATGCCTGGAACTACTACCTTTCTTCAACTGTGGACTGTTAACTTCTAGCCAACACGATGAATACCTACTAAGAGGACGACAACACCTTCCTGCTGGACATTTTTCTCATGTTTCAGTTCCTGTAAATACAAGGCTTGTGTGTAAATACTTAAACTGGTGTCTCCTTCGCAGACACGAGCTCACAAGGCTGCTTGCTCTATGTAAACTCACTGGTTGCCAATGTAAACAGTGTGTTAGACACGAATGGTGAGCTAGGAAAATAAAAGTCTCGCCGTAATGCAGCTTATATGAAAGACGACAAACAATAAAACAGTGGCCACTGAAGATGTCCCGTTGCGAAATTATCGAAAGCATGGAAATATAAGAGTTAAAAAATTAAATCGCATATCCTCATCGCCAAGAAAATAAATTTGCAAAAACATTTTGATTCACTGTCAGTAACAGGAAACAGATATCAGATCTGGTACACTTATCCTTAAAGTTTAGATTTTTTTTCCAATCGTAATATATTATTTTTTGCTCCATCAAACAAAGTTATTTGACAGAATGAGGTGAGTTTTGTACAAAAACAATTTTGATTCTTGGTCCACACCCATCATGAACGACGCTAAAGTTTCAGGGGATGCATTTAATTCGTTTTACTATTTTTCATGCTCTTATTTCATAAACTATAACCTCACTATAATAGAAATAAACAGACTTAATATTTTATTGACATTAACGATAAAGAAAAACCCATAACAAATCTCATATATTCAAAACAGCGATTCCCGTTAACTACGCGCTACGGTAATCCTTAGTCGCCATAACTGATATCGTATAATAATAGCTTACGAAAATGTTTGTTAGATTCTAATCTGTGGATATATTTCCTTTGGTAATTAAAAATGCTTAATTTTGCATGTCGGGCAGAAAATAATTCCAGACATTAATTCAATTTAACAGTAGCAATTCGAACCAAACATATTCAGCATCATTATCTTTACTTCCAAGATTATTAGTAGTTCCTTGCCCCACAATGAAACTTAAATTGCATCACGCAGTTGAATATAGAAGCTAGACTCAAGGGCCACCCGTCCGAATGAAATGTATCTAAAAACCTTACTCGCAACTTCAATAATGTATGGTGTGAATATGACTTAAACATGTTGTTTGGTTTGTCCGTCATTGTGCTGTTTACACTCACGCATAGGATTTCAAACGAAAAGGTAAACGTGCGAGTTCCTGAAAACAGCGCACCGGGAACCAGTGGCCGAAATGAAGTAGTATACAGCACAAATAAGAGCATATATTCCAAAATGTTTACAGCAAGCGTATGCTTTGATCAAAATTTGATTCCTATATCTATTCAGTACAATGTTATGCCACCCACTACGTATTCTAAGATTTATATTGCAGATATATAAACATCTAACATGGTTTAATCGGTTGCACTACGGATCCGTAATCCATTTTCTCGACGATAGACAAATTTTTTATCTCATTTTGTCTCACACTCGCTCAGTTGAGAAAATGTGTGGAGATAGAAAGTGCAAGAATACTGTGTGGAGGCTGGTGGCGCCCTTTCGGCAAAATGAGCCTCCGTAGTCTTTCAGATCAGGAAAAATCCATTAGGTCGCGTAATGTCCTCAAAGAAATGCTGCAAGTCAATGTTACTCAAAAGCGAGTGGGTAATGGGAATCATAGATGATGGCGTCCTACGCCCTGATGCATCTAGAAGCATACAAGTCTGGAAGTGTGAGCGCATCAAGGTTCTTTTTCCCCTTACAGGATTCGTCCTTCACCTTGTCGACGTCGAAGTCATTAGAGGAGGGGTAGCAAGAAACGGAAAGCAATTCGGCAATAGATTCTTAAAGGAACCATACCAGAATTTGCCTAGAGGTCTATACTCTAGAGTGTTACCAAGAAACATTGGAAAACCGAAATCTGTATGGCCGATATGGGTTTCTAACTCGCGCCCTGCCTACTGCAGGTCCGAGACTTAACCTGCGACCCACCAGGCTCAATGTTTTCAAAGGACTGAAGTTATATGGGACAAAAAAGCGGATATTAAAAAATATTGAGTAATTACATTGCACAGCATTCCTTGCACCCACCCACGACGTTACTGCTAAAGAAGCTGCAGAAAGCTCAATTTTGGTAAATACGACTGATAAGAGTAGTTTCAGCGCAGGTCTCATTCGATCAATTTTCGGTGACCATTGATGGGACCCATGGACCTATTCGTGCATGAATCCTTCAGAATCTTTCCAATCTGTTGGAGTTCTCTCTGAAGCGAATGATACAATCGCTATCCCACAGACTAGAAGCAACAGAAAGGGGTCAGATAATTTAGCGAAATACCATCAAGAACGCTACCAGTTGTTTCGCCTGCCCGGAATATTAGATAACAAGTTGAATGGTATATGCTGATAACAGTGAGCACTTCTGTCGTCATAAGATATTTCACCCTTCCAAGATCGCAGATGCATTATCTGTATACGGTGTCTATTTCATAATGGAGAAAAATAGTCATTAACCAGTGTCCCTCTTACCCTGTTGCATCATGTCGCGGCAACGTGATGGTGCCTGGTGCATGAACGGCTGTAGTGGTGGAAGAAAATTTCATGACCGGGGTTGGTCAGTTGGGTAGAAGAATCATAATCATAATCAACATATTGCGTATCAAACGCTTGGATTAAATTCCAAACTTCTCAACGGTGGATATGATCGAGGATATACGACACCATTAATGGTTGAACTTGACGTCCCATTTGATGATTTTAGAAAGAATTGATCTAAAAATGCCGGCACCAAGTTTAACCTTCTCCCTCCATTCATCACTTAGATCACAATGCAAATAACACACTACACTGTACACACGAATCACAGTTATCTTTGATAATATTAACACATCCTTCACTGGGAAGACAAGAGGGAACCATGTTAAATTTCTCAAGCTATTTGCCAGAGTGTTAATTTTCTTCATGACAGTTACAAACAGATGGCTTACCGCTTATGGTTATCATCAGCATAAAGTGCATGTCTCTTATGTTAAACATTCAAAGTCTAATAAAATTGAAAAATGTATCAATTTGGGGCTCATACAGGAGTACCCAAATCTGTTCCTGTAAATTCAAGGTGTTGGGCAGCATCCTGCAGCTCACCATAAGGTGCATAACAGAGGTCTCCTACAATATTCTTCCGTCTTTATTCTTATCGGAAAAGCTCCAATAGATTGACAAAAAAGTACTGTATACACTCATGTTTTACCAGAGTGTGATTGAATTTACTCCCATCATTCTTTCTTTTACTTGGTAAAGATTATTTTCCTTTTCTAAACCGATGTTTCTGATCGCATTTAACAGAAATGTTTAAATTTAAAATCATTAAACCTCCAAAACGCCCATCGCTACAACACTGCTGAATGTAGCGTCCAGAAGCATAGCGTTTACAGGCAATGCCTGAGCGAGTTTAGCGGTAGAATCTCTAGCCTTCATTTCTTGGAAGACCACTCTCAACAGGATCGTTACGAAAGTAACTGAGTACATAATTTTCTGCCACGAACAGACAAGTAAAAAACAGAATGTTTCTTGAGAAAAGCTAAAAATACTTGATTCTCAGAATCAGTCGCCCTCAAAGTGGAAGAGGTCGTGGTCCTGCTTTATTCTGAAGCGGCAGACAGGTGGTGTAACAAAATTAGCCTCCGGCCTTCGTACAGTGTTAACAGTGGCGTAACAACAACCAGAGGCACCGTGACAGCTCTCCAGGCTAACCAGGACGACCGTCAACAAAATATGTAACTTTGACGTCTTGCCGAGTCTGCCGTCACCTGTTTCTATCTGGCGGAAGTGACGAGAGTCTTTGAACGGAAAAACTACACTACTAGTAATTAGGAGAAAGTATTCAGTGAAACTTACGAAGTCACTAGTTATCGGGGTCTTGAAGTGTATATAGAACAAAGAAAACTGAGATGGGCTCTGGAGAGTAAAAGAAGAAACTGATCGATAAACTCAAGTAATCCTGGAATCGTGTCAAAGCTGGAACTCAAAGGACATCCAATCGCTAGAAATGAGATTCCTTGTTACACGCAGTACATTGAACCTGTCGAATGAAAACAGATTCACCATTACTTTTTTCTGTCAGTCTCTCGACTATTCTCATGTAATCTTCCATTTCTTCCTACTAAACTAATCACTTCACGTCAACATAATCATTACTACGTACTTTCTTATTTACCGGCTTCGTATATTGCCTTCCTCTACAACTCTTACTTTCGATTTTTCCCTCCACCGATAAGTTAACCGTTCTCGCTTGTTTTAAAATGTGATCCATCACTATACCTTTTTTTATTTGCTATGAATAACTTCTAATAACTTTTTTCCTCGTTATCGTTTCTATAATATGATCATTTACTACCCTATCTCTCCACATAGCTTTTAAAGTTTTCAACATGGTTCTATAGCTTCGCATTTCATATGCTTTAGCTGTTCCCATTTCTGGAATTCGTATGTCCATGCTTCACCTCCCAAGAATGTTTAACTCTATACAGAAAGTTTGAGAGATTTATTTCTGAGTCCTTTGGTTAGTGTTAAAAGCAATTTTTTTAAAAAGAACGCTATTTTTACTTTTTTCATATATGGCTTTACGCCTCGTCGACGTCAAGGTCATTAGAGGCGGGATGGGACTCGGGACAACGAACGGGAGGAGTTCGGTCGTGGGCTTTTGAAGGAAGCATCCCGGCATTCGCCCGGAGCGATTTGGGGAAACGATGGAAAACCCAAATCTGGATGCCCGGTCGGGGATCTGAACCTCCGTCCTCCCGAATGCGAGGCCAGATTGTTAACCGCTCACCACCACGCTCCGTGAATGCTATTTTGGTGCGAGTATTATGCTTTTGAGTTTGTTCTTGGTTTGGCCGTAAGTTTAATTTTACTCACCAAGTAACAGAATTCTAATAGTTGTTTTTCTTCCCCACTTTTGTGGTACTAATGAGAACTCATGAACTGCAGTATTTAAAAAATTCAATCAAATCTTTAATAAAATGTTTTTCGCTTAACTGGTCTCTCTGAATTTTATATATTCCTACTACAAATATTTTTATGCAATATGGATATTATGAGATAAACAACGATCAGTAAAAACGAACCAACTCAATTCGCTAAGTACGATATGACGGAACTGTAACAGGTTACTCATTAATTCCATTTAAGATCAATTAAATATGTGTAACGAAGAGAGTGAATAATTTGTTGTGTGGGATAATTTTACGAATTATGTTGAGTTTCTGTGAAAATGCTGTGAATGAACTAACCAGCTTTTTAAAATGTGTTAAAAGTATTATAATGACTGACATTTTAAATAAAGAGCAGTAATTGAAAATATTATGCCAGTCATCAAATTAAAAGATTAATTTTGACAGTTGGAAAGGTTTAATTTCGCAAATACGATGTTAAATTTTGTAAATATTTTTTATTTCATTTAAAATTGTTTCAAATTGGTTTCATTTAGGTTTGAAATGGCTGTAACCGTTTTTAAGTTGGATCTATAGTTTCATTTAATTGTTAGCAGTCGACGTAGGTGCTCTTGAGAACTTTGGATGCAGTGTAATGTTACGATAAACGCAGCTGAGCGATTTGCTTTCGCTCGGAATTAATCTAACAGAGTTTGTATCTGAGTATTATTCACAGAAATCTGATTTTTTTCCGCTAGTGTGATTTCAACAACTTCGTCTATTAAAAGTGACCTATCTTGTTTCAGAAGTTTTAAATACTCTGGTGGGGTGTTTTACTGATTTGGCGCATAGACATAACTTAAAATTTTTCTGATGTTTAAAGTATAAATTACATTTATTCCTAGTGGTTTAACAATGAGACAAAGAGCAGTCTAAGGTGTCAAATTAGCGGTTGCAGAAAGTTTGATTTTACGGAAAAAATGTTTTATTTTTAATGCTACAAAAATACTTGACAGCTTCGTTAAAACTATTACTAGCACTTTCGCCATCTGATTCGAGAAGTTGTACAGATTCAGAATGAATGGGAAAAGTATTCCAGATTTAGATTAATCAAGGCTTGTGATTTAATACAAGCCTTAGACAATTTCTGCCGAAGGCTCTTTTAAAATGATTTTTCTAATTTACCAATCGTCGTTTAAACTAGATATAATAGTTAATGAAAGGCTTATCTTAGGAATCTCCAAAATCAGCTATAGTATTCAACGAAATCACGTTTTACTGCTGTGAGTTGACCGAATACTTGACAGAGCTCGATAACATCGCAACGTTGACGGTAAAGGCGCAGATGCTCATTAATTCGCCTGTAATTTTCCGTCGTCGTAGGTTTCATGCGTCTTGGTGTAAGCCACGACTCGCGCGCACTTCAGTTTATTGTAGGCCGTAGTGTATTAAACTTTTCGTCTTTTGCCACTCATGTGGTATATAAACCAAGGTGCAAAAACAAAATGGAACCCTACAAAATATCATGGTGGTCGTAAGAAAGAGAAGGGAAAAGACTAAGATAAAATAATCTAGAGGTATTTTGGACAAAATTTAATGAATTCAAGTTTTACGTGAGAGAACTGAAGCGAATGTATTTGATTGAGTTTTGTAGTTGAAGATAAAACTAAATATAACGAAGTAACGACAAACAAGATTTTAGATGGTTGATGATCCCAACTAATACCGAAAGATAGCACTCTGATAACTCCAGAAAATGTTTGGTAATTTAAGCAAATAAGGATTTGTAGCGAAAATGCGTCACATTCAATTCTATATTTATTTCATATATAAAATAACTGGCACTGAAATATAAGAAACTAGGTATTTAGAATAGTACTAAAAAATTAGAAGCTAAGTAAGACAAAAAAAAAAAGCATACTAACCCTTTAGAAACAATATTTCGTAATCCGTTAACAAAACAGTTTGTAACTATAAGCGAGCTTAATAATTGCGTTATGCTGAAAACATAGGTATTAACAAGTCAATGACAGTCGTTTCATTCAGTTCGTGCTTGTCAGAGCCGTACCATCACTTCTCGTAAATCGATTGCCGGCGGGGTCACTACACAAAAACCAGCTGGATGGCACGCAACTCACTGAACAATTACTTGATTCATTTCAACACCACTTGCTTAATGTTGATTGCCCATAAACCATTAACAAGCTGCTGTTCTACTAGTTCGGTTTGTTTTCTGTCATCAGTCTCTCGACTGATTTGACGCAATCCTCCATTGTTTCCTATCTGCGCTAACCTCTTCATCTCAACATACCCTGGACCGAGAGGGGCGGTGTAACGGTTAGCGTTCTCGCCTCGCATTCGGGAGGACGGCGGTTCGAATCCCCGTCCGGGCATCCAGATTTGGGTTTTCCATGGTTTCCCCAAATCACTCCAGGCAAATGCCGGGATGCTTCCTTCAAAAGGCCATGGCCGTATTCCTTCCCATTCCTTGCCCCCATCCTTGCCCCCCATCATTGCCCCCCCATCCTTTCCCGTCTCTAAAGACCTCGATGTTAAAAAGAGACGTAAAGCAGTTACAAAAAAAAATCAACATACTCACTACAACTCACGTCCTTATTTATCTGCTTCATATATTCTAACCTCTGTCATCCTCTACAGTTCTTAGCCTCGACTCTTCCCTTCACTAACAAATTAACCAATCGAGCATGTCTCAAAATATGACCTACCATCCTGTGTCTCCTGTAAGACACTTCCACAAACTTCCTTCCTTGTCCATCACTTCCAAAACTCGTTCATTTCAAACTTTATCTGTTCACTCAATTTTCAGCATCCTTGTATAGCACCACATTCCAAATGCTTCAATTTTCCATCTTTCTGCTATTCATAAAGTCCATGCTTCACTACCATAAAGTGCTGTGCTCCACATATAGAGTTTTAAAAAGTTCTTTCTATGTCATAGTTCAATATTTGGAACTAAAATATTTATATTTTTCGTGAAGGTTCTTTTTGCTAGTGCTATTCTTCCTTTAATATTATTCCTGCTTCGGCCATCATTTGTAATTTTACTTTCAAAGTAACAGAATTCACTTACTTCTTCCATCGCATCCGATCCAATTTTTATATTTAATCTACTGTAATTAGTATCATTTCTGCTACATTTTATCATTTTTGTCTTGGTTTGGTTTATTTTTAGTCAAAAATCTTTTTTCAGTATCTTATCCATGACATTCAGTAACTTCTCAATATCTCAACCTATTCTGCTAACAATACAATGTAGCCAGCAAATCGTAGAAACTGATTTTTTCTTCTTAAACACTTGTGCCACATTCAAATTTTTCTATCAGTTCCTTCGTTGCTTCCTCTACATACAAGTTTTATATTAATGGTGATAGACTACCACCTTGACCAACATCCTTTTTAACTGTAGTTCGGGTTATAGGTTCAATAATGGAGGCTCAATACGAGAATCGTTCAGTTCTGCATTGATTTTTATTCCTCGTAGCCAAGTATAAATCTTTGTGAAAAGACTGTGTTTTTGTCGAAGTTGCCAAAGTCACTGAGTAGGAAGTTTGACAGTCTTTTTAATAACTTTCCTTCCGACGAGAAGTAAAACAATAATAAAATATAACGATAAACAATTGTTGGTTTATGAAGTTTATCCAACCATGAACTTAAAATAATCTCTAAAATTTTAAGCAGCTGGCAGAAGGAATTAACAATATCCAGATTCAATTTTTTTTATATACATATATATATCTTTCATTATATGCATCATCATATGTAAAAACAAAAACCATTTCAGTTCTGACATCTGCAACATGAAACTTTGAAGTGGGTCCAGTACTAAAAGCGTTCTCAAAGAGAGCCTTCATTCGTCGTTTGAATTCGTTTATCAATAACAAAAGGATGCTGCCAAACAATTAACACAGATTAAGGCATTTTATTCCTGTGCATAAAATTTGTTTTAGACCTGTTGTTATTCATTTGGGTAAGTCTTCAAACACAGAATTTATTATTCCAAACTGCTAATGATTAATTTTGAAATAAATGTTTTTTAAGGGGTTGTCAATCGGAAAATTTCCTTGCAGACCCCGAAAAGCAGAAAAGTTCATCTTTGTTGCGAATCCGCAACCAAAGATTAAAACATAAAATCTGAGACCATTACGCACTTACAACACGGGTTGCAATGTCGAAGAGACGTAAACTTTCAGATTCAAGAAATTCGCGTACGAAACCAGGTTACGAGATATTCAGATTTATGTTCATATAACCCAATTTTCTGAATGAATTCGCAGGCGCAGTTAATGCATAGCTCTAAAGATTCATATTTCTCTGAAATTGGATCGTTCTGAACTACAAAAGACTTTTCTTGCATGTGTCTAATATCTTTCCTTGACAGTCTCACTGAAGTTGCACCAATATGCTAAGATCTATACTGTGGTGCTGTGTCACGATTCTTCCTACTACCTTGTTTTTCATATGTTGTCAATATACGTTTGTGTTTTAAAATGAACAAAGGAATTGTTGTTATACAAGTACCAGTATTCGGAAATTAAACGAAAGTTGTGAACGGATGTCAGTAATGAACTGTTCAAACCAAATCTGTATCAAAATAAAATAAACAACCTTAAAATATTAATGAAATATTTGCTGCATTACGGAAGTTTTTATCAGATACGAATAAAAATGTTTTTAAGGGTAGGGAAAACCACACTGACATGAGGCAGAAATATATTTAAATATATAAAGATGAATGTATGTTTGTTTGTTTGTTCTTCATACAAATCCACAGTTTTCATCCGATCTCGATGAAACTTTGCACACTTATTTTTGAAACAAGGAGAAAAACACTGTCTACATTTGGTTGAAAAATTATCTGTATAAATAACACATGTTGTCTCACAACTTCGAAATACGGTGATAGACACGTTGGATATGGACGTCTCCGTACCGTGTTTCCGTGTAGTGGACTGGCAGCTCAGTGGTTAAAGCGCTTGCTTGCGAACGTCGTGGTCTCAGGTTCGAATCTCCGTGGAGGCTAAGATTTTTAAAAATTGTTTTTCATCGTAAGAGTCAGGCCTGGGCCGTAGGTTATTCAGATTGAATGTTAAACTGTAGATATTAGAAAGTTAGGGGTGCAATAGGAGGCAAATCGTAGGTAGTCTTGAAATGTTGTAGGTGTACACTTTTTTTACGTTATAATGATCCCTCAGGTGTTGTTCGCAGTCAGTGTGTGAGTGTGAACCACAGTAATATTATTATAAATACGGAAGTAAGTCTCTGTCTTTTTGTTACGTTTTGATGACTAAATGGCTATATCGTTGTGATGGAATTTTATAAGGAAATCTGTATGAAGGGAACAGGATGTTTTTTCAGTATGATTAACAGTTGTAGTCACGAAATTTCGAGACCTTATCGAATGGTGACAGAAATATCTTGTAAATTGATTCTCTTCAAGAGACAGGTTCGACGGTACAATGATATAGTGATAGCTTTCCTGTCGTATTATTCCGACTCGATATTGTTTGGGACCAATCCTTCGTTACCAATAACTTTCTATATTTAATTCTGGCAAAAAAAATTCTTAATTCACGCGTACGAAGTCGCGAGTACGAGCTAGTATATAAATAATTGTGAGAAAAAGTTTCTATACAATATATAAACATGACCTCTGAACACTTTCTAAATTGAAATTTCTAATACCAAATGTGCGCTGGAAGGTTTTCCACTGCAGGCATAAGCAATAAAGTGCGAACCCAAGGACGCGCTGAGTGTCACAATGAAGACTGATGGCCATGCAGGAAGCGAGCTGATTACCTACACCGCGCTGACCTTGCCTCTCAAGATTACCGGTCGGGTCGTCATCGCTGGTCCATTTGTCCAGTCAGTTCTCTCTTTCTTATTGGCGCAAAGCAGCTTTCATAGTAAATTGCCAGCTGAATGTAATAATGCGACAGACCTGAACAATAAAGCAGGTTTCAAATGTAAGCGTTAATCTGTTTTCCAATGAATACATTAAACTAAATATAATTTCAACTGACTGGTGATTAATTCCATTGCGTTAATTAACTGTACTTCCAACAATAATATCGAAAAATCAAAAAACAAAACAAAATTCAATGAGACTGGTGATGAAGTTCTTCGTAATAAACTTAATCCGTAATTCAGTTACAAAATAAGAGGTCGGGTAAGAAGTTCCTCACAAATATATCTCCGGGCAATTGTCGAAGAATTTCAGTTAAGTCAGTTTTACTGACCGCGCAGGTACAGGAATGAAAGATCACACAAGTCTTCTCATTAAAATGGCAGATAATGAGACATTAACAATAGGTATACGGCAAAGAATTAAAACTTTTAATTAAAACTTATTATTTTAAACTAAAATCCAATAAAGTAGCACCAAAACGTATTCACACAAAATGCATTCAAGAGGTAAGATAAATTAATTTTTTAGATTTACGAACAGCTCATTATCTAAGTTAAAATCGGCAGAGATGACATAATAAAGATCAGATACATTTACAATTTGCATAATTACAGCCACATGTGCTTCAAAATTTAACAAACTATTTTATTTTGCATATTTTCAGCTTAGGTGGAAATATCTAACTAATAAACAGGTTGGTTAGAATACAGAGGCGCATATAAGAATTGGCGTTAGTGTGGCATTAGTTCTGCAACATCTGTTCATAAACTTGATACTTCGGTATCTGCTTTATAACACAAGATACTGACCTAAATCCACAACCCGAGGGTTTGTTGGATCCTGCAGAAGGAAGCATATTAACTAAAACATAAAAATATTATGGGCGGTTTCTTTCCTCAGGGAGCTAGATTTTGATGTTGAACCCAAACTAAGGGGCTTCATAATACATATACTCATTTACGTTTTTTGACTGCACAAACTTCACGTTTCGTCAAGAAAAAATTGTACACATCATTATTATAACAACAGTTAGAAATTAATCTGATTTAAAGTTATAGCGTCAATTGAGAGGTTTGAGATACATGCATACACAAGTCTTCGGTAGTATGACGGTACACAGAAACCCTTGCAAGAAATATATGAGTTGAAAAAAAGCATTAAGAAACTCCATTATACAAAATCATACTCATTCAGTTGATAATGGTTACGGTGAATTTGGTCACCAAAATGGAATGTTTAATCATAGGACTTATTAGGGTAGTTTCCCGACAAAGTTTTATTTACATTCAATGCCACGAAAAACTTCGTTCTTATATTCCTTAAACTCTGTTCAGGAATATCTCAGCAAGTATGATAAAACCGTAAGATGAAGGAATTACGTAATTTTGGTTCGCAAATACATTTTTCCTTATCACCGTTTTAGTTACCTCGGTTCTTTTTGAAAAGTGATCAAAATGAAAAACACAACGCAAGTGAAAAAAGCTCCTTCTCTCCCATTCTCCATCCTTAATTCTGCTTCCTTGTGTGAACAAGAAGCCACTCTACAAACAACAGAATACCGTTTTGTCGCTCTCAACCAGACTTAAAACTGATCCGACTGACTGAGGACAAGGAAGATATCACACTGTTGTATTTGTTCTTAGCTGGGGGTGTTATGGTGTTATGGTGTTAGCAGTAAGTTTGCTGTCTTTATTCCGTGATGCTCCTGCACGACTGACAATTCAAACAGCTGCGATAGCTCTTATTAAGAAGACTTCGAATAAATTAAGTAAGTACACTATTCAATTAATTTGCCAGTTTCTGTGCTAAGAAAACTAGGTTACTCTATCAGCTAACGTTTGAAACCCTGCCATCACTGGTGTTCATTCACACAGTTCTATGTTGTTATGATCTCGTACAATTCTCCAGTATGGATACGAAAATTACACTCAACTTGTACACTAACACACATCTACGAAATATTTGTTGTTAAGAAATTTGTAAAGATTTATTAAGCACTATCAGTATTATTATTTAAAAACAAAATTTGATGATGTCAGACATATTCGTAAATGCCGAAAATTTCAGTAGTGTGATAATTGAAGAATAAATAAATATGAAAATTATTATTATTACTATTATTATCGTATGCCAAGTACAACAAATCACGTGTTAATCAGGTAACTATATTTATGAATCAAGCTATCTTCTGGCAGCTGGTCCGGCTTGATGCAGTGTGAAAAGGCCTCCAGATAGATACTGCTGTACAATCCATCACAATGTGGTCAGCAGTCTGGATAGCACCACACAACGCATCTTCACGTAGACCCCACTGACGTGACCTGTGGGAAATCTATTCAGTTGACACCAAAGACTCCTAGACAAGTCAAACCCTGGAACACAGGTTGTCGGATCATTTATAAGCCCACAATAGTGTGGGCTGTTGGCTTCCCACTCCTTTCTCCGCTCTTCATACAAGTTGTTATTTCTGAGCTTAGCTGCTTCCATGTAGGAAGGTCTCCTCGATTTTAATCGCGTGCGCGGCAGGAAAAGGAGGTCACCTTGCAGAGGAATCGTGTTGTTTTCCTCCACTCCTTCCAATTCTCTAAGCAATATCGATTTTCTACTCAAATGTGGTGGAGGAATGTGGAAAGTACAGGCAACCAGAATACTGGGATAGACCTAATGACATCACTCACTGTTCTCATAACAGCGTTAAGCTGGATGTCAACATTGGCAGTATAAGCACTACCAAGCCATGTAGAGCAACAGTATTCTGCTGCGGAGAATACCAAGCCAAGGACTGCTCCTCGAAGAACGTGGCCACCTGCACCCCATGACGCACCAGTCAGTTTCTTTACAAGGTTCAAAAGGGTCTTCACTTTCTCTGCAGTGGTCGATAAATGCTGACGAAAAGTGAGGGCTCGATCCAAGGTAATTCCCAGACATATGGGGTGGTCTTTGTATTCTACTCTTCCAAGAGCTCTGAAGGTTGGTCTTATTCTGACGTAGGCGAGCTGGTTTGAAAGGTGGAAGCAACAAGACTTAGTCTCCACTTAAGAAAGAATGTGTATAGCTGGTTAAGACTCTTACAGAGTCTATCTTCACCAATCTGGAAGTTTCTATCCTGAAAGTAACAGCTAGATCATCGGCGTACTGAAATTTCCTGCAATTTAGTTGAGGTACGTCCGCAATAAACGAATTAAAAAGCACTGGCACAAGCACTGAACCCCGCAGTGGACATGGATTTTGCGGTTACTCAGCATGTTGTTCAAGAGTCCAGCAGCAATTTTACACGGTACGGCATTTAGGAGACCTTCACGCCAGTAGACTGCTGATGAGTTAACGAACACAGCACCTGTTTTTAAGTTTCTTTTGGAATCCAGTCTCAATGTGGGTCACAAGAGTTAGAACCTGCTCGGCACAGCTACGCTTTGGTCTGAATCCAGCCTGCTCTGGGGGAATGACTTTATTAATGGCGTTGTGAAACCGAGCCAGCACCATTCTCTCAAGAAGTTTATATGCTGTGTTGAGGAGAGAAATTGGCCTATAGTGTTCTGGTACAGGTCCTTCTTTACCCGGCTTTACAATGGCAATCGCCTTAGCTTTTTTAAAGGTTGTATGCGACTTTGAGGTCTGTAATATTTAATTGAAAAGTGCAAGCCACTATTTTCTTGCGATAGGGCCTGTATTAACGAGGAATTATGGGTACAGGTCATCATCTCCAGTGACTTTGCGGAGTCTAGTGTACTTTAGTGCGGCATCCAGTTCGGACAAAGTGAAGAGGTTTGAATATTCTGCATTTGGTTAATATGAAAATTAAACTTATTTACTGTGTTTAACTTGATGAACACATTAAGGAGTTCTAAAACGTCTCTCCATTTACTTCTGAACTGGAAGTAGATGTGTTACACTAAAAGAACAGGGTGAACCCAGAGCCTATTGATCACTATTATCTGAAAGAAATATTGAAATCTCGTACAACTTGAATGATTAGTTACATTCCTAAGAAGTTTGCATATACGAACGTACTTAACCTGACGAAAAGAGCAATTACTTATACAAATTACATTAGAATCAATAATTTCATCCGCAAGATTTTGAGTTCACGAATGTGAAAACTGACCAAACCACGAGTATATAGTCAAGTGGTCACCAATTACAGTTCAATAAAAAGAGAAGAAATGCTCTCATTGTAGTTTATAGACCAAGAAAAATAAGTATAAATATATAATGTGTGCGGAGGTGGAAAATATTTGAAGATGTCTAACGGTATGAGGTGTTCAAACTTTATATAACATAAAATTATCCGGTTAGAGTCAGGAGTTTCTTAAAAGTTGTTTTTGATTGTATGAGTCATGGCTGGACGTTAAGTTGTTCGGATTTTACTGTAAACTGTAGGTATCACCAATTAAGGGTTGAAATGCTTGGCAAATTGGAGGCGGCGAGAAAAAATCCTTGGGGATCTTCTGGCCAATAGTGTTGTATGCGTTTACTTTTTTTTATTCTATATTGGTCCCTCAGGTTTTGTTTCTCTCTCAGTCAGTTTGTGTACGATTCACACTAATATTATAAATGCGTCTTTCTGTTTTATATGTTATCACGGTTAAACGGTTTAACCGATCTTAATGCAATGTGACAGGGAAATACTATTTGCCATCGGAAAGGACATAAGATACTCTTTTCTCTATACATAATATATGTATTGTCATGGAATTTTGAGACTAAATGGTGATAGACAGATGCATAGTGGGTGTAGGGCTTTGTAATGCCACCGCATAGAGGGAGTTAGTGGCTCAGTGGTTTGGGCGCTTGCTTTCTAAAGGTCGGGGTCTGGTCTCGGGTGCAGATCTTGGTGGGATGGAGATCTTTTTAGAGCTGCTTTTGGTCATATAACCAAAAACAACCCCAGTCATGCCTGGACGTACCGTTGTTTGTATTCCACATTAAACTGGTAAAATGCTTTGCAAATCGTGACCAGCCGAACAATCCTTCAGGATCTCCCGGCAAACAATGCTTGACACATTTACTTTTTTACGTTACATTGGCCACTCAGGCTTTGTTTCTCTCGCAGTCAGTTTGTGTATGATCCACACTAACAATATTATAAATGAGATAGTAAGTTTCTCTCTATGTTACGATTTGACGACTAAATGGCTATACCGATATTGATGAAATCTGACAAGTAAATTCTTTGTATCTATAGGAAGGGCACAAGATCTTTTTTCGGGATGAATAACAGTTTTTGTCACGAAATTTTGATACTTACCGATTGGTGCTTGTTTTCTAAGTACCACGTAAAGAAACGCTCAACAGAAAACAGAGTGTGAGCCGTAGCATTCCATAAATAAGCAACAGGTAATTAGGTTTTTGTGGACTAGCAAGTCACGACAGCCGGCGTCTGTGCACACCATGTTTAGCAGGAGTGACCTCTTCCGCGAAAGAAAAATAATAAAAGGGTGCAGGAAATAGAAAAAGAACCAACACAGTGAGTTTACAAATGAGAGGCTCGGCCTAATGACACCTGAATAGTTATTTCTAAATCCTTGGCCACCGCTGTCCTTGACGCTGTCTGTTCATGTAACAGCGTGTGTAGACAGCATAATGGGAATGCCTGGGAGGTGTACTCAGCAATCACACTTGCAGGAAGCTACAGTGATAACTGTACCCAAGTCACCATTTGAACCTTAGATAAGTAGACTACTAACATCACGTTATTTGTATGTCAAAATAAATGCACTAAGTGCCTTAATTAGCAGAAACAAAGTGCAAAATGATAAAACTTAGCTGGCATAATTATTTGCATTGCACTGAAGACGCCGTTTTCGAAATACTCGACTATGGGGATATGTGTCACGTTACAAAGCAGTTAATTAGTAAAACAATGTTACTGACTTCGTTTGTAGCGTTATTTAAACGTAAAGCGAGAAACCAAATAAAATTATTTATCAGCAGTTTAATCAATTCAAGAGAGTAAAGACCTTACATTATTAGATTATTTGCAGTGATATAAAATATACTGCATTTCATGCATTAAAACAGTTTTTGGTTGTTTAAGGTATTCCACTGACATTATACAATAAGCAGAAAAAAGGGGACAGATAAATTGATTAAATTTTCCAATTACATTTATATGAAAATGCTGCTTTGCGGAATGCAACCATAGCTCTGAGGTCGAAAAGTGATTTTTTAGCAGACTCAGGATTAATGCGCAGATGCAGAACCTATCACATTCTAGATTATTTGCGGGGAGTATAGAATTATAAGTTATTTTCTTCGCTGTCTGTGACGTTATTTATCTATTTTTAACATTCAGTCACTTGTAGACTAGAAATACAATAATCTGTAGAATCTATATAATTGTCTAAACTAACAATTCTGCAGATCGATAACGAAGGTAAGTCTTAAGTGCAATCTATATCCTAAGTTCGTAAAAAATTCTTGGCAAAATTGGGAAAATGTTGACAAACCACAAACCTTATTACGTATTTGAAACATGAAATTGGAACGGCGAACTGAATAATTAAGAAAGAAAAAAAAGATACTGCAGGGCAGTGGTTCTGTGGTCCGCAAATGGTACAGTTAGTTCACTGGGAGAACATAAGAATTTAATTCTAGTTGAATTGAATATATTATAACAAAAGATAAATTAATAAAAATTGTTTATATAAAATGGATATAATGCTCGTTTAAGCAATGCGCCTACAAGCCAAACTTCCTAAAAGCGATGAATATTTCAACGACCAGGCAAAAATCTGATATTTCCTGGATATGATATGACTGTATAGTTTCTATAATAAATTACATTTTCGGCTGGAATCAAAGAGTTCATTTATGGATTCAGTTAGTGATTGTTTTATGAGGTCCTAATCATGGGTCTAGGAACCGCGGTATGTACCGATAATATTGATTTAAGTTTGCTTAATAAATACACATAAGTAAAAAATTAGTCCCTTATAAGTTATTGATTGGTCATTTGAATTATTTTTGAGAATTTAGTGGTTTTTGGGTAGGTTATTTATTTTTTAAAAAGTAAAAGAGTAAAGAAAGTCAATGCTAGAATTTTTTAAGAATATACAATTACGTAAAATATACGGTTCAACTACACAATAGTGGAAAATATTCAGAAAAATCTTTCTGAACTATAAAGCATATCCGGGAGTTTGTTGAACCTGACCAGAAGCTGACAGTGATGAAGTATAAATGAATTTAGAGAGAATAAGAAAGCTATAAAGGCCAAGCGGAGTTGAAATGTGTTGATTGAAGAAACTTTACACGAAACAGAAGTTTTTAGAAATATTAAATGAGAATTACAAGAAAAGCTCTGAAATAAATTTTGCTGCTAAAGATGCAGATTAAAAATTGTGCTTAAAGCTAGAAAAGGATTTAAAAATATTAAATCATACAGAAACTTTCGTTATACTACAGATATTGAAAAATGAAATATGAACAACCCACCATTCCTTTATGGTAAAATCTGTTTTAATTGACCGTTAATTCTGGTACATTCTCATACAAAACAATTTTTTTCGGAGGTGAAGGGCAGGTTGATGGAAATCCGTAGGAAGGGGACTAAAAACGGAGAGTAAGTTATGAATCATACTGTGTGAAGATCTGATAGAGAAATATCTTGGCATTTGCATATGAGAGATAACTTATCTGTCTTGATTTTCTCCAATTAAGGATGAAGTACGTATTGTCATGACGTACGAATTTATTTGAGAATCACTTCAGAATGTTATTATTATGTCCTAAAAACTAAAGGTGTGAAGGTTGTGTTACGTAGCAATGACATGTGGACACCACTGCTTGAAGAAGCATGATAGTACTCCATAGTATCCCATCTTTGATGGAATTGTTTCCGAATGATATGATTCTAGAAACGAACTTTCATATCCATAAACTCTGGTGAATTAGATCATATCCAGAAGTACTAAATACATGATTCAAGGTTTATATTGCTGAGCTATGATGAAGGCTAATATCAGATAAGTACTACATTTATATCCACTATCAGCATTAATAATTAAATGAATCTTACATAACGATAAATGCATTTTACGTATATATTTAACTAATTTTAGTTTTCAGCTGTTTAAATATCTGCTTATATGAAACACAGAAAGACAATTGCTCCTCTTTTTGGTTGCGTGCAGCTCTAACACCGGAAGCCTGGGAGCCATTACATTCGCACTGCACGTGTCGCCCGTATTGGCATGAGCCAAGTAGCGTCCACTCGGGTGGTCTAGCCATAGCCACACAGTTCAGTCACGCTCGATGCGATGCCTCCGGCGTTACATCATTACATGTCGAGGAAATCTCAGTTACACACCATCTTGAGCAATCAGATATTTATAGTTTCACCTACCAACAGAGCAGAATGTGTTTTAAAAAAAACGGGGGAGTCGAGTCCTTCGTAATTAGGGTTCTGAACTCCAGTGAACTTAATAGAAACGTGGTAGTTCCTAAGGTAGTCGCTTGGTATAAAAATCAATGCTTGACAGTTTTTCAGATTTGACAACGGAATCCACTTCTCGGCTCCCAAGGGTGCGCAACATTGGCACTTGTACCACTCACCGAATTGTTCGGCTCAATTGAAATTTATGTCATGTATATTAGAATGCAATGCATTCTGAATTTAAAAGGGGTATTTTATGCCAAAGTAAAATAAAAAAAAAAAACCTTGTTGTAGCTGAAACTAAATATAAGTATTTTTTTGTATTTTTTGTTTATATACAGTATTGAGGGAAAATTTCTAACTCCTCCTAGGTAATACTGTTCTTGAGATAGATCCGTTAACGAAATTGGTACAAAATCAATCGTTTTAAAGTAGTTCAATATTCCTCACACGTTAAAATAGGACAAAAAAATTTTCGACCTCTTTATTTTTACAAAATTTTAATTACAATATTCGGCTTTGAATCAGTAAGAGAAATAATATGTGCAAAAATATATTTCGTTTAACTGCTTGAAAACACAGAGTGCAGTGTTACCATCAAGATTGTTAGCTGTCGGGTACAGAACGTTTAAAATTAGTAGTATCTAATTGACGACCGAGGACTGGCTTCGTATGCACAATATAAAGGGCGCATTATAGTCATTTAAAGAACACAAAAATAGTTTTAAAATCTGAGAAAAGAGAACGTAGGTTATAATTTTTGAATATAGAAAGTGTGTCTTGCTTTAATACTGCTGCAATGTGAAATTATGTTTTAGGTGTGGTGTCCGTAAAGCATAGATAATAATCAAAAATAAGATTGCCTAGTTCAGAAATTTTTTTTGAATGTGTTCGAAAGCAAATGAAAATTGTAAAGGATGGGTTTGAACTGTACGATGCAGTGGACATACAGTCAGAACTTTATGGTAGAGAGCAAAGATCCACAAAGGACGGCAAAATGAAAATGAATAACTTTGTATCTTAAGTGACAAGAAGAGGCCATATTAACAGTTTCAAAGCAGAAATTTTTTAAAATGAAAGCTAACGAAGGATTACCGATAAATTATTTTAATTGGTTCAGAAAGAGGGTCAACTGCTGCAGTCATTTAAATAGATTCTAAGACAAACATAAAACCGAATAAAATAATAATAATAATGAAGGATAATGTGTGGTAGCTGCAGTGTGAACGAGAGTCTCTATCAACTATTAAAGAATTTACCATGACTTTCATATGTCATAAATTTTCGTATTTTGTTACTCTTAAATGTATTGGCCACTAAGAGTAGAAAAAATAAAGGAACTGCCTAATGCCGGTATGTCAGATTGTAAGATTTTCATGTCATTTAAGCATTTTATATTTGACAATGTCTTAGGGCTGTACATAAAAGTAATTATAATTTCTGAATAAAACATTCACTCCAGAACTGTTTAAACAAGCGATTATGAAGCACTTCTTGTAAGTTTTAAGATCACTGACGTCAATATCACTTGAGCTGTGCGACAACCTGAGGCAGAAGAAAAAGCTTTTAGATTAGGCCTGACAGCCCTGTGATGCGCTCATAACTCTACTGTTTTAGATTAGTGGTGCTGCTGAAATTCAAATTAAATTCTTGAAGCAAGGGGAGATGAAACAGAGATGTTTAAGTTATCTAGATATTAGTTCATTTTGTCATGTCATCGATTTGTTTAAGATTGCATATTTTACTCAATTAAGCATAAAATTTTTACTGTACAAAATACTTACGTAACCGCTAACTGGGAGGAGAGCTGTCAATATATCACATGAGTTTAACAGACTTTAAGGAATAAGAAGTACTGTTCCAGACAATAACAGACAGGTGTGAGCAAGAACTACTGTCTACAGAAGATTTAACAGGATAATTTTTATGAGTGCTCTAAAGCTGTTATTTCAGATGTTAATGACTAATTCCCAGACGTCGTTAGGATAGTTTATGACGCAAGTAACTGGAGTTTTTTACACTGTTGCATAGTTATATAAGAGGCCTAATGGCTCAGTGGTAAGGCTGTCTGACTCGAAATCGAAAGGACTCCAGTTTGAATTCCTGTCCCGGTGGGAATTTTTAAAGTTGCTTAAACGATCTTCATCCCTGACACAGCTTGCTGCGTAATGTGAAGTACCCCAGAAATCCTCCGTGGTTGGTATTTCACATTTAATTATGGATCACTTTTACCCGGTAGGATTACCGGGTTAGGTTAAGTAAGGAGGAAAGGAACTGGTCACCTTACTTCCAATACCATGCTAAGTGTACCTCATTCGGGAGGGTCCTTACAAGTCACAACCTTCGGGTTGAATGCCAAGCTTAGCTTTCTCTAGTTGTATAAAGTGATTTTTAATATACGATGACATCATAAATTAAATTATCGTTTAGTTATTTATTCAAAATTTAACCTAATAAACGTATTTGACTTACTGTTATTTTTAAATATCGTCTCCTCCCTTTAAAATTTGCTTGTGGTTTCATTCAAGCAGTTTAGGTGATGCTACAGAAAACTAGTTATTTTGGCTCCAGAAGTTTTCGGACGTTGAGAAAGCGGTTGATTCTTGAAACGTACCCCACTATTTTTGAAAATTTTAAGGTCCCTCGCCTAAATGTCTTCTAATTCTTTCACAACTTTCTGATTCTTTCTAGTTTTCTTTTTTAAGAAATTTGAAACTAAATCATAGTGCCTCGCTTCCTTGCTGTCCTACTCTATAAGCTGACAGACTCGGTTTCCTAAATGATAGAAAGGACAGAACTGGTTTCTGTAGATAAGGCTGTGTAACCAACTTTGTAATTTCTTTTACTACGAGGTAAATTTAAATTAAAATTTAATTGTGAACTCCATCGTCCAAGAAGTTACATATTACATTTTGAAAAAACTTAAGAAATACTTCAAACGGCAACACTTAGCGGTCTAATAAATGATTCCTGATCCAAGACTCATGTATCTACACGGAATCTGGCTACAGTGTTCCACTGCTAGACTTTGAAATCAATGCTAATGTTCACAGCGCTTGAATAACTAATGATAGCATTTTAGTAAATAACATGAAATCTACAATAGTCATAATTTTTCGTCATATTACATATTCACGAGTTTCATGTAATGTTTTAAACTAGGCAGGAGTCAAGAGTTTGCATGCCATTTTTAAAGCATCATCTTTTTTCTGTTTCCCATAGTATGTGGAAATAAGAAAATCGTGGGAATGTGTTACCAATTCTGAGATGTGAGAACTTCTAGTGTTTACTTTCTTGGACTCGAGCTTCCTAATACGGAATGGAGTAAAGAAGACGAAGCAGGCAACACACGAAAGTGATGAAAGAGGGGGGAAAGGGAAGCGGATGGATGGTAGGTGTGAGAGACTGGGCATAGATTATAAATTCCATTAGTATGAGGTCTGGTCAAATAGTATACGACCTTGATTTTATACAGAGGAAACAACACACCGAATACATCCTCCTATAATAATAATAGTAATTCCGTGTGGTCATAATGGCCTTAACCTAGCCCGACAATCCTGCCGGGTACAGGGGACCTACAGTTTAACGTGGAATCCTAATCACGGAAGCGTTCTGGCGTACTTCACATTACACAGCAAGCTATGCAAGAGGTAAATGCCGGATTAAGTGCCTATGAAAATCCCAACCGAGACAGGGATTCGAATCGGGGACCTTTCGATCTCCACTCAGACGCCTTAACCACTGAGCCACCAGACCGCTCTACATCCTCCTGAAAGTAGAGAAGATATTCTTTGACTCGAGATTCCCCCCACTCCCGCTGCGCTAGTTGAGAACGCCATTCGATGGAAGTCAATCTGATAATGAGTGGGTATAAACGTAACCAAAATTTTTCATTAGAAATTTTCAGACTGGAGTAGTGGTATATCAACACATTTCGTCAAAAGCTTTGCACTATTCAAGTGAAAATCCATGACAATTATAAGAGCATCTTGGAGTTCATAATAATTAAGGTACCGTAGGTGATAACTTCAGGGTCATTTCGAAAGTTTTCGTTGACTTCCGTGAAGCTGTAAGATTACATCACTCAGGGTTAACACATTACAAAAGGATTCATCCTGCAGGTCATCTGTCACCTTGACGAAATCGCGCGATACAAACTACTGTATTCATTGGCGCCATGACAACTAATTCTGCGTGTATGATACCGATTTACTTTGCTTGAGTCACATCAGATATGGCTCGAATGTGCTCTACTCCTAATTAGGTTTTCGATATTGCGTCGAACCACATTGGCATCGTTCGTAAAATGAGATTAAAATAATTTAAGGTTTGACAATGGAACGTGATTAGTTTTCACTTTTATGGCCCTGTACTTATTATTATTTAAAAATTTCGTATAGTAAGATATTCCATCACACATAATTTACTGGATAAATAGAGTAAATTCATGTGTGCGATCTAGTAGCAGAGTTTCGATGCGGCGCATTCCGCCTCTATCTTGGCTGGACTTCCACTTTAACGTTGGATCCGAAACACGGAACATCTTGACGCAGCTCATATGATCAAACACAAATCTTAAAAACTCCTGGTTCAACTGGGATTTGAACGCGAGACCATACCGCGAACTTTTGAAAAGCTACCCAACCACTCAGAAGCATATTTAATATTCTCTAAATGGACTGTATTAGTCACAAATGGCTGTCAATTGCTGTAACAACATGAAGGTAATTGTGATGTTGACCACAATACAGTTCGGTGGTATATTAGCTCTTTACAGGATTTTTCGTTGTTACGAAATTGTAAACTGTAATCAGGAATACTGTAAACTCCATGTTACTGCTACATTATTGAGAAACTGACGAATTAACTAATTTCTGGATTGTCTTGAGAGAACTGGTACCCATGTCTTTCTTAATCCAAGTAAAATTGCATTTGTGAACCATTTACATACACAAACCTGGAACCGAATGCTTTCTTCCGCCACTCTGTTAAGTAAATAGAGGGAAATGGGTGTATAAAATGTATAATAATTAATAAACTTTCATTCATTCTGAAAACACAGTGCCAAAGTTATGTAAAATGACTTGGCAGTACAAAAAGTTTATGAACTGTGTAGACACTTGCAGGGGCGGATCCAAGATTTTGGTTTGGGGGGGGGGGCTTGAGCGGACTTTGGTTTGGGGGGGGGGCTTGGCTTGAATGAAATTTGGTTCAGAGAGCTTACCTTCAGTGGATTTTGGTTTTGGGGGGGCTTGAGTCGGCCCCTTAGGGTAGACTTTATAGCCTTCTCGGGCCTCAAATCCGTAGAGCTAAAAAAAAAAAAAAGGTCTCCAAAATTACAGTGTCGGGGGTGGACGTAGATACTTTTGGGGGGAGGGGCTTGAGCCCCCTGCCCCCCCCCTGAATCCGTGCCCCTGGACACTGGGATCTTTAACTAATATAACCAATAATTGTGCTGTTTCCTATTTGTTGTCTATAAACCTCCGCCGGCACTAAACATTCCAATATCGATTACGTAAAGTACAAAAAAAAATTAAAAATGTTGTAGCTGTTTGTTATGAAATTGGTAAATGAAATATCACAACTAAGTATATTCCAAAACAGAGCCAGAAACAGTGAAACTGTCCTTGTGGTGGCCTTGACGTCGGACGCTAATTGCCAGCAACCTGTAATTACTCTGTCGGCTCAGACCTTAATTCCACAACAGAAATAAAAATGGTCTCTACACTCTGGTAACTGCTCCAATAATGATTTCAGCTATTAGGATTAGGATGTAGACCGGGATGTATCTTAATCTCTTCACATCAATTTAAATATATTTTCATCGCAACTTAATTTTTCAAATAAGTTTTATTTAAGTACTTAGCAGAACTTTGTCAAAAGTGAATGAAACATAACAGTAACTGTCATTTCTTCTTAATGGAGTTTGATAAATGTTAATCCTAACGTTTCTAGAGCAAGTTAAGTTCAATATCAATCATATCGCCGCAAATAGATTCAACACCACAATGATCTCAAGTGCAGAGGCTGTGGCTAACATGGGTCTCTTGTGGAGCATATATCATTATTAAAATTTTAAATGTTTTGTTTGGCTTCCCGATACTGCTATCGCATAAGATTAAACGAGACACATGTTAGTACTACAAATTTAGTGTCAGATTTCGAAGCCTTGAATATAGATTTTATAAGTTTTTCCGCAGTCACCTGGACCTCAAAAACGACGCATTACACAAACGTCACACATCAGAATTGCACAAAACTCACAAGGTTTCTAAATAAATTGCAAAATTCAGTAAACTCACACGAGTTATATTGGTATAAAGGTCTCGACAGTAAACAGTACATTAGCCCAACCTTTTTATTTAAAAAAATAATGATAATTTTCTGGTTATTTTATCTCTGTTACAGTGTATACTTCCAATGTTGTTATATTTTAAAATTTCAACATTAATAAACACCCGCAAGTTTGGGATGAAAGGTTATACTTCCATTAAAATTCGGATCTTTCTCTGACCTAAACTTTTGATCTGAGTGGTTAAAATACTGATTTTTTTAACTCTATCTAATTGATCAATAGTTTTGTGTGTTTACTATGCATATCATAGTTCTGGATAAAATAAAAAAGTATAGAATATGGCTGTATTATTTACATGATACGAGACTAAGATACCTTAATAACTACGTCGCAAGGCCAGATCTTGAAAATACTTGGCTATTGTCGTTTCTCCAATTTTAAAAAGTATGTGAAGTTCTGTATAAACATTAAATCCAAAAAAATTATTTGTAGTACGAATATTTCTCTTTGTCTTTTAAATGTCAATTTAATTTATTCACGCATCAACATATTTAAGGTTGTGGAGTCTCCGAAGAAATCCATCAACGATTGCAATTGTTAATAAACAACAGCGAACAATAATTTCTTTGCAATAAACTATGATTGAATACTTACTCTCGTTATATTTGTAATTTTTTTTGTTAGCATCAAATGAAGTAGGTGCCATTTAATCTTTTTTTTGCGTTCACAATGTTGTATATATTTGCAAGGAACATATTTTACATTATTAAATACTACTGTGATGAGATACCATGTGACACTGCGGGACTGCCTCAACACAGATGTCTGTATATTGAGTCCTGAGTGTGATGTCCTTCACAGTAAGGAACTTGTTGTTGTCTCTCCCAGAGGGCTATCGCATGGGGCAAGACGCTCGACCTCACACTGCCAACGGAATGTTGATTCCAAGAACTGTCAGTCGGCTTCTTATAGTACCATTGCGCAATTTCTCATCAGCTGGTGAAATTTTTAACTCAGATAACGAATCTCTCTATGGCTCCAAGATAAGAAACTAAGTATCGCATAGAGACAGTAGTTTCCACTGCGAAGGACAGAGATGACTGGTTGTAGAAAATATAGCGCAACACAAAAAAAACAACCTAAACACTTATTCAAACTCAGTAAATTTTGCATGCACAACCGGATAAAGAATAAATAAGCATAGTAAAAGTATCTATTTCAACTTTACAATACATCTTCATGTATTAAAATTTTCAAACACAAATTTCGTAGTTGCTTTCACGTCTGTTGTATGTCGATTTAGATTTTTTTGTGATCGCAAAAATTAATTTACTTATGCTCACAGTATCTGATTTGTTTCTATTAAATGACAGATTTTTTATCTGTTTTTAAAGTACTCTTTTTTTTAAAAAAAAAAAAAACAGATAAAAAAAAAAAAAACACCGTACGAAACACCACGTCCCGTGAATGTGGCTGCCATTAACGGAGTTATCGCTCTTATCGCTCCATTGAAGCTCTTCGGGAATTTTGGGTGGAGTGATTTCCCAGTGCCTTATATCGTGTGTTTTAGATGGGAGATGAAAGAAGGGAAAAGGAGAAAGTTCATGGTGACTAATTTAGGCCTATTCTTCTGAAAGAAATCGATGGAACCTTCGAATTTATTGTTCCACATTCTATCAACAAATCTCTGTCAACAGTGTTGGATGCGCTTGCTCCGTACACACTGCGGAGACTTGGGATGTAATATAGGACTTTGGCGTACCACCTGGTGTTTAGAAACAGTGTTTCCTATCTCTTCTGCCGTGTTCACTAAGTTTATTGATCAGCGGTCTATGGCCTTATACACACTTGTATACAAAGTCGAGCGATTCTTGTATCTAGACAATGTCTATAAGAAATCGAACGATTGTAGATAGACAATCGAGAGACAATTCATGTCTATAGACATGCTTTTAAAACAAAATCGTAGAATTTTGGTCTCCCGTTTGAAATGAGAGACATGTGATAATTGTTAGACAACGTTGCGCAATATTTAGTAGTTGTTTTCGTAGGTGTCAAAAAAAATTATGTATATTTATATATGCAGTGTCCATAGGCAATATAGGAGAAAAATCCAAAATTTTAAAACAACATTTCATCGGAAGCATAAAATAAAATAATTCAGGCGAAGAAGAGTGGAGTGTTTCCTGTAAAGTATGCTTGGTTCGCATACGAACAGTTATTTCTACTGCAAGGTTTAGGAATCAAGGGATAGCAGAAGTACAGACTGCGATGAAGTACGAAAATAGTGAATCAGGAAGTACAGAAGACATTGTATATACATTAAAAATCTTTTTTAGTAATTTTTACACAGAAACAAATGTTATTAAAATACAGAAGATTTTCTTAATAATAACAACCCACTTACAGAAAATATTACTATGTGGTGTTAGTAAAAAAAATACGTCTCCACCAAGGTTACTTTTTTCGTTAATTTTCATTGTCCATGATTAGAACTGCTCAATCAGCGTTCCTAACAAGGTCAGCCATATTTAATAACTAACGAGCATGCAGGCTTTCAAGTGTATATACGCGACAAAGTCTCTAGACTGTCTATATAGATTGTCTATCTACATATCTATAGACAGTTCCTACATGTCTATAGTCGATCGCTCAACTTTGTATACAAGTGTCTACTTAGCCTATAACCAGCCAATCCTAACGCTATAGCTGACATTTACCAACTTATGTTGCAGAGCATGATTAAAACACAAACAGCATACATCAGAATTGACGGTAATCTATTTAAATGGCAGCAACAAGTTTGACAATAATTTGCCGAACAGAACTTTTAATGTGATATGTTATTCAATAATTTTTTACCATACTTGATTAGATTCTCAAGTTTGTCATCTTTAAAGTTCCAACGTTTGAACCACTACTTAAAAGCTTCTGTTTCGTCTAATAGTTCAACTTCTTAGACAAAATAAATTGTTAAATATCAAATTAAGCTAGTGAAACGAAGGTTTATAATGTTTTCAATTCTTATGATACTGTGACAGCTGAAACATACAGTATGTTGAAAAGGGGCATATTGAAAATAAATAATTATTTCTTGTAGGAACCTATTGCAGTCATTTTTTGCGCTCATATACGGGTCTTCTTTTAGTACGAAAAAGGTTATATTAGTGTTTTGTTGTAAACGACTGAAATATTAAATTGGGCTTCTCTTTCTTTAAGTCGTTTTAGATCTACGTTAATCGATGTCTTTTAAGCCTAAGTAATGTCAAGTGATATGGTCCATTCGGAATTCCTGTTGCATCTTAGCAAGCGTAGTAGTGGCGAAAGTCACCCAAGATGGAGATTGTCCGAACAGTTACGGCTGTGAGCAAACAAACATTGCGAGTGTTAATAGAAGGGATGTTGTAATGGGATCTCAAGAGAGAGGCTACTGCAGTGACGTGCGATAATGAATGTCTTATCTTGCCGATTTGTCAGCCACAGCTGGTGACCTGGATACCACGTGTTGTCAGCCAGTGGGTCAGTGCCTGGTCCATACACGTGGCACACTCTGGGATCCGGTCGGTGACCTACCACCAAATTGGTGGCAGCACAATCATCACCGAAACAGCTGTCACACGGAGGTTTTTTTTAACGTTCCATTGTGCAGTGTACCAACAGTCAATAAAATGAAGGTAGACGTTAGTACTAGAATAGATGGTGGTATGTGGCTATGTTGTAGTTATATTGACCGCTGTTACATCTCTCTACCATTTTACCAATACGTACTACACAGTTTGTAATTTGGTGCAAAACGAGAACACTGGTGCACAAGGTGTGACTAAACCAGTGATTTCCAGAAGTAAAGCGGCCAGTTCTTTTGCTCTGTGTATCTTATCGGTGAAATGATCGTACAGATGACTATTATGAGTGCGTTGTGATTGTATGATTAAAAATATGTTGGAACCTTTAGCCGGTATTCATGGACTGTTCTTACTGAAAGTCACCAGATTTAATCTGCTATCAGGCAGACAAATAACGAATAACAGCATAATATTCCTTTATTCCATGAGCATTCTTGGAGATTTTTATTATTTAAACCAAAGGTTTAGTTACAATAATCAACAGTGCAACCCTAATGCTCCTTCCCTGCTGAATAGGTAACAGCAAAAAAAGAAAAATTCTTCCAATGCCGTTATTGAAGCAAAAAACAGAGTGTTTACCATCTCTTGCAGGAGTTACCTTACGTAATTAACTCATCAGGTAAATTTTTCACTTCTTTTGATCGAAATTATAGACCATGTTCCAATAAACTTGCCAGAAGTCTTATCATCGTAAATAATTGTGTCATCCAAACGTTTTCGACTTTCTGTAGCCTCAATACTACAAAAACAGTTATTTTCAGTACTTTTATTGCGAAATTACAGCTTTCGATAGTCAGGTTGGTGTGAAAATTATAATGATCTCATGCAAAAGCGAAAATTCAAAAGAAAAACCATAAAAAAATATTGATGACAGGGCACGCAAGTAAAGTGATATACATGAAAATTGAATGGATTTTATTTAAGGTACTAAGTCATCCTCGCCTTTAACTAAGCAATTACAATAATTAATACATTTCTTGCTGAAAATTTTCATGCAAACTCCTCTTTAATGCCATTATACGATTCCCATCGTACATCGAGATTCGAATGCAGTCGTATGAAGTCGACCAAGTTCGTGATTTCTGCCACATATATTACGCAGCCCCCAAATATTCCTGTTGATTGAAATCGTCTTGCTTATGCTATTTCAAACATGAAAATAAATAATAGACAATTACAGAAATGCACAAGCAGACTTCAGTAGAGAAATTACTTTTGGGAAACTATAAAAGATCTGTTAAAATCATAAAAAAATTGTTTACACAAATCGTGAGTTTTCTTGTTTGTTTATATGAAAAATTCAGGAAAAAGATTTATCTAAGAGGGAAAATATGTGATGTGACGTAGGAATAATGCGCCTATATCTTGATGTTAACTTCGAGTTTTTCTAGGGGTCCTCCATTATCAGATATGTAAACAGAGGCGTACGTTTTATTTCCTCTGGAATTAGTAGTGGCCGGAGCTTGGGACTAGCGCCAGGCAAATAACATATCTCATGCGCAAAGAGCTCAAAACCTGAGTTCACGATTTCGCTGTATTCAGGCTATGTAGGAGGTCATTCCTCTGTACCAAGGCTGCACATGCGAGAACTTGCACGAGTTCCTCTGATAAGTCTGTGGTTACTTACACACTATCTCTCACAGACAGCTCCCGAATGCGAGGCCAGAGCGTTTCCGCTCACCCATCACGCTCGGTTTTTCATTCCGAATGTGCAATGCGCCTCAATCTTAGCCGTGTAAAGTAACCTATCAGGTATACGGGACCAACAGCATAAATCAAAACACATTATGATTTTTTTTTATTTTATTTTTTTTTGCTTCTGCTCCTTAACACCACGTTGACGTCGAGGTCATTAGAGGCCGAAAGGATTGGGGCAAAGAATGGGAAGGAATTCCGCCACTGACTTTTTTGAAAGAACCATCCCGGCATCTGCTTGGAGTGATTTGGGGAAACCATGGAAAACCGAAAGCTGGATGGCCGGACGGGGATTCGAACCCACATCCTCCCTAATGCGAGATCAGAGCTTTACCGCTTACCCACCACGCTCAGTACCAAAGCACGGAGCGTCCTAACATCTTCACATTAGTAAAACAAAAGCTTTGCCAGTTGTCAAAGGCATTTAGAAACATTTTCAAATTGTTTTGATTGCTGTCAGAAAGGTTTGATAAGTGCGATCAGTTTGTAGGCTGGAGTAGAGTGAGTAAAATCTCTAATTTAGAATACCTATAGATCTCAATCAGGATCTGTTTTCACAAATTCAGTTTTAAAACTCATTGTATTATCCTGTAGTAGCTTGGAAAAAAAAACGACAAATGCAGTCAGTAAGGCACGATAGACGCTCAGGTGTTACGTAGAAGTAGGATAGGAAGAATATTTTTCCTCTACGCTTTACAGCAGGTCTGTCCTCTTGTTATAATTAAGTTAATAATGATTTAACTGTCAACTAATTTTATATTCATCCTTGTTTACATTTCAGAATTAATGAGACTGTGATAATAATAGCGAATGCCAGTTTTACATATTTCTTTAAAATTATTTTGAACCAGAACTGGTCCACGCTCAGTGCTTTCTGAGTCTTCTTTCGTGCGATTGTTCAGTACATCAGATCAGGTACTTGGTGTAATGATCAACGTCACAATCAGTTTACTCCAGTGTGCTGTTGTCGTGTAAACTACAACTTTAAATTGTCTGTTTGACATGTAACTATTAACGAAAATCGAATTCATACCACTTTCATGAGCATTACATTATTTACGGTGCCGATGGATCAAACAATTAATAATATTGCTATCAACGTATTAACATCAAATTCTTTTCGATGTAAAATGTGATGCGAAACTTCTAACTACAGAATTTTATTAAAATCAAATGACTGTTAGAAAAATGACTGCACATCTGAAGGGTTGCCATTAATGTAAAATAAGAAATATTTTTTGACTCAGGAAACAGATGAACTGAATGATGGTCTATAATAATTTTGTGTAACCTTCGTTACTACAATAGTAACATAGTTAAAAGTTATATACTCATATTATCGTCATTGTTATGAACACTATGTTGGAGGTGGAACTTAGGTGTGCCATCTATCTTTGAGGCTTCCAAAAAGTATTTTGTATGACAAGTGTACATTTTTATTTGTGAAATATGTATTCTATTAGGTGGAAATTTTGGAATATTATTAAGAAAAACCTCCAAAAATCTGTTATGAAACCGGTGGTATGTCGTGCCTCTTTCAGACTATGGAGTATAGTAGTGCATTAACGTGCATATATACACTAACCGGTAATAATTTCCATTAAAGGGAGCCTATGTTATAGAATCACAACTGTTAAGTCTGTATACCATGGAAATATTCCAAACCTGGACAACTGGGCCAGTGGAAATACTGGTTAATGTTAGAAATTCGATTGAGCTACCAGTACGCTCGGAATTCCTACTTCTAGTGAACGATACGTCCAATACATAGTAGCAGACGCAACAGGTTGTAGTGGACGGAGCTGGGCGTACCTGGCCTTGTAAGACAAGAGTAATTCATCACCAGTGACGAGAGACCTCAACCACTAGCTGCAGTCTTTTTATAATGTTATGTAAGACATCTGCGTGGGCGTCAAGGTGCTACCACGGACTTGGAAAGGTCGCGTGTGAGACTTTATACAATTCCGTTATTATATAGATCAATGATGGTATGTTCCGTCGATCTCTTAAAAAATATAGATTTCCTGAAACAGGATAATGCCACAATATTGAATACAAATTTCAATTATTGGCATAAAGATGGAGTAAACAATATTGCTCCCCTCTATGTCCAATGGAATGGGTAAAAACAGTCCTTGTGAGATAGTTAAAAAATATCTGCCTCATATTAAGAAAAAAAAAAATAGAAAATTTGAGCCTTGTTAGTGATTTGGACTCTCCAATTCTTGTCTTCATTGGCGATTCAACTTCTTACAAACGAAGTACATTTTAACTATTCCAGCCATCTAGAGACTATCGTTACTTTTCCATGAAGTAAGTTAGGTATTTTACTGATTGTCATTGAGGAATCATTTATTCGCCTACAGGGTTATTAAAAAATTCTCCAGACTCATCAAGACAAACAGCACATCTACGAACGTACGGTAGTTTGGCCTTCCTTGCTTCAGTTTGGCAGTGATTTCTCTCAGTCGTACAAGAGACTGGTTGAAAAGGAATGTTTTCAGACTGTGACACCCTTTAGACGTAATATGTCAACAAAGAGAATTGGACAACTGAAGGATCCTAAATCCAAAGAGAAATGCCAATATGATATAAATTCATAATCTAGCTTCTGTCAAAAATTATATTTTCAGTGGCGATTCCCTAATCAAACAACCTGAAATCCGATGAGATTAACGGGAAAAAGTGCCCTTAGGCTTGATTACACGAATCGAGAAGGGATTCGAAGTAAAAAGGAAAATCATAGCATGGTTACCTCCTTAACGGGCTACAAATAGGGACCTAAAAACATCCAGCCTTACAATGGAAATGATGCTAACAAATATTGCGGTACTTCTATTAGAGCTGACATGGTAGCTCCACAAGGGATGTTGAAGTTCAAGAATGTCGTACCCTACTTCTAAGAAATTCCGATGTAAATTCTAATTTCACTACCAAAAATCTTGGTACAAATGGTAATGTGAATTATTAGCTTCAGAAACTGATTAATGGAAAACTACAGTGTACCGAAAACAGAATGAAAACAAATATCCAAACTTCTTTAAAAGCCTTTTGTGAACGTCGGTTCTTCGGGCAGGGTTTCTAGCAGTACTGCCTTTTTGTATTTTTTTGGTGTCTTGACTGATTTGATGCAATCCTCCATCTCTTCCTACTTTGCGCTAACCTCTTCATCTCATACCCCTTACAACCTACATCTTCAATTAATTGCTTCGTATATTCTAATCTTTGTCAAACTCTACAGTTATTTGCTTCGGCTGTTTCCTGCACTAACAAATTAAACAATAAAGCATGTTTCAATATGTGACCCAAAATCCTGTCTTTTCCTAACGTTAGACTCTTCCTCAAGGTTCTTTTCTCACCCATCATTTCCAAAACTCGTTCATTTCGCACTTTAACTGTCCACTTAATTTTAAGCATCCTTTTATTACACACAGGTATTGTTCAGTCAGATGTCTTCCTGCCTCCCAATATCATCGCCAGCTAGCTAACTTACAAAGAACGGATGGACAAAAATTATTTTCCAAATATCCGCCGGTTATTCGAACATAATTAATAAAAAAGAAAGAAAGATCAAATCAGATGTCTTGATTAGATATTGAGGATTGTGAAAAACATGAAGGCGCAAGAGAAAAAACAGGGAGTTTCATGGAAGGTGACAATATACGGGCCTTATAGGAAAAAAACATTCAGTAGAGTTGGAAGAATGAGGCGAAAAATAAGCAATTTTACGCAAATATAGTGTTCCGAAAAGGTTCCTAGGAAAAAAACAAAACATATACATTTAATTTTGGATCAGATCAGATTTCCAAATTTTTTCTTAAGAAATAATTAAAAAAGGAACTTTCAGTTACGTTTTTCTACTTTTATTAGGACCAGTTTTTCCTCCAAATTCTACTTTACATCCTTTCGTACTGGCAGAAGCGTCTCGTCTATTCATACTTGTCTGTACACAACAACCGAACATATACTGCGTCATATATATCTCAGCCGTGAAGCTTTAATCTCTGCAAACATCACTTAGTTGGAATCCAGGTATTGACGAAATTTTGAGGAGCTCTGAACTTGAACATGACCTAGTGTGCAGTTTGCGTTGTTTATATGAAGGGTTGCACTGAGCTAGTCTTTTATTATGTAGGATTATCGGCTTGGTGGAGAGAAATAATGCATTAAAACCTCCAACTCTGAGAGCAGGTAACAAAGCCACCATTATATTTACATTTTATTTGTTGAAGATATACGGAACAAAATCTAAATAGTTTTCCAACGTGTACGTTTGTGGCCATTAGATAGTATCACACCTGTTAAACAGAGAGATCGTTAAATTAACCAAATCTAGGAAAGTATTCGACATTAAGCGTATTCGAAATTTTTAATCATGTTTTTGATTGAATGGCCTACGCACTGCAACTTTCTATACTGGTTTCCGTGCTGGGACATCCTGTATTAGCAAGTAATCTGTAACAATTTAGTGCCCTAAAACGTGTAATAATTGAATTTCGGTGAAAATAGAGACTTTCTGGACATGTAAGTCTTCGCGGGTATACCACAGAATTTCGCGTTCTAGTCATAGCGTTTCGATCACTTTTTTTATCTGTTTAACGTCTCTTTAACAGTGAGGTCTTTAGAGACGGGAAAGGATGGGGGGCAAGGAATGGGAAGGAATTCGGCCATGGCCTTTTGAAGGAAGCATCCCGGCATTTGCCTGGAGTGATTTGGGAAACCATGGAATGCCCGGACAAGGATTCGAACCGCCGTCCTCCCGAATGCGAGGCCAGAACGCTAGCCGTTACACCACCACTCTCGGTGATCACTTTCTCTACGATGATCTTCATGTGACACCGAGCGTGGTGGTGTAACGGAAAGCGTTCTGGCCTCGCATTCGGGAGGACGGCGGTTCGAATCCCCGTCCGGGCATCCAGATTTGGGTTTTCCATGGTTTCCCCAAATCACTCCAGGTGAATGCCGGGATGCTTCCTTCAAAAAGGCCATGGCCGAATTCCTTCCCATTCCTTGCCCCCATCCTTTCCCGTCTCTAAAGACCACGTTGTTAAAAAGGGACGTTAAACTGTTAAAAAAAAAATAAAAAAATAAAAAAAAAATAAAAAAAAAAAATTCATGTGATGGCGTTCTGTATATTTCAAGAAATATTTGACTATCTGACAGTTTTTGAAACACACACATCGCTGTCACCTAGATATCACAGCAGAGAATGCAGTCGAAATACTATTAAAGCGAAAATTGTCGGTATACCCGCGAAAGACTTTTATGTAGTCCCGTTTAGATAGAAATTGTGAAGCCATATCAACCACTAGTTTTCTAATTCAATGAACATCTTCTATCCCTTATAAAATTAAAACTTTCTTTTCTCATGCACACAAATTACTTTAATCGACTATCTGAGTACAACAATTAGCTTAGGGAGCGTCCATAACCACGTAGCTCCCTTTTGGCCTCCTGTGAACCCCCCACTTACCCCCACGTAGGCCTACGTGGCTTCTGCCTCTACCCCCCCTATCCCCCCCCCCTCCCACGTAGCACGTAGCTTTTTACCTTTTTGATTCCAGAAGACATTTTTTACTGTTTTCCCACGTCCGATTACGTACGGAGATGATAACTACTGCATCAAAATAGAAGCTACTCTCTCGCAAATCCCAACAGTCATGCAACAGTCATTAATATTCGCCGCTTCTGTAAAGACGCTTTACATGAGGTACGCCAGGATGCCCCGTGATTTGGTTATACATTATGGATTTTACTTTAAATTGTAGGTTAGGCACGACAGAGGAGAAATACTCGTCAGGTCACGAGTATGTCACTAGGTCGTAATTCTATAAGAATTTACTTATCTACCTCGTCTGTACTTGTGATTATGTACGCACATGTCTAGATTATTAGGTCGCAACTACTGTTGTAAAGGTTACATCTCGCTTAATGAAGCAATTACCGTCAAACTTTATTTTGTCAATTTTACTAGTAATCCGTATATAAATGTGTACAATATGAACGCTATTTATATACTAAAAATTACAGTTTATATGTTTAAATGAAGCAAGTGAGGTGTCATTTGTCAACAACAAAAAAAGTATAGACAACCTTCGCGCCCCCATACACTGTTTTTAATAGAACAAAATAAATGATAGTAAACTATTAGGCCTACTTATTTTATTCTGACTGTCTAGATCGTTTACAGAATACTGTCACAGAGGGAAGCCAATTGCCGATGACAATTACAACTTACAAACTCTGCTTCCAATCTCTTCAGCAACTTAAGCAAAGCGAAAGCTTTTCAATTCTGTCTAATTTCCAGTTTTAATATAATAGTGGTTTAAACTAAATATTTGGACTTTTGCTGTGTGTCTATGACAGAATTTTGTTTATTCGTGTTCTAACGGTAACGGTACAGGATATTTGTAGTTATTAGTGATTTTTTTTTTTCAAATCTGTTGTTGTCATTTTATTACTGCTGTTATCTTACCCGTAATAATAAGGCACAAGTTGTAGAGACAGAATTCGTAAACGTGTTACGTTGTTCATCAGATACATGGACCAGGCCTTGGAACATTAGAGTCTTGTTGTCAGAAAAATTCGATTAAGCTCTAATAATTGTGACTGTATAGTCAATCAGACACTAAAGTTCAGAAAAGTCTATACCTGGCTCCTCTAATCACCTTACTGGTTGACAGATTTGTTTTGATTGTTTGGAACAGAAGATAAATACTAAACACCATGAAATGTCATTTACAGCAAGTTATATTCCAGCTACTTTGCGGCTCCTTATTTTGTGCCTTCGATATAGCAGGGAAGTAAAGTAAAAGATATTCTCTTTAACACTGCAGAAACTGTGTTTGGGGCTTCCGATTGACTCTAGGCTAAACTCTGTTACCGCCGCCGGCCGCGTCCTCCAACTCGACACTTGTTTGGCGACCTTGACTCTCATTGTGACGTCACTCTTACAGCACAGCCGGCCGGGCTGGCGAAGCTGACCTGATAGATATACACCTTGTAATGTCCCTTGGTGACGGGAAATGTATGCGTGTGAATTCCACGTTTCTTTGGCATCGGCGAGAGCCAGGTGGCCCTGCGCTGAAAGACCGAACGATTTATGGCAGGCCGTAAAGTTAAAAGCTTTACGCATTCAATGAAATTCAAAGGACAGTATAGGGACTATGCCGAAATGAGGATTTCCTGGTACAGTAGAAAGTTGAAACTAGAGAAACGATGCTTCGGAGAAAAAGTCAGGTTGCTGAACACCTGTGTTGGGAACCAGCGAATCAAACTGTCTTACGAACTTTTAGAAACCATAAGTTTTTTATGTTGCATGAGGAGCGCCAAAGAAGATGGTGAACGACCCGCCAAACGCTGCGACTCGCTGAAATTTCCCGCGTTTGCTAAAACTGAGGAGCCTGCAAGTTTTCAACGGAGCGAACAAGCGGGAGGGACGACATTCTGTTTCGCGCCAGCAAACAATCCACACCGGCGCACCACGGGAGATTGCCGGAGAGCTGCTGGGAGCTACCTCACCAAGTGACCTTCGCCCAGCTGATCAACAGGGTCTATGAGACTCTGTTTTATCTGCACGTCATCTGCTACGGTAAAGAACGCCGACGATGTATAGACACTCTTGCGTCATTCAACCCTAGGCAACGCTCTGAGATGAGAATCATGCTCTAAATTGTTCAAAATAAACTTTTAATTTTCAGTTCTGTTCAATAAACCAATCAATTTTATATTCAAAGAAAATAATAGGTGTTGTAAATCCTCCTTTCAATAACTTCCTTTCCAATGTACCAGTATATCATTTGATTGGATGAAGATTTGTGTTTTTTAATGATATTTTAAAATTACAATTGCTTTGATTAAAAGTATTTCAGAATTGGAATGTCGCTTCTCTCGGATAGAGAACACTTCCATTCTTGGCGCCTACCCGGGATTAATTTTGCAAATTAACTTATAAATTAATGCATCTCATTATTTTTTTAATATTTTAACAACGTCATAAACAAGACGTTACAACCTATAGACACATTCTCGAATACACTATTAATAGTTAGATCACATATGATCAACCTTTAGGAAATGCTTAGTAAATCAATAAACAACGCTGGTTATACTTATAAATAATCACAAGATGTTTCTAACAAGAATCGTAATCACAATGTCATCCAGTTTTTTTTAAAAAAAATTAAGTATTACGACAACTGCGGATCTGAAGACAGCCTACTGTTAATGATAATTAGGTCCTAAGACACAGTAAAGTTAATGTTTACTGAAGTTGAAATATAACAGTAATCTCAAAGATTTACTTATTATAACAAAAAAATCATTTCATTAAACAATAAAAGAATAAAATAATTTATTATTTTGTGGAAAGTATGCAAATATTGGTAAAGCCGAATATTAAATGCCTAATTGCTATTAATAATCAAAATTTAAATGTGGTTTTACATTAAAAGCAATAAATTATGTATCCATAGAGGAAATAACTCACCTGTGTCTCGTCCGAAGTATATGTAATTCTTCTAGCAACCACCTCGAATCTGGAAACATAAAAATAATTATTCGTACCTGCACAAAATTTGTGAAATTTGCTAATGATAATGAAATGTGGAAGCTTGGTAACATTGTTTCCGAGAAGGCGTAATTTGGTTTGTTAAGCGTCAGATAGAAAAACTTGGCTGTTTCGGATACAATCACACTTATGAGACATTAACATTACCCTTAATAGACAACACGGAACGATTAGAGAACGGCGTCTAAATGATAGCTTTAAAGAACTAAATACAAGTATACTCTAAAAATTTAAAAATTATTATTTAAACATAATCATTTTGTACAACAGCTATAGGTTGTACCATAATTCAATATAACTTAACTTTTTAATATGCTTAAAACAAGAATAATGGCATTGACGTAAAAAAAATAATTTAAAAAAACGTGGAGTACCAGATGTGAATTATTTAGCATTTTTTATCTATTCCTAAAGGTAGAGTCATCGTGAAAAGTAGAAAACACCAAACGCTTTTTTCCAATTAGTCTTTATTTCTAGTGGTATTATTCTTATTTTAATCTTATTAAAGAAATTAAGTTATATTGAATTGTGGGACATCGTATCGCTCTTGAACAAAATATATATTCAAAGATTATTTTTAACATTTTAGCTCACATTACTACAAAAGTGTGTTTTCAGTTTTTTTATAAACTATAATTTTATTTCCAACATTTTAGTTAATATTGTTACAAAAGTGTGTTTTCTTAGTATTTGAATTTTTTCGCCAATCTTTTTCTTTATTATTCCCAGTTAAATGGTCAACCTTACCAGAGGACCGATAACAGGGCAAACATAGACTACTACTCTTCTATAATAGTACGAACTAACTCAGAGCGATGTAGCGAATACTAACATCAGCTTCAGTGACAGCGGTCACTATCTTAGCTGCTTGCATCAAAGTAACGTCAGGTGCGCATGCGCGGCAGGTTGCGTAACAAGTGCGCATGCACGGAAGGTTGCACAACAAAACCACTTTTTTGTTGTTACTGTCAAATAAATGAGAATACCAAGACACAACTGTGAAATTATTATATTATCATTGGTTCTTAATATGAGTGCAAAATTTCAATCAATTGTTATGCATGGAAGTGGTTAGTTAAATTAAATGCGTATGACATTGTTGGCGGGAAAATCTCCGAAGGGTCTGGCCGCCAAGCAGGGCCGCATTTAAGCATAGGCTACATAGGCTGTAGCCTAGGGGCCCGCACCACAAAGGGGGGCCCGCATCACAAAGAGGGGCCCCAAAAAAAAGGTCGCCCATAAATTTTTTAGGTCGAATATTTCGAAATTTAAGAATCCAGCCACTGCCGACAGGGGGCCCGCACCACATGTATAGCCTAGGGGCCCACAGAGCCTAAATGCGGCCCTGCCGCCAAGTGGCCGAAGATTCAGGCGCACTCATCACACAGCTGCGTTAGCATAAACCGGTAATCCTGTTGGGTATAGGGGACCTACAGTTTAACGTGAAATCCGAACTACGGAGCGACCTAGCGTACTATACTCCAGCAAAGGAAAGCTTTTCCAGCCTTGAAGGTCAGTTCTATAAGTTCCATAAAATTTCCAGCCGAGACCTTCCGCCACAAGTAGCGCGCCTTAACCACGTACTCCTGGAAGTGGGTGAAAATTAACGGCAGCTGTGATATAACTACTGAAACTACTTATAGGGTCTATGGTCTACCGTTTAAATAATGAGAATACCAGCACGGAACTATGAAAATATTGTATGTATTGTCAACGGTTCTTAACACGATTGAAAAATTTCAAGCAATTCAGACGTCTGAAAGTTGGTGATACTTGAATTGAAAGATTGAATTATATATAATGTAAGGCGTGTAAAAAAGGAAGCTAAAACTACAAGGGAGTAACATATTCACACAGACAGATGATGTCTAATAATTAGTGTTTAATCTGAATAACGAGCTACGAAAGTGGCTTTAAAGATGTTATTGTTTATGTAACCGAATTCATGACATGAGAGCTCTTTTAATTTTACGGCGATTACGTGCTGCAGATAAGCTTGCTATCAACTTTCAGCTGAGCCATACGCAATTACCGAGGATGATCCTAAACCAAACACACAGAGGACAGAATTTTACGATTAATGCCGGAATAGCAAGTACTGAGCGTCAGAAATAGAGAGACAAATTTTAGACTATCTCCTCGAACTGCAGCATCTAAGCACAAAAGGAAATTAAAGTTTTCTTGTGGATTCGTTTTATTTTCCATCGGCAACTTAATGTCGTTATTAACTTACTTTAAGCATTCCGGCAAAGTTCGATTGTATGGCATAAAATTAAATGAGTCATAAATGAAAGAATTATGAAAGTAGAATCTTTAAGTAATAACTGTGTAATAATCTTAAACGGTAAGTTAAGGAACGAGGGTTAAACTGACTGAGAATTGAGATGGCAGTGGTAAACTCTAAATTGAGTTAGGGAGCGTGCATAAACCACGTAGCTCCATTTTGGCCTCTTGTGAACACATTTTGATGGCGAATGGAACTGTAAATGTAACTAGACGGCAATTAAATAACTGCTCGCCTTTGCCGCTCGCTTAAATAATCTCTAGACAAACATCCAGAATATAACAAAGAAAGCCGACCCATGTTACTCGAGCGTTGACAGACAAAGCGACTGACAATCAGAACCACATTAAAAAAAAATTATAACTACAAAATTATTCTGAATCATTATGAAACACCTGGAAATGAAAATTAAAGATATTTGCAGGTACTTACACACAAAATTAAGAACATAAACCAATCCAAAAGTATTGAAAATTGTCTTCCAAACATAGTGGCTCACATCAACAATTATCAACTTTTAACTAATGTTTCATACGTAATACTGTCCTTGGTTGTATTACATATCATTTACACAGTTTCTTTCCATAAAACAATGTTCATTTACATGAAGAATATACTCAAATTCATAATTAATCACACGAAAAACAAACAAATCCACAATCTCATCTTGCTCTACAGAACTTCATTCGCTAAATTTTAACAAGGTCCACCAAGTATATTTTAAATCTGTTTGCACTAGAGCTGTGAAGCATGACTTATATTTGAAAATAATGAGATTCTTAGTTGAAAATGAATCAGTTACTGCAAACCAACTTGGATTTGAGAAGAACAGACTACGCGAAACTGAAATGTGTCTATTTCCATGACATGATATTATTAATGGATCGCCAACTGCAACTACTTACCTGTACCGTGTATTTGTACCGGAGCCGAGGCACTGTGGGTGACGGAGGTGGCGTACAAACTGATGGTCACTGCTCGACGCGTTGCAACACACTACCCCCCACCAACACTATCGGAGCGAGCCGGTGGGAGTGGGGAGGGGGGGAGGTCTGAGGGTATAAATATCGACGCCCCCGGAGCAGACCAGCAGTCGCGTCCTGGACTGCGCTCATCACACCGACCAGTGGACGCTACCTGAAGATGATGGCATGTTACGCCATCGAAAATTCGTACATCTGCGATCAATTGACCCGGCTGCACGCCCGAGAAATCTTCCAGCAACAGTTCCGCCGGGAAAACTTACGATCACACAAAAAATTGTTATGTAATGAGCGCAACAAACAAACAAACGGAGGTCTCTTACTAAGGTCTATAAATGAAGCTATGAATTCAGCACATAGAGAGCGTCCATAAACTACGTAGCTTCATTTTGGTCTCCTGTCTCCCATCTTCCCCACGTAACCCGACGTGGCTTTTGTTTCTACCATCCCCCCCCCTTCTACTCCTCCCATGGGTGGCACGTAGCTCTTTCTCTCATTGAATTCAGAAGACATTTTGCACTGTTTTCTCCTGTCAGACTATCGTAAATTCCATACTGATAAAATAAAATGACGAAAATAAGTTAATCACATGCTGTTGTGTTGTGTATCTTATTTTAACTGTGACTAATAATATGAATGAAAAGCTACGTGGCCTCCACCCCACGCAGCTCAGCATTACTTTCCAGCCAACCCCTCCATCCCCTAGACCGAGTCACGTAGTTTATGGACGCTCCCATACTCCACGGTGTTCGATAAAGCTGGTTTTAGATTACGATCCATGGGTAAAACTTTGAATAATTCGTAGCTTGCAAAATAAAGAGATATGTAAAATTCTACCACGACCTTATCGAGAATATTCTGCACTGTTTAGCTTCAATATAACAAAGTATTAATTAATAACATCGACAATTTACAGAGTAGAACTTTTTGTGACCGTTTGCGACAGACATTATAATAGTGTCACCCACTTGTTACAGAAGCTGAGCTGGAGTTTGGAAGAAAGATGAAGTGGTTACCCATAAATTTTATGGCTAACGCGAGAACATCAACTTTAATTTACGATTGCTTCTCCTACAAACGTTGTTGGGTCGAAGTCACAGAAGAAATAAGATTATTAAATAAGTTGCCATGTTGATGTCTTTCTCCATCCGTGCCAATAGGGATTAACATGCACAGAGAGCAGATTCGTTTTGGTACAAAGAAACCTATGCTATCGAAAATTTTGGGAATTGCAGAGTATAGGCTCTAATGTAGGGTTATAATATTTTTGAGAAGGCTACACATGATTATGCAGATGTTGAACTTCATATTTATAGCACGTTTTAATGAAAAGTTTCTTTTTACTACTATACATATTACATTAATCTTGCGCTGATAAATTTAAAAAAATTATTTTTCAAAAAGCAAATGGCTTTTACGAGAGCGGAAAAATGTATGGAGGTATTCTCTTGCACCATAGTATGACAGTATACGCTTTTAACGTAAGATTCTTTTGCAGCTATTTAACTGAACATATCGATAAATCTGTACTAATACAGTTTGATACTTCAGGGGTGTGAAAAATAAAAGCTGTTTTACCTGTTTGTTGAACTTCATAACGTATTTGAAACTGTTGTTCTTCAGCACACCTCAGTTCGTGCATACTTTTTCTTCCATTGTAGAGTGGATGCACTTATTAAAATAGTGTTGTAACGAATGTGAATAATTGTAGGTCACACGAATTTGAAGAAAATCTTTTGTGATTAAAGATTATCTATGTTTCAAAAGTTTGTAAAGTAATTAATTAGACTCGAGTCAACGTAGCAGGCAGCTTTGTTCGCCATTCATCGTTATCTTAGAAGGCAGAAGTACCCTTAAACAGGTATCTGACCTTTCAGTCATAGGGCACAAAAAAGGTAATTGATGAAAACTTCTCTGGACAGCATCAGTGTCCATTTATCCTTTATTTTAAACATACGTAACTCCACTTGGTCATCTTTTGCACATCTTCCACGCAAATTTCTATTTTTCGGCGGATCCTTTGATCCAGTGTCGGAAGCGATAACCTTCACCGAGTCCGACGCGAGAGCAAGGTCAGGCGGTCCATCTCTCTGATGATTGACAAGGTCGGACAGATCGTCAAAACGTTGTAACCGCGCATGCGGACTGTTCTCCAACTCTTCTCTCAGATCACGATAACAGAAAGAACGTGCGCTTCAGGTTCCTTGGTTTCCATGTTACTGACCTGGATAAACCGCTTTTCACGGTTTGGTACCGTCACGTAAACACCCGACTGCATGGACTTACTGCGACCCACCAGGATTAGAAAGTAAAGGCATAAAATTTAATTCCATTCAAGTTGTCTTCATATTGACTCACATCCGTATAAAAACACGTTGAAAGAATTTTCCTGTGTTTATATCGTCTCCCGTCCATTTAAAAGCACAGCAGTCTCTCTGTCCCTCCGTCTCCCTTTATGTCTCCCTTTCCTTATTTGTTTACTCCGCTTTTAAATATACTAAATATCCCTCCGTTTTCTGAGATGGTATCGCATCTCCAATTCAGTGGATTTCTAACAACTTCCCTTATTCTCTTATAAGCTCAAGTGTATCTCTTACCATTATATTATTTTGTACAATTCCAAGCGTGTATCATAAAGATGTCTTTTATTCTTAGAGACATCTATAGGTTTTAGATATTTATAACTTGATCCGTGAGATAGTACTATGTGAAAGTTATCAGCTTTGATAGTTGGATGTTACAATTATGTGAAATAATCATAACATTGTACTGGCTCTGTGGTCATGTAACCAAGTGCCAGTTAAAAACAAACCCCTTCCCACGTAGCCTCCCTTAATTTGGTTTAAATTCAAGTGATGCTAATGTGAAATCCTTCCTTTTAGTGTAAAGTATATTTTTTCACAGTATAATTTTCTTTAGTTTCTAGCCTTCTGGGAGAATAATTAATTGGTTACTGCCTTCTACAGCTTGATTTAGATTCATTAGCAACCAAATCATTACATCCTGAATGCGTATTACGCTACTGTATTTCCGATTTTCAACAGTATAAAGATCATCGCATCTTCTTCGTGTGCATCGTTCCAAATAATGATTCCACCTACGATTTATGTTTCTCTCGAGCTCTTTCAAATAGAACATCTTCTGCGTGGTTTTTTTCTTTATTTTTTTCTTTAATTTATTTGATATATGGCGTATTAGTACCAGTTGGTTCTTTTGGGTTAAAAAATTTCACAGATAAAAATAAATTCAGAAAGTTGTATCTCTTATTTGTTTAGTTGCTATTAAATGTAACAACACATCTCTTGATAATCTGGGACAGCGTCACACCCCGCAGTAGAATTCAATATTAAAGCAATTTTGCTTTGAAGGTGTTAAAAATTGAAAAAAAAAACACAACAGACATTTTGACATTATTAACAT
>JARYHS010013631.1:13690576-13720588 GCA_031002005.1 Vandiemenella viatica | reverse complement strand
GATCGCATTTAACAGAAATGTTTAAATTTAAAATCATTAAACCTCCAAAACGCCCATCGCTATAACACTGTTGAATGTAGCGTCCAGAAGCATAGCGTTTACAGGCAATGCCTGAGCGAGTTTAGCGGTATAACTAAGAATCTCTAGCCTTCATTTCTTGGAAGACCACTCTCAACAGGATCGTTACGAAAGTAACTGTGTACATGATGTTCTGCCACGAACAGACACAAGTAAGAAACAGAATGTTTCTTTAGAAATGCTAAAAATACTTGATTCTCAGAATCAGTCGCCCTCAAAGTGGAAGAGGTCGTGGTCCTGCTTTATTCTGAAGCGGCAGACAGGTGGTGTAACAAAATTAGCCTCCGGCCTTCGTACAGTGTTAACAGTGGCGTAACAACAACCAGAGGCACCGTGACAGCTCTCCAGGCTAACCAGGACGGCCGTCAACAAAATATGTAACTTCGACGTCTTGCCGAGTCTGCCGTCACCTGTTTCTCTCTGGCGGAAGTGACGAGAGTCTTTGAACGAAAAAACTATACTATTAGTAATTAGGAGAAAGTATTCAGTGAAACTTACGAAGTCACTAGTTATCAGCGTCTTGAAGTGTATACAGAACAAACAAAACTGAGATGACATCTGAAGAGTTAAAGAAGAAACTGATCGATAAACTCAAGTAATCCTGGAATCGTGTCAAAGCTGGAAGTCAAAGGACATCCAATCGCTAGAAAAGAGATTGCTTGTTACACGCAGTACATTGAACCTGTCGAATGAAAACAGATTCACCATTACTTTTTTCTGTCAGTCTCTCGACTATTCTCATGTAATCTTCCATTTCTTCCTACTAACCTAATCACTTCACGTCAACATAATCATTACTACGTACTTCCTTATTTACCGGCTCCGTATATTATTATCGTTTCCTTCCTCTACAACTCTTACTTTGATACTTTCGATTTTTCCCTCCACCAACAAGTTAGCCGTTCTCGCTTGTTTTAAAATGTGATCCATCACTATACCTTTTTTATTTGCTATGAATAACTTCTAATAACTTTTTTCCTCATTATCGATTCTATCATATGATCATTTACTACCCTATCTCTCCACATAGCTTTTAAAGTTTTCAACATGGTTCTATAGCTTCGCATTTCATATGCTTTAGCTGTTCCCATTTCTGGAATTCGTATGTCCATGCTTCACCTCCCAAGAATGCTTAACTCTATACAGAAAGTTTGAGAGATTGATTTCTGAGTCCTTTGGTTAGTGTTAAAACAATTTTTTTAAAATAACGCTATTTTTACTTTTTTCATATATGGCTTTACGCTTCGTCGAGTCGAGGTCATTAGAGGCGAGATGGGACTCGGGACAACGAACGGGAGGAGTTCGGTCATGGGCTTTTGAAGGAAGCATCCCGGCATTCGCCCGGAGTGATTTGGGGAAACGATGGGAAACCCAAATCTGGATGCCCGGACGGGGATCTGAACCTCCGTCCTCCCGAATGCGAGGCCAGAATGTTAACCGCTCACCACACGCTCCGTGAATGCTATTTTGGTGCGAGTATTATGCTTTTGAGTTTGTTCTTGCTTTGGCCGTAAGTTTAATTTTACTCACCAAGTAACAGAATTCTTCCCCACTTTTGTGGTACTAATGAGAACTCATGAACTGCAGTATTTAAAAAATTCAATCTAATCTTTAATAAAATGTTTTTCGCTTACCTGGTCTCTCTGAATTTTATATATTCCTACTACAAATGTTTTTATGCAATATGGATATTATGAGATGAACAACGATCAGCAAAAACGAATCAACTCATGTCGCTAAGTACGATATGACGGAACTGTAACAGTTTTCCCATTAATTCCATTTAAGATCAATTAAATATGTGTAACGAAGAGAGTGAATAATTTGTTGTGTGGGATAATTTTACGAATTATGTTGAGTTTCTGTGAAAATGCTGTGAATGAACTAACCAGCTTTTTAAAATGTGTTAAAAGTATTATAATGACTGACATTTTAAATAAAGAGCACTAATTGAAAATATTATGCTGGTTATCAAATTAAAAGATTAATTTGACAGTTGGAAAGGTTTAATTTCGCAAATACGATGTTAAATTGAGTAAATATTTTTTATTTCATTTAAAATTGTTTCAAATTGGTTTCATTTAGGTTTGAAAAGGCTGCAACCGTTTTTAAGTTGGATCTATAGTTTCATTTAATTGTTAGCAGTCGACGTAGGTGCTCTTGAGAACTTTGGATGCAGTGTATATACAGGTAATGTTACGATAAACGCAGCTGAGCGATTTGCTTTCGCTCGGAATTAATCTAACAGAGTTTGTATCTGAGTATTATTCACAGAAATCTGATTCTTTTCCGCTAGTGTGATTTCGACAGCTTCGTCTATTAAAAGTGACCTATCATGTTTCAGAAGTTTTAAATACTCTGGTGAGGTGTTTTACTGATTTGGCGCATAGACATAACTTAAAATTTTTCTAATGTTTAAAGTATAAATTACATTTATTCCGAGTGGTTTAACAATGAGACAAAGAGCAGTCTAAGGTGTCAAATTAGCGGTTGTAGAAAGTTTGATTTTACGGAAAAAATGTTTTATTTTTAATGCTACAAAAATACTTGACAGCTTCGTTAAAACTATTACTAGCACTTTCGCCATCGGATTCGAGAAGTTGTACAGATTCAGAATGAATGGGAAAAGTATTCCAGATTTAGATTAATCAAGGCTTGTGATTTAATACAAGCCTTAGACAATTTCTGCCCAAGGCTCTTTTTAAAATGATTTTTCTAATTTACCAATCGTCGCTTAAACTAGATATAATAGTTAATGAAAGGCTTATCTTAGGAATCTCCAAAATCAGCTATAGTATTCAACGAAATCACGTTTTACTGCTGTGAGTTGACCGAATACTTGGCAGAGTGAGTTTCAGCTCGATAACATCGCACCATTGACGGTGAAGGCGCAGATGCTCATTAATTCGCCTGTAATTTTCCGTCGTCGTAGGTTTCACACATCTTGGTGTAAGCATGGTGCCGGGAACAGACCACGACTCGCGCGCACTTCAGTTTATTGTAGGACGTAGTGTATTAAACTTTTCGTCTTTTGCCACTCATGTGGTATATAAACCAAGGTGCAAAAACAAAATGGAACCCTACAAAATATCATGGTGGTCGTAAGAAAGAGAAGGGGAAAGACTACGATAAAATAATCTAGAGGTATTTTGGACAAAATTTAGTGAATTCAAGTTTTACGTGAAGGAACTGAAGCGACTGTATTTGAGTGAGTTTTGTAGTTGAAGATAAAACTAAATATAACGAAGTAACGACAAACAAGATTTTAGATGGTTGATGATCCCAACTAATATAAGAAACTAGGTATTTAGAATAGTACTAAAAAATCAGAAGCTAAGTAAGACAAAAAAAAAAAGCACACTAACTCTTTAGAAACAATATTTCGTAATCCGTTAACAAAACAGTTTGTAACTATAAGCGAGCTTAATAATTGCGTTATGCTGAAAACATAGGTATTAACGACAAGTCAATGACAGTCGTTTCATTCAGTTTGTGCTTGTCAGAGCCGTACCATCACTTCTCGTAAATCGATTGCCGGCGGGGTCACTACACAAAAACCATCTGGATGGCACGCAACTCACTGAACAATTACTTGATTCATTTCAACACCACTTGCTTAATGTTGATTGCCCATAAACCATTAACAAGCTGCTGTTCTACTAGTTCGGTTTGTTTTGCTGTCATCAGTCTCTTGACTGATTTGACGCAATCCTCCATTGTTTCCTATCTGCGCTAACCTCTTCATCTCAACATACCCTGGACCGAGAGGGGCGGTGTAACGGTTAGCGTTCTCGCCTCGCATTCGGGAGGACGGCGGTTCGAATCCCCGTCCGGGCATCCAGATTTGGGTTTTCCATGCTTTCCCCAAATCACTCCAGGCAAATGCCGGGATGCTTCCTTCAAAAGGCCATGGCCGTATTCCTTCCCATTCCTTGCCCCCCATCCTTGCCCCCCATCCTTGCCCCCCATCCTTTCCCGTCTCTAAAGACCTCGATGTTAAAAAGAGACGTAAAGCAGTTACAAAAAAAAATCAATAAATAAATAAAAAAAAAAATCAACATACCCACTACAACTCACGTCCTTATTTATCTGCTTCATATATTCTAACCTCTGTCTTCCTCTACAGTTCTTAGCCTCGACTCCTCCCTTCACTAACAAATTAACCAATCCATCATGTCTCAAAATATGACCTACCATCCTGTGTCTCCTGTGTGACACTTCCACAAACTTCCTTCCTTGTCCATCACTTCCAAAACTCGTTCATTTCAAACTTTATCTGTTCACTCAATTTTCAGCACCCTTGTATAGCACCACATTCCAAATGCTACAATTTTCCATGTTTCTGGTATTCATAAAGTCCATGCTTCACTACCATAAAGTGCTGTGCTCCACATATAGAGTTTTAAAAAGTTCTTTCTATGTCATAGTTCAATATTTGGAACTAAAATATTTCCATTTTTCGTGAAGGTTCTTTTTGCAAGTGCTATTCTGCCTTTAATATTATTCCTGCTTCGGCCATCATTTGTAATTTTACTTTCAAAGTAAGGAGAATTCACTTACTTCTTCCATCGCATCCGATCCAATTTTTATATTTAATCTACTGTAATTAGTATGATTTCTGCTACATTTTATCATTTTTGTCTTGGTTTGGTTTATTTTTAGTCCAAAATCTTCTTTCAGTATCTTATCCATGACATTCAGTAACTTCTCAATATCTCAACCTATTCTGCTAACAATACAATGTAGCCAGCAAATCGTAGAAACTGATTTTTCTTCTTAAACACTTGTGCCACATTCAAATTTTTCTATCAGTTCCTTCATTGCTTCCTCTACATACAAGTTTTATATTAATGGTGATAGACTACCACCTTGACCAACATCCTTTTTAACTGTAGTTCGGGTTATAGGTTCAATAATGGAGGCTCAATACGAGAATCGTTCAGTTCTGCATTGATTTTTATTCCTCGTAGCCAAGTATAAATCTTTGTGAAAAGACTGTGTTTTTGTCGAAGTTGCCAAAGTCACTGGTAGGAAGTTTGACAGTCTTTTTAATAACTTTCCTTCCGACGAGAAGTAAAACAATAATAAAATATAACGATAAACAATTGTTGGTTTATGAAGTTTATCCAACCATGAACTTAAAATAATCTCTAAAATTTTAAGCAGCTGGCAGAAGGAATTAACAATATCCAGATTCAAATTTTTTTTATATATCTTTCATTATATGCATCATCATATGTAAAAACAAAATCCATTTCAGTTCTGACATCTGCAACATGAAACTTTGAAGTGGGTCCAGTTCTAAAAGCGTTCTCAAAGAGAGCCTTCATTCGTCGTTTGAATTCGTTTATCAATAACAAAAGGATGCTGCCAAACAATTAACACAGATTAAGGCATTTTATTCCTGTGCATAAAATTTGTTTTAGACCTGTTGTTATTCATTTGGGTAAGTCTTCAAACACAGAATTTATTATTCCAAACTGCTAATGATTAATTTTGAAATAAATGTTTTTTAAGGGGTTGTCAATCGGAAAATTTCCTTGCAGACCCCGAAAAGCAGAAAAGTTCATCTTTGTTGCGAATCCGCAACCAAAGATTAAAGCATAAAATCTGCGACCATTACGCACTTACAACACGGGTTGCAATGTCGAAGAGACGTAAACTTTCATATTCAAGAAATTCGCGTACGAAACCAGGTTACGAGATATTCAGATTTATGTTCATATAACCCAATTTTCTGAATGAATTCGCAGCCGCAGTTAATGCATAGCTCTAAAGATTCATATTTCTCTGAAATTGGATCGTTCTGAACTACAAAAGACTTTTCTTGCATGTGTCTAATATCTTTCCTTGACAGTTTCACTGAAGTTGCACCAATATGCTAAGATCTATACCGTGGTGATGTGTCACGATTCTTCCTACTACCTTGTTTTTCATATGTTGTCAATATACGTTTGTGTTTTAAAATAAACAAAGGAATTGTTGTTATACAAGTACCAGTATTCGGAAATTAAACGAAAGTTGTGAACGGATGTCAGTAATGAACTGTTCAAACCAAATCTGTATCAAAATAAAATAAACAACCTTAAAATATTAATGAAATATTTGCTGCATTACGGAAGTTTTTATCAGATACGAATAAAAATGTTTTTAAGGGTAGGGAAAAGAGTGATGACCACACTGACATGAGGCAGAAATATATTTAAATATATAAAGATGAATGTATGTTTGTTTGTTTGTTCTTCATACAAATCCACAGTTTTCATCCGATCTCGATGAAACTTTGCACACTTATCCTTTGAAACAAGGAGAAAAACACTGTCTACATTTGGTTGAAAAATTATCTGTATAAATAACACATGTTGTCTCACAACTTCGAAATACGGTGATAGACACGTTGGATATGGACGTCTCCGTACCGTGTTTCCGTGTAGTGGACTGGCAGCTCAGTGGTTAAAGCGCTTGCTTACGAACGTCGGTCTCCGGTTCAAATCTCCGTGGAAGCTAAGATTTTTAAAAATTGTTTTTCATCGTAAGAGTCAGGCCTGGGCCGTAGATTATTCAGATTGAATGTTAAACTGTAGATATTAGAAAGTTAGGGGTGCAATGGGAGGCAAATCGTAGGTAGTCTTGAAATGTTGTAGGTGTACACTTTTTTTACGTTATAATGATCCCTCAGGTGTTGTTCGCAGTCAGTGTGTGAGTGTGAACCACAGTAATATTATTATAACGGAAGTAAGTCTCTGTCTTTTTGTTACGTTTTGATGACTAAATGGCTATATCGTTGTGATGGAATTTTATAAGGAAATCTGTATGAAGGAAACAGGATGTTTTTTCCAGTATGATTAACAGTTGTAGTCACGAAATTTTGAGACCTTATCGAATGGTGACAGAAATATCTTGGAAATTGATTCTCTTCAAGAGACAGGTTCGACGGTACAATGATATAGTGATAGCTTTCCTGTCGTATTATTCCGACTCGATATTGTTTGGGACCAATCCTTCGTTACCAATAACTTTCTATATTTAATTCTGGCAAAAAAAAATCTTAATTCACGCGTACGAAGTCGCGGGTACGAGCTAGTATATAAATAATTGTGAGAAAAAGTTTCTATAGAATATATAAACATAACCTCTGAACACTTTCTAAATTGAAATTTCTAATACTAAAGGTGGGCTGGATAGGTTTTACATTGCAGGCATAAGCAAATAAAGTGCGAACCCAAGGACGCGCTGAGTGTCACAATGAAGACTGATGGCCATGCAGGAAGCGAGGCTGATTACCTACACCTGCGCTGACCTTGCCTCTCAAGATTACCAGCTGGGTCGTCATCGCTGGGTCCATTTGTCCAGTCAGTTTCTCTCTTTCTTATTTGCGCAAAGCATGCTTTCATAGTACATTGCCAGCTGAATGTAATAATGCGACAGATTGAACAAAAGCAGGTTTAAATGTAGCGTTAATCTGTTTTCCAATGAAATACATAAAACGAAATATAATTTCAACTGACTGGTGATTAATTCCATTGCGTGAATTAACTGTACTTCCAACAATAATATCGAAAAATCAAAACAAAAAAAAATTCAAGTGAGACTGGTGATGAAGTTCTTCGTAATAAACTTAATCCGTAATTCAGTTACAAAATAAGAGGTCGGGTAAGAAGTTCCTCACAAGTATATCTCCGGGCAATAGTCGAAGAATTTCAGTTAAGTCAGTTTTACTGACCGCGCAGTTACAGGAATGAAAGATCACACAAGTCTTCTCATTAAATGGCAGATAATGAGACATTAACAATAGGTATACGGCAAAGAATTAAAACTTTTAATTAAAACTTATTATTTTAAACTAAAATCCAATAAAGTAGCACCAAAACGTATTCACACATAATGCATTCAAGAGGTAAGATAAATTAATTTTTTAGATTTACGAACAGCTCATTATCTAAGTTAAAATCGGCAGAGATGACATAATAAAGATCAGATACATTTGCAATTTGCATAATTACAGCCACATGTGCTTCAAAATTAACAAACTATTTTATTTTGCATATTTTCAGCTTAGGTGGAAATATCTAACTACATAAACAGGTTGGTTAGAATACAGAGCGCGTATAAGAATTGGCGTTAGTGTGGCATTAGTTCTGCAACATCTGTTCATAAATTTGATACTTCGGTATCTGCTTTATAACACAAGATACTGACCTAAATCCACAACCCGAGGGTTTGTTGGATCCTGCAGAAGGAAGCATATTAACTAAAACTTAAAAATAGTATGGGCGGTTTCTTTCCTCAGGGAGCTAGATTTTCGATGTTGAAACCCAAACTAAGGGTCTTCATAATACATATACTCATTTACATTTTTTTGACTGCACAAACTTCACGTTTCGTCAAGAAAAAATTGTACACATCATTATTATAACAACAGTTAGAAATTAATCTCATTTAAAGTTTTAGCGTCAATTGAGAGGTTTGAGATACATACATACACAAGTCTTCGGTAGTATGACGGTACACAGAAACCCTTGCAAGAAATATATGAGTTGAAAAAAAAGCATTAAGAAACTCCATTATACAAAATCATACTCATTCAGTTGATAATGGTTACGGTGAATTTGGGTCGCCAAAATGGAATGTTTAATCATAGGACTTATTTGGGTAGTTCCCGACAAAGTTTTATTCACATTCAATGCCAAGAAAAAACTTCGTTCTTATATTCCTTAAACTCTGTTCGGAATAGCTCAGCAAGTATGATAAAACAGTAAGATGAAGGAATTACGTAATTTTGGTTCGCAAATACTTTTCCTTATCACCGTTTTAGTTACCTCGGTTCTTTTTGAAAAGTGATCAAAATGAAAAACACAACGCAGTGAAAAAAAAGCTCCTTCTCCCCATTCTCCATCCTTAATTCTGCTGCCTTGTGTGAACAAGAAGCCACTCTACAAACAACAGAATACCAGTTTTGTCGCTCTCAACCAGACTTAAAACTGATCCGACTGACTGAGGACAAGGAAGATATCACACTGTTGTATTTGTTCTTAGCTGGGGGTGTTATGGTGTTAGCAGTAAGTTTGCTGTCTTTATTCCGTGATGCTCCTGCACGACTGACAATTCAAACAGCTGCGATAGCTCTTATTAAGAAGACTTCGAATAAATTAAGTAAGTACACTATTCAATTAATTTGCCAGTTTCTGTGCTAAGAAAACTAGGTTATCTATCAGCTAACGTTTGAAACCCTGCCATCACTGGTGTTCATTCACACAGTTCTATGTTGTTATGATCTCGTACAATTCTCCAGTACGGATACGAAAATTACACTCAACTTGTACATTAACACACATCTACGAAATATTTGTTGTTAAGAAATTTGTAAAGATTTATTAAGCACTATCAGTATTATTATTTAAAAACAAAATTTGATGATGTCAGACATATTCGTAAATGCCGAAAATTTCAGTAGTGTGATAATTGAAGAATAAATAAATATGAAAATTATTATTATTACTATTAATATTCGTATGCCAAGTACAAAAAATCACGTGTTAATCAGGTAACTATATTTAGGAATCAAGCTATCTTCTGGCAGCTGGTCCAGCTTGATGCAGTGTGAAAAGGCCTCCAGATAGATACTGCTGTACAATCCATCACAATGTGGTCAGCAGTCTGGATAGCACCACACAACGCATCTTCACGTAGACCCCACTGACGTGACCTGTGGGAAATCTATTCAGTTGACACCAAAGACGCCTAGACAAGTCAAACCCTGGAACACAGGTTGTCGGATCATTTATAAGCCCACAATAGTGTGGGCTGTTGGCTTCCCACTTCCTTTCTCCTCTCTTCATACAAGTTGTTATTTCTGAGCTTAGCTGCTTCCATGTAGGAAGGTCTCCTCGATTTTAATCGCGTGCGAGGCAGGTAAAGGAGGTCACCATGCAGAGGAATCGTGTTGTTTTCCTCCACTCCTTCCAATTCTCTAAGCAATATCGATTTTCTACTCAAATGTGGTGGAGGAATGTGGAAAGTACAGGCAACCAGAATACTGGGATAGACCTAATGACATCACTCACTGTTCTCATAACAGCGTTAAGCTGGATGTCAACTTTGGCAGTATAAGCACTACCAAGCCATGTAGAGCAACAGTATTCTGCTGCGGAGAATACCAAGCCAAGGACTGCTCCTCGAAGAACGTGGCCACCTGCACCCCATGACGCACCAGTCAGTTTCTTTACAAGGTTCACAAGGGTCTTCACTTTCTCTGCAGTGGTCGATAAATGCTGACGAAAAGTGAGGGCTCGATCCAAGGTAATTCCCAGACATATGGGGTGGTCTTTGTATTCTACTCTTCCAAGAGCTCTGAAGGTTGGTCTTATTCTGACGTAGGCGAGCTGGTTTGAAAGGTGGAAGCAACAAGACTTAGTCTCCACTTAAGAAAGAATGTGTAGAGCTGGTTAAGACTCTTACAGAGTCTATCTTCACCAATCTGGAAGTTTCTATCCTGAAAGTAACAGCTAGATCATCGGCGTACTGAAATTTCCTGCAATTTAGTTGAGGTACGTCCGCAATAAACGAATTAAAAAGCACTGGCACAAGCACTGAACCCCGCAGTGGACATGGATTTTGCGGTTACTCAGCATGTTGTTCAAGAGTCCAGCAGCAATTTTACACGGTACGGCATTTAGGAGACCTTCACGCCAGTAGACTGCTGATGAGTTAACGAACACAGCACCTGTTTTTTTTTTTTTTTGGAATCCAGCCTCAATGTGGGTCACAAGAGTCAGAACCTGCTCGGCACAGCTACGCTTTGTTTTGAATCCAGCCTGCTCTGGGGGAATGACTTTATTAATGGCGTTGTGAAACCGAGCCAGCACCATTCTCTTAAGAAGTTTTATGCTGTGTTGAGGAGAGAAATTGGCCTATAGTGTTCTGGTACAGTTCCTTCTTTACCCGGCTTTACAATGGCAATCGCCTTAGCTTTTTTAAAGGTTGTATGCAACTTTGAGGTCTGTAATATTTCATTGAAAAGTGCAAGCCACTATTTTCTTGCGATAGGGCCTGTATTAACGAGGAATTATTGGTACAGGTCATCATCTCCAGTGACTTTGTGGAGTCTAGTGTACTTTAGTGCAGCATCCAGTTCGGACAAAGTGAAGAGGTTTGAATATTCTGCATTTGGTTAATATGAAAATTAAACTTATTTACTGTGTTTAACTTGATGAACACATTAAGGAGTTCTAAAACGTCTCTCCGTTTACTTCTGAACTGGAAGTAGATGTGTTACACTAAAAGAACAGGGCGAACCCAGAGCCTATTGAACACTATTAACTGAAAGAAATATTGAAATCTCGTACAATTTGAATGATTAGTTACATTCCTAAGAAGTTTGCATACACGAACGTACTTAACCTGAAGAAAAGAGCAATTACTTATACAAATTACATTAGAATCAATAATTTCATCCGCAAGATTTTTGAGGCCAGCAGTGTTTGAGTTCACGAAAGTGAAAACTGACCAAACCACGAGTATATAGTCAAGTGGTCACCAATTACAGTTCAATAAAAAGAGAAGAAATGCTCTCATTGTAGTTTATAGACCAAGAAAAATAAGTATAATTATATAATGTGTGCGGAGGTGGAAAATATTTGAAGATGTCTAACGGTATTAGGTGTTCAAACTTTATATAACATAAAATTATCCGGTTAGAGTCAGGAGTTTCTTAAAAGTTGTTTTTGATCGTATGAGTCATGGCTGGACGTTAAGTTGTTCGGATTTTACTGTAACTTGTAGGTATCACCAATTAAGGGTTGAAATGCTTGGCAAATTGGAGGCGGCGAGAAAAAATCCTTGGGGATCTTCTGGCCAATAGTGTTGTATGCGTTTACTTTTTTTTATTCTATATTGGTCCCTCAGGTTTTGTTTCTCTCTTAGTCAGTTTGTGTACGATTCACACTAATATTATAAATGCGTCTTTCTATTTTATACGTTATCACGATTAAACGTTTTAACCGATCTTCATGCAATTTGACAAGGAAATACTATTTGCCATCGGAAAGGACATAAGATACTCTTTTCTTTATACATAATATATGTATTGTCATGGAATTTTGAGACTTAACGGTGATAAACAGACGCATAGCGTGTGTAGATCTTTGTAATGCCACCGCATAGAGCGAGTTAGTGGCTCAGTGGTTTGGGCGCTTCCTTTCTAAAGGTCGGGGTCTGGTCCCGGGTGCACATCATGGTGGGGTGGAGATCTTTTAAGAGCTGCTTTTGGTCATATAACCAACAACCACCCCAGTCATGCATGGACGTACCGTTGTTTGGATTCCACATTAAACTGCAGGTCCCGCCAATTCACTGGTAAAATGCTTTGCAAATCGTGACCAGCCGAACAATCCTTCGAGATCTCCCGGCAAACAATGCTTCACGCGCTTACTTTTTTATGTTACATTGGTCGCTCAGGCTTTGTTTCCCTCGAAGTCAGTTTGTGTATGATCCACACTAACAATATTATAAATGAGAAAGTAAGTTTCTCTGTATGTTACGATTTGACGACTAAATGGCTATACCGATATTGATGAAATCAGACAAGTAAATTCTTTGTATCTTTAGGAAGGGCACAGGATACTTTTTTCGGGATGCATAACAGTTTTTGTCATGAAATTTTGATAACTTACCGATTGGTGAAAGACAGACGGATGTGTGTGTAAGTCTGTAATCTTACATCGGTCGCTCGGTCTGTGCTTCTCTCACAGTCAGTTAGTGTATGGTCTGTTCATAAATTTCATTTACTGAAAAAACTTATTATTTAGTATAGATGTTTATTTGCCCTGCACCATACTATTATTTTGTTTAAAAGTTTTTGCATCAATATATTTTGTCTTTCTTTTTGACATGCCTTGCAAGCGTAAATCACACCTAAAGAACACGAGCAGCTAAAGTTATTAGAACACAACAATCAGATGCTCATGCTGAAGAAAGAAGAGAGGGTCAAGCTGAAATTGAAGCTGACATCAGTTAAGCCCCTTCCCTTTTTTTTGTTTTTTTTTCTGTTTTTACACATGTTGCAAATTCATGATAGAGGTTCCATGGTGATGGCTTCCCCGTAATTTTATGATAACTCCGAGTCTTTTGGGAACCTCGTACGTTACTTTCAGGTTTCAATATCTAATTCTGTCAATGAAATTCTAAGTCCACGCGTACGAAATCGTGGGTAACAGCTAGTTTTGTTTATAATTACACCAGACAGGGGATGTAAGGAAGATAATGAAAATTCTTTTTTTCACTTTTAAAAAGAACCTTCTTTGAAAATATAAACCTGCTAATATTATATATCAACTTTACTAACTGTTCTGTAAGTGGAGACTTTCCCGGCGTAATGATACAATAAAACCCTCTCGGGTGTCCAGCCGGATGGTGGTGTAAAAACACGACGTTTCGACAGCTGACTTTGCTGTCTTCATCAGATGTCAGGTCCCTTCTAGCTGTCGCAAGTTGACAGTCTAGGTGGTGACAGTCAGCTTGTGACAGCTAGAAGCGACCTGACACCTGATGAAGACAGCAGACCTAAGTGCCGAAACGTCGTATTTATATAACACTTTCCAGCTGGATACCCGAGAAGATTTGACTAACTGTTTATAGAACTTTCTGATGCTGTATGTATTGAGAAACTATATTTCAGAAGTAGAGCTTGGATATTATACTGGAAGAGATAGTCATGATTCTCAGAAAACACAGAGGTCCTGGGCTTTGCTTGTTTCTTAAGTACCACGTAAAGAAACGCTCAACAGAAAACAGAGTGTGAGCCGTAGCATTCCATAAATAAGCAACAGGTAATTAGGTTTTTGTGGACGAGCAAGTCACGACAGCAACTTCGCCGGCGTCTGTGCACACCATGTTTAGCGGGAGTGACCTCTTCCGCGAAAGAAAAATAATAAAAGGGTGCAGGAAATAGAAAAAGAACCAACACAGTGAGTTTACAAATGAGAGGCTCGGCCTAATGACACCTGAATAGTTATTTCTAAATCCTTGGCCACCGCTGTCCTTGACGCTGTCTGTTCATGTAACAGCGTGTGTAGACAGCATAATGGGAATGCCTGGGAGGTGTACTCAGCAATCACACTTGCAGGAAGTTACAGTGATAACTATACCCAAGTCACCATTTGAACCTTAGATAAGTAGACTACTAACATCACGTTATTTGTATGTCAAAATAAATGCACTAAGTGCCTTAATTAGCAGAAATAAAGTGCAAAATGATAAAACTTAGTTGGCATAATTATTTGCATTGCACTGAAGACGCCGTTTTCGAAATACTCGACTATGGGGATATGGGTCACGTTACAAAGCAGTTAATTAGTAAAACAATGTTACAGACTTCGTTTGTAGCGTTATTTAAACGTAAAGCGAGAAACCAAATAAAATTATTTATCAGCAGTTTAATCCATTCAAGAGAGTAACGACCTAACATTATTAGATTATTTGCAGTGATATAAAATATACTGCATTTCATGCATTAAAAGAGTTTTTGGTTGTTTGAGGTATTCCACTGACAGTATACAATAAGCAGAAAAAAGGGGACAGATAACTTAATTAAATTTTCCAATTACATTTATATGAAAATGCTGTTTTGCGGAATGCATCCACATGTCATCCATCTGAGGTCGAAAAGTGATTTTTTAGCAGACACAGGATTAATGCGCAGATGCAGAACCTATCACATTCTAGATTATTTGCGGGGAGTATAGAATTATAAGTTATTTTCTTCGCTGTCTGTGACGTTATTTATCTATTTTTAACATTCAGTCACTTGTAGACTAGAAATACAATAATCTGTAAAATCTATATAATTGTCTAAACTAACAATTCTGCAGATCGATAACGAAGGTAAGTCTTAAGTGTAATCTATATCCTAAGTTCGTAAAAAATTCTTGGCAAAATTGGGAAAATGTTGACAAACCACAAACCTTATTACGTATTTGAAACATGAAATGGGAACGGCGAACTGAATAATTAAGAAAGAAAAAAAAGATACTGCAGGGCAGTGTTTCTGTGGTCCGCGAATGGTACAGTTATTCCACTGGGAGAACATAAGAATTTAATTCTAGTTAAATTGAATATATTATAACAAAAGATAAATTAATAAAAATTTTCATATAAAATGGATATAATGCTCGTTTAAGCAATGCGCCTACAAGCCAAACTTCCTAAAAGCCATGAATATTTCAACGACCAGGCAAAAATCTGATATTTCCTGGACTGTATAGTTTCTATAATAAATTACATTTTCGGCTGGAATCAATGACTACGAAGTTCATTTATGGATTCAGTTAGTGATTGTTTTATGAGTCCCTAATCTTGGGTGTAGGAACCGCGGTATGTACCGATAACATTGATTTAAGTTTGCTTAATAATATACACATAAGTAAAAAATTAGTCCCTTATAAGTTATTGATTGGTCATTTGAATTATTTTTGAGACTTTAGTGGTTTTTGGGTAGGTTATTTTATTTTTTTTAAAGTAAAAGAGTAAAGAAAGTCTATGCTAGAATGATTTTAAGAATATACAATTACGTAAAATATACGGTTCAACTACACAACAGTGGAAAATATTCAGAAAAAATCTTTCTGAACTATAAAGCATATCCGGGAGTTTGTTGAACCTGACCAGAAGCTGACAGTTATGAAGTATAAATGAATTTAGAGAGAATAAGAAAGCAATACAGGCCAAGCGGAGTTGAAATATGTTGACTGAAGAAACTTTACACGAAACAGAAGTTTATAGAAATATTAAATGAGAACTACAAGAAAAGCTCTGAAATAAATTTTGCTGCTAAAGATGCAGATTAAAAATTGTGCTTAAAGCTAGAAAAGGATTAAAAATATTAAATCATACAGAAACTTTCGTTATACTACAGATATTGAAAAATGAAATATGAACAACCCACCATTCCTTTATGGTAATGTATTAATTGACCGTTAATTCTGGTGAAATAATGATTAAGGAAACGAAGTGTTTAGGTTCAAATTTCAGATTGATGAGCTGATCGTCCTGATTACTGTCTTTATTCGGTTTTCCATACTCATCTGGAGAACACTGGGAACAAATTTCTATTTCAAAAGCTAATAATTTCTATGGACATATGAGGAAAACGTTAAAATTTAGCTTTGAAAATTCATTATTTTTTTAAAAATAAATTGGATCTCATGGTTTACTTTGGACATTTTCTGAAAATGGTAGTCTCGACATAGTTTATTTGTAACTTTATAATAAGGTTTTTTTTTTATACCCGCCCTATCGAAAAGATTGTAATTAGAGACCAGGCTTCAATTTAAAATTGGTATTTGAATTTATATCTTCCTCGGAATTGATATTGTTCATTCTATTTAGAAATATTTGCTTCTTTATATTTGAACTCTGTCACCGACAAAAGGAAACCACCCAGTTCATCTTCCCAGGCGTTGCTATGGAGGAGTAAACGTGATCCATGGAAACCTTCTACGCTTGGACACGACCATGGCGTTCATATCAGAAGTGCTAGTATGAAAATAACACAATAGTTTTGGGTACCCTTGCTTCTTGCGGACTAAGACGTTATGGATTATGCTCTTTGGAATTACTGTATAGGTCCCTGCCTTCATTGCATGCATACCGCGTACAGCATTGCATGCCTTTTCAGCAGAAAAAAATGCTCGTTAGTTGCAGGAATCGCTGATTAAACTTCCCAGACGCCTAACATTGCATTTGTTTCTGTGAATACTTTTGCGAGACTGGTATAATTTAATCATTGTGGCAATCAGAATTGAATTAATCAAATATAATGTCTTTTCTACTGTTGTTGACGTCACGTGCGGTACCATAATACCAATCTGTGTTTCGAGGATTATGATATTCACTCCCGTCATCGCGCTTACCCATTACTCTTGTAGTAATCTTTTGTTACTAAAAAACGACTTTTAACGTGTGTTGGAATTCATGAGCATAAATCAGAAGCACCTATGACTTGTATTATTAGACACATTGTAGTGTACCCGATTTAAGGATTGCCACCAGTTGCTATCACTCTCTATCATTAAGTTTTATCTTATGTATATATAATATCTTGTTCAGTTTTAACTGGGCGCCATGGAAGGAGTCCTTCCAGAATTTTCAATAAACAATTATAAATGCAATTACTTGTTTTATTATAAAGAAAATTGAATTAATTTATCTACTGACACATTTATTGTTATCAATATGAAAAGATGATTGCATTGACTAACAAATGTAACAAGAATTAAATCAATATAATAAATTGATTAAATGAACAATTAAATGATAAAACATAAACAAAGTCCGACCAACTCAAATCAGAGAGCACAAGTTCCTACAAGTTTTCGTTTTCGGCTACATGCGCCACACTTTGCCTCGGTTTGTTCAGGCGGAATAAAAATGTTGTATTTACCATTCGATTATTATTCTATCTAACGGCGTCTTATTGGTCAGCTGCAGTCTTCTCCTCAAAACGAGGGTTTCACCATGAAACAAAAAAAAAAAAAAAAAAAAAAAAAAAAAAAAAAAAAAAAAAAAACAACAACAAAAAAAAACAAAAACAAAAAAAAAAAAAAAACCTAGTCTGTACTTATTATCAATTAATGGAGTATCCTCCATGCATGCACACACACACCATCCTCTGCACTTCATGCTCCGCTCGCACAGGGCGGACTGTCCACTCAAGGAATGCGGTCCACTTATCTCCCTTCCCATCTCCAAACACCTGCACTACACTACAAAGGGTGCCGAGGTGGTTGTACTGCGAAATAGTCTCCGCTGCTCGCACCGACCAACGCTGCTATTAAATATGAAGCTTCCGTAAGCGGACCGCTTCAACATGAGTATCCAACCATCGCGTCTATATACCGAAGAAAACAAAGTGAAGCATAAAGCAGCGATTAAAAAAATTATAACTGAGGGGAAATGATGACGTAACATAATGATGAAAAAATCTTATTGCCAGTTTGTTTCAACAAGAGATTACGTTGCGAAAGAATAATCGTTAAGTTTATTTTATTGATCATAAACACTGAACGTTACAAATGTGTCTCGGAGGATGCAGTCAAACAGAAGTCGAATTGAGAAATCGGCGCCGGAAGTGTACGGTTTTGGCGTTTCAGGAATTAGCGGATCAAAGTCCAGTCTAGGACAGGAACGTTATTAATCAAGCTACGTGGATTCATAGCTATCACACTGAAGAGCTGTATTGCATATACAAAGGAAACGCCATGCAAAATTCTAATACGTTCTTATATGGAATCTTGATGTGTTCTTCGGTATCCGTATTACAACAGCTTGTTAACAGATTCTAGAAAGATCATTTTGCAAGAAATAACCACAATCGATAAGAGTATAAGTGAAGAAATAGAGAGATTGTGCTACGACTGTCTGGCAGTTTCTGCTTGGCTGAGTGACTTGTCATGTAGGCATGCAATTAATTTACGGCTGCAAGGGTAAACGTTTTCCACCAAAATATTTGCTATCTCGTGAGAGAAAATACCAGAATAATAAATTGCCATGCTGATGTCTAAATGTATTCCTTCGTCTTTTGTCCCTCTGTGAATTACAACACACAGACAAGAGATTAGTTTTACCTGAAAGAATTTGATAGAACACGTGTACTGATTTCTATTTTAGATGGCTAGTGAAAAATTAACAGACGTTGAAATAATAATTATATGGAGTACTGTAATGGTTCATTCAGAAATAAGGGAAATAATATTGACTGACCAGTCAGCTGGCGTTAAATCGTATTTTACAAAGCAACTGTTTTCAAGGAAGAGTATCACATCAGTTTTTCTGACTAACAATAATAACAGACTAATGACCTTCCTTATTGCCTAAGCGCTGTTAGTCAGCCTTCCAATTGAGAATTAAAATACTCCGCTGTTGTTTTGCATCGTCAATACTTTTTATGTTACCTTAGTTTTGATACCCACCTGGAATCTACTAAAGCCGGTCAGCTGCTCAATATAGAAGAGACTCAGCAGATGCTGATAAAAACCGGCGAAGTGTTTTATTCAGTATGAATAATACGAGTGTAAAAAGGTACAACAGATTAAGTGTTAGAATTGGCTGGCAAATTCATCCCAGTCGTTGCCAATTAACTTAATAATTTCATCAGGTAACGGGACCTACTGCTAATCCCCCAAACAAGAACCTCCCATGGCGCACCTCATACAAAACAATGTATTTCGGAGGTGAAGGGCAGGTTGATGGAAATCCGTAGGAAGGGGACTAAAAACGGAGAGTAAGTTATGAATCATACTGTGTGAAGATCTGATAGAGAAATATCTTGGCATTTGCATATGAGAGATAACTTAACTGACTTGATTTTCTCCAATTAAGCATGAAGTTCGTATTGTCATGACGTACGAATTTATTTGAGAATAACTTCAGAAATGTTATTACTATGTACTAAAAACTAAAGGTGTGAAGGTTGTGTTACGTGCCAATGACATGTGGACACGACTGCTTGAAGAAGCATGATAGTACTCCATAGTATCCCATCTTTGATGGAATTGTTTCCGAATGATATGATTCTAGAAACGAACTTTCATATCCATAAACTCTGGTGAATTAGATCATATCCAGAAGTACTAAATACATGATTCAAGGTTTATATTGCTGAGCTATGATGAAGGCTAATATCAGATAAGTACTACATTTATATCCACTATCAGCAGTAATAATTAAATGAATCTTACATAACGATAAATGCATTTTACGTATATATTTAACTAATTTTAGTTTTCAGCTGTTTAAATATCTGCTTATATGAAACACAGAAAGACAATTGCTCCTCTTTTGGTTGCGTGCAGCTCTAACACCGGAAGCCTGGGAGCCATTACATTCGCACTGCACGTGTCGCCCGTATTGGCATGAGCCAAGTAGCGTCCACTCGGGTGGTCTAGCCACACAGTTCAGTCACGCTCGATGCGATGCCTCCGGCGTTACATGTCGAGAGAATCTCAGTTACACACCAACCTGAGCAATCAGATATTTATAGTTTCACCTACCAACAGAGCAGAATGTGTTTTAAAAAAAACGGGGGAGTCGAGTCCTTCGTAATTAGGGTTCTGAACTCCAGTGAACTTAATAGAAACGTGGTAGTTCCTAAGGTAGTCGCTTGGTATAAAAATCAATGCTTGACAGTTTTTCAGATTTGACAACGGAATCCACTTCTCGGCTCCCAAGGGTGCGCAACATTGGCACTTGTACCACTCACCGAATTGTTCGGCTCAATTGAAATTTATGTCATGTATATTAGAATGCAATGCATTCTGAATTTAAAAGGGGTATTATATGCCAAAGTAAGCAAAAAACAAACCCTTGTTGTAGCTGAAACTTAATATAAGTATTTTTTTGTATTTTTTGTTTAAATACAGTATTGAGGAAAAATTTCTAACTCCTCCTAGGTAATACTGTTTTTGAGATAGATCCGTTAACGAAATTGGTACAAAATCAATCGTTTTAAACCGAGCGTGGTGGTGTAACGGCTAGCGTTCTGGCCTCGCATTCGGGAGGACGGCGGTTCGAATCCCCGTCCGGGCATTCAGATTTGGGTTTTCCATGGTTTCCCAAATCACTCCATGCAAATGCCGGGATGCTTCCTCGAAAAGGCCATGGCCGAATTCCTTCCCATTCCATGCCACCCATCCTTTCCCGTCTCTAAAGACCTCGCTGTTAGAGAGACGTTAAGCAGATTAAAAAAAATCGTTTTATAGTAGTTCAATATTCCTCACACGTTAAAATAGGACAAAAAAATTTTCGACCTCTTTATTTTTACAAAATTTTAATTACAATATTCGGCTTTGAATCAGTAAGAGAAATAATATGTGCAAAAATATATTTCGTTTAACTGCTTGAAAACACACAGTGCAGTGTTACCATCAAGATTGTTAGCTGTCGGGTACAGAACGTTTAAAATTAGCAGTATCTAATTGACGACCGAGGACTGGCTTCGTATGCACAATATAAAGGGCACACTATAGTCATTTAAAGTACACAAAAAATAGTTTTAAAATCTGAGAAAAGAGAACGTAGGTTATAATTTTTGAATATAGAAAGTGTGTCTTGCTTTAATACTGCTGCAATGTGAAATTATGTTTTAGGTGTGGTGTCCGTAAAGCATAGATAATAATCAAAAATGAGATTGCCTAGTTCAGAAATTTTTTTGGAATGTGTTCGAAAACAAATGAAAATTGGAAAGGATGGATTTGAACTGTACGATGCAGTGGACATACCGTCAGAACTTTATGGTAGAGAGCAAAGATCCACAAAGGACGGTAAAATGAAAATGAATAACTTTGTATCTTAAGTGACAAGAAGAGGCCATATTGAAAGCTAACGAAGGATTACGGATAAATTATTTTAATTAGTTCAGAAAGAGGGTCCACTGTTGCTGTCATTTAAAAAGATTCTAAGACAAACATAAAACCGAATAAAATAATAATAATAGTGAAGGATAATGTGTGGTAGCTGCAGTGTGAATTACATAAAAGTAATTATAATTTCTGAATAAAACATTCACTCCAGAACTGTTTAAACAAGTGATCATGAAGTGCTTCTTGTAAGTTTTAATATCACTGACGTCAATATCACTTGAGCTGCGCGACAAACTGAGGCAGAAAAAAAAGCTTTTAGATTAGGCCCGACAGCTCTGTGATGCGCTCATAAGTATACTGTTTTAGATTATTTTTATTTATTTATTTAAAGGTTTATTTAGCCTGGCAAGATTAGGGCTGTCAAGCCCTCTCTTACATCATACCAGGTGTTTACAATAAATAATATACACCTTACACAAACTAACAATATACAACACTTATATAACATTTGGCAAAATTTAGGTTTAAGAGCAATATTAACAAAAAATCATCTTAATAATATTTATGAGTAAAATACTAACTAAAATCTTAATAGTATTCGTTCTTAACTAGTTAATAATTTAATGGTATAAACTAATGCTAGTGGAAGATAAAGAAGTAAATGGTACAAACTTAATACTAGTAGAATGAAGAAACAAGACAAACTAATAATATGGAAGGCAGAATAAGAGGTGGACACTGTAAACATCAATATTATTCAGATCAAAAATTTAAGTTATAAATAGAAGGATTGGTCTTTTAGCTAGTGCTCCAATAAGTAATGCTTTTTCAAATGAGTTTTAAATGGGCCGATTTTTGTGGTAGTTCTAATTTTCAGGGGAAGATCATTCCACAGTCTAGCCGCTGAAATGAAGAAGGAATTGGCTAGGGTTTCCGAGCTGTGGGAGTGGATGGTTAGTATGTTTGAGTTCAGGGATCTGGTATTAATATTATGAGAAAGTCCTAGATATGAGATATTGGAACAAAGGTAGGCGGGAGTTTTCAGATGTATTAGGCGGTGAAGAAGACATAGAGTGTGGAATCGTCGTCGATCCCAAACGCGCAACCACTGTAAGCGGTCATATGAAGGTGAGACGTGGTCGTACAGTCGTAGGTCACAGATGAACCTTACACAGGAGTTCATAACAAGTTCAAGTTTCCTTATGTCTGCCGAACTCAAATTTTGCTGAGCAACGTCACAGTAATCGAGATGGGGTAGCACCAGAGTCTGCACCAATTGCTTTTTCAAATGAGTGGGGAAGAATTTCTTACATTTATACAGAGCATGAAGAGAAGAGAAGGCTTTGCGACATACTGAAACAGTATTTTCAGACCAGTTTAAATTACTATCTACTAGGACTCCAAGATCTTTTACAGAGTCACTGTAGTTTAACTCTGTTCCCTGAAGCTTTATTTTTGGGAGATTTGATGTGAAGTTGCTGCCTATCAGTTTTGGACTTGCAATAACAATAGCCTGAGATTTAGAGGGATTTATTTTTAATCCAAGTCTCTTTGCCCAATCACAAAGATTATTAAGGTCTGAATTTATTTGCTGTATTATAGTGAGTATGTCTTTTGGTGATGCACTAAGGTATAGTTGTAGGTCGTCAGCGTACAGATGGTAATAACAGTAAAGTAGGATACTAGCCACATCGTTAATATAAATAGAAAAAAGAAGTGGCCCCAGGACTGAGCCCTGGGGGACACCACTGTTTGCAGTTTCCCATGGTGCTGCTGAAATTCAAATTAAATTCTTGAAGCAAGGGGAAATGAAACAGAGGTGTTTCAGTTATCTAGGTATTAGTTCATTTTCTCATGACATCGATTTGTTTAAGATTGTATATTTTACTCAATTTAAGCATAAATTTTTTATTGTACAAAATACTTACGTAACCGCTAACTGGGAGGAGAGCTGTCAATATACCACATGCGTTTAACAGACTTTAAGGAATAAGAAGTACTGTTCCAGACAATAACAGACAGCAGATAGATCTTTTGGTATGAGCAAGAACGACTGTGTACAGAAGATTTAACAGGATAATTATTATGAGTGCTCTAAAGCTGTTATTTCAGATGTTAATGACTAATTCCCAGACGTCGTTAGGATAGTTTATGACGTAAGTAACTGGAGCTTTTTACACTGTTGCAGAGTTATATAAGAGGCCTAATGGCTCAGTGGTAAAGGCTGTCTGACTCGAATCGAAAGGACGCCGGTTTGATTTCCTGTCTCGGTGGGGATTTTTAAAGGTGCTTAACCGATCTTCACTCCTGACACAGCTTGCTACGTAATGTGAGGTACCTCATCCGTGGTTGGGATTTCACATTAAACTGTAGATCACTTTTACCCCGTAAGGAGGAAAGGAAGTAGTTACCTTACTTCCAATACCATGCTAAGTGTACCTCATTCGGAAGAATCCTTACAAGTCACAACCTTCGGGTTGAATACCAAGCTTAGCGTTTTATAGTTGTATAAAGAGATTTTTAATATACGATGACATCACAAATTAAATTATCGTTTAGTTATTTTTTTCAAAATTTAACCTAATAAACGTATTTGACTTACTGTTGTTTTTAAATATTGTCTCCTCCATTTAAAATTTGCTTGTGGTACCATTCAAGCAGTTTAGGTGATACTGCAGAAAACTAGGTATTTTGGCTCCAGGAATAGTGTTGAGAAAGTGGTTGATTCTTGAAACGTACCCTACTATTTTTGAAAGTTCTAAGTTTCCTCACCTAAATGTCTTCTAATTCTTTCCAACTTTAATAACTTTCTGATTATTTCTCGTTTTCTTTTTTAAGAAATTTGAAACAAAATCATGGTTCCACGCTTCCTTGCTGTCCTATTCTATAAGCTGACAGACCCGTGTCACATCACAGTCTTCGTCCGCCGATCGGCAAATAGTACTTGGGTAAGCAGACGAATGCATTGTTTCAAGTTAGTCGTGACCTAACTATGGGGGTGGGCGGCTCGCGTCGCGTAGTGTGAGACGCTATAGGAATAGTGTGGCACATTAATGGATAATGAGGAAGACTGAATGTGTTTAGCCGAGACAATGCGTGTGTTACATAAAGTTTGAACAGTGCAGCAATACAGAAGAACATTAATTGTGACATTGAAAGTAATTTGGTGTAAAGCAGACTTAATTATTAATTTCCTTTTATCTGAAGAATCTTGCAATCTACGGTTGACGAAGTTTCGATTAGCCTTAATATTAAAAATGTGGTGTTGGCCAACCGGTTTGATGTTCTAAGTTTTTTTTAAGTGGCATTCGGCCTTTTAGCCATTCAGCCAGCAACTGTGTTTTTTTTTCTTTGTTTCTCAATTGTGTCTGTACATTCTTCTTGTGTTATAGAGGATTACAAGTGACAGGACAACACAGGGCAAACACAACACTTAATTAAAACCACCCATGCCCTGGGCCAGACTCGAACCGGCGACCCCTGCAACGTGAAGCCAGCTCGCTAGCCCCGCGCTACCGGGGTCGGCAAGTTCTAAGTTATTGCAATAAATGTGTGGTGGACTTAACTTTCTGATCTCGTACTTGAAGACTTTTTTTAAAATTATTTATCCACCTTTTGTGTCGGGCTGGTTTGGTACGCTACCTGGCGATCTACAGTGACAATGAACTACTTTAGATTAATCTGCTTTTAGAACTGTGTGAGAATAATTCGCGAACTTTAATAAGCACAAAGTTTGAGTTGAGAGAAAATATTTCGCGAGGTACAATATAGTTACCAGCATAAATGTCTTACACCCGGTTTCATAAATATAGAAAGGACAGAACTGGTTTCCGTAGATTAGGCAGTGCTACCAACTTTGTAATTTCTTTTATCACACTCTAAATTCAAAATATAATTTAAACGTGAACTCCATCGTACAAGAAGTTGCATATTACAATTTCAGAAAACTTAAAAAATTACTTCAAACGGCAACACTTTGCGATCTAATAAATGGTTCCTGGTCCAAGACTCATGTATCTACACGGAATCTGGCTACAGTGTTCCACTGCTAGACTGAAATCAATGCTGATGTTCACAGCGCTTCAATAACTAATGATAGCATTTTAGTAAATAACATGAAATCTACAATAGTCATAATTTTTTCGTCATATTACATATTCACGAGTTTCATGTAATGTTTTAAACTAGGCAGGAGTCAAGAGTTTGCATGCCATTTTGAAAGCATCATCTTTTTTCTGTTTCCCATGGTATGTGGAAATAAGAAAATCGTGGGAATTTGTTACCAATTCTGAGATGTGAGAACTTCTAGTGTTTACTTTCTTGGACTCGAGCTTCCTAATACGGAATGGAGTAAAGAAGACGAAGCAGGCGACACACGAAAGAGGGGGAAAGGGAAGCGGATGGTAGGTTTGAGACACTGGGCACAGATTATAAATTCCATTAGTATGAGGTCTGTTCAGATAGTATACGACCTTGACATTATACTGAGGAAACAACACACCGTATACAACCTCCTGAAAGCAGAGAAGATATTCTTGGACTCAAGATTCCACCCACTCCCGCTGGGCTAGTTGGGAACGCCATTCGATGGAAGTCAATCTGATAATGAGTGGGTATAGTAAACGTAACTTAAATTTTTCATTAGAAGTCTTCAAACTGGAGTAGTGGTATATCGACACATTTTGTCAAAAGCTTTGCATTATTCAAGTGCAAATCAACGAGAGTTAAAAGAGCATCTTGGAGGTCATAATAATTAAGGTTGGTGACACACAACTTCAGAGTCATTTCGAAAGTTTTCGCTGTCTTCCGTGAAGCTATATGATTACGACAGTCAGGGTTAACACATTACAAAAGGATTTATCCTGCAGGTCATCTGTCACCTTGAAATCGCGCGATACAAACTACTGTACCCATTGGCGCCATGACCGCTCATTCTGCGTGTATGATACCGATTTACTATGCTTGATACATTAGTTCCATCACTCGCTAAAGTAGTGCGATTTTTAGCTGTTCACGTAAATTAAAATATAGCTGAAAGCCATTTGATTTGAGTCACATCAGATATGGCTCGAATGTGCTCTACTTCTAATTAGGTTTTCGATATTGCGTCGAACCACATTGGCATCGTTCGTAAAATGAGATTAAAATAATTTAAGGTTTGACAATGGAACGTGATTAGTTTTCACTTTTATGGTCCTGTACTTATTATTATTATTTAAAAATTTCGTATAGTAAGATATTCCATCACACATAATTTACTGGATAAATAGAGTAAATTCATGTGTGAGACCTAGTAGCAGAGTTTCAATGCGGCGCATTCCGCCTCTATCTTGGTTGGACTTTAACGTTGGATCCGAAACACGGAACATCTTGACGCAGCTCAAATGATCAAACACAAATCTTAAAAGCTCCTGGTTCCACTGGGATTTGAACGCGAGACCATACCGCGAACTTTTGAAAAGCTACCCAACCACTCAGAAGCATATTTAACATTCTCTAAATGGACTGTATTAGTCACAAATGGCTGTCAATTGCTGTAACAACATGAAGGTAATTGTGATGTTGACCACAATACAGTTCGCTGGTATATAAGCTCTTTACAGGATTTTTCGTTGTTACGTAATTGTAAACTGTAATCAGGAATACTGTAAACTCAATGTCACTGCTACATTATTGAGAAACTGACGAATTAACTAATTTCTGGATTGTCTTGAGAGAACTGGTACCCATGTCTTTCTTAATCCAAGTAAAATTGCATTTGTGAGCCATTTACAGACACAAACCTGGAACAGAATGTTTTCTTCCACCACTCTGTTAAGTAAATAGAGGGAAATGGGTGTATAAAATGTATAATAATTAATAAACTTTCATTCATTCTGAAAACACAGTGCCAAAGTTATGTAAAATGACTTGGCAGTACAAAAAGTTTATGAACTGTGTAGACACTGGGATCTTTAACTAATAGGATATAACCAATAATTGTGCTGTTTCCTATTTGTTGTCTATAAACCTCCGCCGGCACTAAACATTCCAATGTCGATTACGTAAAGTAAAAAAAAAATTAAAATGTTGTAGCTGTTTGTTATGAAATTGGTAAATGAAATATCACAACTAAGTATATTCCAAAACAGAGCCAGAAACAGTGAAACTGTCCTCGCGGTGGCCTTGACGTCGCACGCTAATTGCCAGCAACCTGTAATTACTCTGTCGGTTCAGAGCTTAATTCCACAACAGAAATAAAAATGGTCTCTACACTCTGGTAACTGCTCCAATAATGATTTCAGCTATTAGGATGTAGACCTGGATGTATCTTAATCTCTTCACATCAATTTAAAGATATTTTCATCGCAACTTAATTTTTCAAATATGTTTTATTTAAGTACTTAGCAGAACTTTGTCAAAAGTGAATGAAACATAACAGTAACTGTCATTTCTTCTTAATGGGGTTTGATAAAAGTTAATCCTAACGTTTCTAGAGCAAGTTAAGTTCAATATCAATCATATCGCCGCAATTAGATTCACCACCACAATGATCTCAAGTGCAGAGGCTGTGGCTAACATGGGTCTCTTGTGGAGCATATATCATTATTAAAATTTTAAATGTTTTATTTGGCTTCCCGATACTGCTATCGCATAAGATTAAACGAGACACATGTTAGTACTACAAATTTAGTTTCATATTTCGAAGCCTTGAATATAGATTTTATAAGTTTTTCCGCAGTCACCTGTACCTCAAAAACGACGCATTACACAAACGTCACACATCAGAATTGCACAAAACTCACAAGGTTTCTAAATAAATTGCAAAATTCAGTAAACTCACACGAGTTATATTGGTATAAAGGTCTCGACAGTAAACAGTACATTAGCCCAACCTTTTTATTTAAAAAAATAATGATAATTTTCTGGTTATTTTATCTCTGTTACAACATTAATAAACACCCGCAAGTTTGGGATGAAAGGTTATACTTCCATTAAAATTCGGATCTTTCTCTGACCTAAACTTTTGATCTGAGTGGTTAAAATACTGATTTTTTTAACTCTATCTAATTGATCAATAGTTTTGTGTGTTTACTATGATATGCATAGTTCTGGATAAAATAAAAAAGTATAGAATATGGCTGTATTATTTACATGATACGAGACTAAGATAACTTAATAACTACGTCGCAAGGCCAGATCTTGAAAATACTTGGCTATTGTCGTATCTCTAATTTTAAAAAGTATGTGAAGTTCTGTATAAACATTATATCAAAAAAAATTGTTTGTAGTACGAATATTTCTCTTTGTCTTTTAAATGTCAATTTAATTTATTCACGCATCAACATATTTAAGGTTGTGGAGTCTCCGAAGAAATCCATCAACGATTGCAATTGTTAATAAACAACAGCGAACAATAATTTCTTTGCAATAAACTATGATTGAATACTTACTCTCGTTATATTTGTAATTTTTTTGTTAGCATCAAATGAAGTAGGTGCCATTTAATCTTTTTTTTGCGTTCACGATGTTGTATATATTTGCAAGGAACATATTTTACATTATTAAATACTACTGTGATGAGATACCATGTGACACTGCGGGACTGCCTCAACACAGACGTCTGTATATTGAGTCCTGAGTGTGATGTCCTTCACGGTAAGGAACTTGTTGTTGTCTCTCCCAGAGGGCTATCGCATGGGGCAAGACGCTCGACCTCACACTGCCAACGGAATGTTGATTCCAAGAACTGTCAGTCGGCTTCTCATAGCGCCACTGCGCAATTTCTCATCAGCTGGTGAAATTTTTAACTCAGATAACGAATCTCTCTGTGGCTCCAAGATAAGAAACTAAGTATCGCATAGAGACAGTAGTTTCCACTGCGAAGGACAGAGATGACTGGTTGTAGAAAATATAGCGCAACACACACAAAAAAACCAACCTAAACACTTATTCAAACTCAGTAAATTTTGTATGCACAACCGGATAAAGAATATATAAGCATAGTAAAAGTATCTATTTCAACTTTACAATACATCTTCACGTATTAAAATTTTCAAACACAAATTTCGTAGTTGCTTTCACGTCTGTTGTATGTCGATTTAGATTTTTTTGTGATCACAAAAATTAATTTACTTATGCTCACAGTATCTGCTTTGTTTCTATTAAATGCCAGATTTTTTTATCTGTTTTTAAAGTACTCTTTTTTTTAAAAAAAAAACACCGTACAAACACCACGTCCCGTGAATGTGGCTGCCATTAACGGAGTTATCGCTCTTATCGCTCCATTGAAGCTCTTCGGGAATTTTGGGTGGAGTGATTTCCCAGTGCCTTATATCGTGTGTTTTAGATGGGAGATGAAAGAAGGGAAAAGGAGAAAGTTCATGGTGACTAATTTAGGCCTATTCTTCTGAAAGAAATCGATGGAACCTTCGAATTTATTGTTCCACATTCTATCAACAAATCTCTGTCAACAGTGTTGGATGCGCTTGCTCCGTACACACTGCGGAGACTTGGGATATAATAAAGGACTTTGGCGTACCACCTGGTGTTTAGAAACAGTGTTTCCTATCTCTTCTGCCGTGTTCACTAAGTTTATTGA